>OX352304.1:1607500-2065000 GCA_947086415.1 Pammene aurita | reverse complement strand
GATCCCGGTACCATCTGCTCATCAGTACAAGTCGAATGAGCCCAAACAGCATGAGTCTATGATGCGCCAAACCTGAGATCCAGTAGGGATCCCCAGGGTCCAGCATGAGCTCCAGATTTTGATCCCGGTACCATCTGCTCACCAGTACAAGTCGAATGAGCCCAAACAGCATGAGTCTATGATGCGCCAAACCTGAGATCCAGTAGGGATCCCCAGGGTCCAGCATGAGCTCCAGATTTTGATCCCGGTACCATCTACTCATCAGTACAAGTCGAATGAGTCCAAACAGCATGAGTCTATGATGCGCCAAACCCAAGATCCAGTAGGGATCCCCAGGGTCCAGCATGAGCTCCAGATTTTGATACCGGTACCATCTGCTCATCAGTACAAGTCGAATGAGCCCAAACAGCATGAGTCTATGATGCGCCAAACCCGAGATCCAGTAGGGATCCCCAGGGTCCAGCATGAGCTCCAGATTTTGATACCGGTACCATCTGCTCATCAGTACAAGTCGAATGAGCCCAAACAGCATGAGTCTGTGATGCGCCAAACCCGAGATCCAGTAGGGATCCCCAGGGTCCAGCATGAGCTCCAGATTTTGATACCGGTACTATCTGCTCATCAGTACAAGTCGAATGAGCCCAAACAGCATGAGTCTATGATGCACCAAACCCGAGATCCAGTTGGGATCCCCAGGGTTCAGCATGACCTCCATCTTAGGATACCGGTCCCATTGCTTATTAATACAAGCCCCCGAGTCCAGAGTCAAAATCGAAACAAAAATCAAAACTTCGTAGCTTAACCTAAATTCGCGTTTAGTTAGGTAAATTATTAATGTCAATTACCAATTCAATCTACACTTAAAATTAAATCAATGTTTCAATTTTTGAGAAAGACTAAAAATTAAATATCTTCAATTATTAGTTATTCGCAAAGGATTAACACGTTAGTTACAATTAATTTCAATTCTAATTGAAATCAATTTGCACTAAACTATTAGTGTTCAATTTTTACTAACGTGTTTCAATCTTCAATTTTTAATTTTCAATTACACTAACGTTCGGCCAACACTGTTTGGTATCGTATCAGAAAAAATCGGATTTGTGTGGAGGGTCATCCAGCTAAGATAACGTGTTCCGTACAAATAAATATTTTTTTAATATAATTGCTCAAAAATTTTACTTTATGTAGCTGCAAATCGTGCGTAAAGTTTGATTTTACGCACGATTTGCAGATATATTGCATTTTAAATTGACCAATCAGAACACTTCACTATATTAAATCCACCAATCACAACACACACGCTAGATACTTTTTTGGTGCGTATACTGTGTAAATAATTTAAGTCCTTAAAAAAAAACATTGTATTTAATATCAACCAATGAGAATACGGCAATGTTAAAATCGACCAATCAGGAAACGCAATTTATTTCTCAAAACATGAGGTGTTTAGTTCCTTCACAATCATTAAAAAAGATTAAATTTTTTGGGAAACGCTTTAAAGTGTGTTTGACATAGATACAAAATATCAATACCGCGAATAAATGCCACAGACGACGGTATAATTAGCTCTTTAAAACAGCTATTATACATGGCAATTTGTAGGGCCCAACCTGTTGTGTTGGGTTGTGTATAATAGGAGGTTGGGCCCGTAGGGAGCTGAAGGAGGGTGTGGGAGAGGCAGGGTACACAACAGGTTGGGCCCTACAAATTGCCATATCTAATAGCTGTTTTAAAGAGCTAATTATACCGTCGTCTGTGGCATTTATTCGCGGTATTGATATTTTGTATCTATGTCAAAGAAGTTAAAAAAATTAAAAGACCGTCAAGTTATACCATAATTTCACCTTAGTTTAGTTATTGTGCGTAAATAATAAGTATTTTTATGATATTTTCTCGCAATCGAAGTGAAACATTGTATGCATTATTCTGGTCTAAAAGCCATATTACCACTCGAACAATTTTCTCTCTCTTCGGTCGGGTCGGGAAAATAACCACCTAGTGGTAATATGGCCTACTTTAGACCCTTGTCAAACAATCTACTATTATTTCATTGTAGTTTTTTCGCAATTGTATTAAAAAACGTTGTTCGACACACGTGCAGAAGTGTCATTTTCACTCGTCCCGAGTCTTGACCCTCGCGTCTCGGCTAGGTAAATTATTAAACTTATTTTATTTTACGTGTAAGTTTCTTGTAAAAAACTGGGAAAACATAAAACAGCACAGCGTATTTTTGAAGTATTTGGTTTGGAAGTACCTCGAATGTCAAAACATTGACAGTGACAGTTGCAGCTGATTGGGTTTAGTCCGTATTGCAGGTAACCTCGGTAACTCGTGCGAAATGACATACTTCTCGCACTTGTATCGAAAACTACTATTTTGGAGTCCAAAAAATTTTTCTTTTACTTTTTCTGACTCGCAATACGAAACCAATCATGACATGAAACGGATCACTAGTACTTTTGATACATCTTGTATTATATACATACATAGCATTTGTTTCTTAGTAGACATGTCCTAGCACTTCTAGGAGGCATATTAGTACGAGTAAGGGCCGGTTGCACCAAACCGCCTGTTAACGTCAACATCATCGTTAAAAAACTCTTGTATGAAAAGTTTGACAGTTTTCTATGGGATGACAGCTCCGTTGCCATATTTAACGTTGATCAGTTCGTTAGTTATGCGTGGTGAAACCCACCCTCAGTATTTGTTTTACGATTTATTATTTACATTGACTTTTTAGTTTAAATGTATAGTAGTATTAAACAACCAGTATCCAACCTGAACATTACGCCCACGTTGTCTTTTCAAAATGAAATAGAAGCTGAGATTAATTTAATGAAACTCAAAACGTAGCTTTCACTGCGTTTAATTTAAATAAGTATCTTTATGTTAAATAATGTTTATTCAGTGAAATTTCGACTCAATTGAGGTAATGAATAAACCTAGGTTCTATGTAATTACTAATCCGCTTAGTGCCTTGAAATGAAAACTGAAAATGATTTCTACGAAACGTTCAAATGAGTTTTGCTTACTTTATAGTCACAGGCTCATTCTAATTATAAAGTTATGTTATATGATTATAACTAGGTTGAATAATAAAACCGGCTAGGAGCATGTCAGGCCATGCTCAGTAAAGAGTTCGTGTCCCGTGCTTTTCACCCTATTGTTGACATTCCTCAACCGAATCCTGATTTTTTTAACCATTTTTAAAAGGAAAAGTAAGCAAAACCGTTGTCGGGTTTAATAGTTATTTGTTATACAAAGGTGCAAAGTTGTATTTTAACCGCGAGTGTGGAATTGAAGCACGGGCTAGCGAATGGAAGCGAGTAGTTCAAAAATAGAATCCTGAGTGGAGCGAGTGTTGCAACATACGAGACGTAAAAATAACTTTGCAGCCGTGTGTAACATAAATCTTTTCATCTCACTAAAACCAGGAAAATACTAGTTGCCTCTCTGGATTAAAAGGTCAGATAACAGTTGCTTTCGTAAAAACGAGTGCCTATGCCCATTCTTGGGTTTAGGTTACCGAGCGAACCCCAGGCACAATAGAGCAAAAAGCTGGGACTTACGCTGGGCGGAAGAAAGTTCAGACATACAGAGCTATGAAGTAACAAACATAAAAAAACATACAAACTAAATAATTGAGAACCTCTGACTTTTGCAATTTTAAAGTCGGTTAAAAAAACATACCTACAACCGAATTGAAAACCTCGTTTTGTAATCTTGAAGTCGGTTACACATCGGTACCTTTATTCCGAAAAATAAAGTAATAATGTTTCTTCCCACGGGATGCAAGACTGAATTTTCTACCAAACAAATTCCTACTAGACTCCAAAGCAAATTACATATCTTTTGTAAGTAAAAAGGCGTACACGCAGTCGAAATTTCCCCGCATTTACGACGTTTCGTTTAAGTCATGATTTTATAGAAAATACACGTATTAACCTAAATTGCCTGAGCACGTCACAGACATATGTTAAGATGTCTTATGTATTAAGTATTGTATTTTACATACTTACGTACGAACAGTTTGTTGAAAATAATGTTTAACTTAAGAGGCCTTATTCCCAAAAGGCGCGAATTTCACGAAATGCTTCATTTTCTTCAAAGGATATGGCGAAAATACTAAGTTTTCTTAAATCAACTATTAGTCGACTATAGTTCAGTCACTGCGATTCCGTAGCGTCTCCGTATTTTGAGCAGCGGCGTGGAGGGCATGCGATAAAAACTGTACGGATACGATGCATCACTGCGATTCCGTAGCGTCTCCGTATTTTGAGCAACGGTGTGGAGGGCATGCAATTAAAACGGTACGGATAACTACGATGCGTCACTGCGATTCCGTAGCGTCATCGTATTTTAAGCAGCGGTGTGGTCGCACCTTAATACCTGCTGTCTTATCTACCTAATCCATACTAAACTTATTTTTACGTGCCCTGATAATAAAGATGATTTGATTTAGATGTACGTACATTTTTACTTTTTTCCACATTCACAAATATTGTTTTACCAAGTTTTAGAGAATTCACGTTGTTTTCACATAAAATAAAACATAATTCAGCAGACAGTTCAAAACGAACTCTCTCTCTACTTAAAACTCTTAGAAAACTTTATAGGCCAAGAAAATTAAATTTTTTCGAAGAATTAAATCCCAGCAGGCTGGAAATCGCTTTAATACCTACATGTGGTCCTAAATGCATGTAATCCGAGTTTGCCCAATCCCAAGAGGTGTGCATAACTTTTTAGCGAAATTTTTGCTCTTTGTCAGGATTTTGCTTGTAGCTCGACAACAGTACGTCCGACGGAAAATGTCAAGTACATCAATATTAAAGGGGGTTAAATTCTGCGTCGAGTGAGTAACTTAACTTCTAATTCGGTTCAGCGGTACAGCCGAAATCAAAAGTTATAAACCGGGAAAATGTCTCATTCAATTGAAAAACTCGTATTTTGACTTCCATACCACAAATCTTTGAAACAGATGACTCCTGTTGAAAAACCTATACTATACTAAAAGTTGTAGAATACAATTTCACGTTATATCGACATTTCAATTTTCAAGTAGAGTCATTTTGAAAGACTAAATTTGGCATGAATTCAAAATCAGTTTTTTCTAAATCCTTCTGAGTTGCATATTTTCCATAAAATATGAGGTGTGAGGCGTGCATTTAATGCATCGTTGCAACTAAAAACATTTAATTGCAAATTTATAAAACGTACCCAATCAGAAAACTATTTATACACCGTGTTTTATTTTATTTCCGGTAATTTCAAGGGTATATTCCTGAGCTTAACTTCGGTTTATTTCTCAAAGACGCCAGTGTCCTACTTAGCTCCAGTTCTGAGGTAATCGATATTTTATTAATGCCTTCTAATTGTGTAAACCTACATTTAATTATTTTTTTTACTCTGAGAACCCACTACAAAATGATGCACCTGTGTTTTAAGTCAAATAGGTTCAGTATTTATTGATTAATTCCCCAGTCTGTATATTAACTCAACCAAACAATTGAACATTATGACGTCAATGAAATTTCGAACATTAACAATCCGAGATACAAAGGAAACATATTGTATTGAAAATTTTATAATTGAAAGAAAAATGGAAAAATTCACCGCGACGAGCAAGCAAGATTCGAACTTGCGACCTTTCAGAACACCGGTCCGAATTTTTTCCATTTTTATTTCAATTATAAAATTGAAATTTCAATTGCAGACGTTTCTGATTAGTACACAATTAATATTGTCTTGACTTAACACACAGTTACATGACTTTATAGCGGGTCCTCAGACTAAGAGAAAAATATACACAATCAGAAAGACGAAAAAGAACTATCGATTACCTCAGAACTGGAGCAAATTAGGACACTAGCGTCTTTAAGAAATATACTTAAGTTAAACTCAGTAATGTACCCTTAGAATAAGTTTTCTGATTAGATACGTTTTAGAAATATGCAATTCAATGTTTTTAGTTGTAACGATGCATTAAATTTACGCCTCAAACCTCATATTTTATGGAAACTATGCAACTCAGAAGGATTTAGAAAAAACAGATTTTGAATTCATGCCAAATTTAGTCTTTCAAAATGACTCTACATGAACATTGAGATGTCGATATAACTTGAAATTGTATTCTCTACAACTTTTATTCTATAGCTTTTTCAACAGGAGTCATCTGTTTCAAAGATATGTGGTATGGAAGTCAAAATACGACTTTTTCAATTAAATGAGACATTTTCCCGGTTTATAACTTTTGATTTCGGCTGTACCGCTGAACGGAATTAGAAGTTAAGTTACTCACTCGACGCAGAATTTAACCTTCTTTAATATTGATACACATGACATTTTCCGTCCGACGTACTGTTTTCGAGCTACAAGCAAAAACCTGACAAAGAGCAAAAATTTCGGTAAAAAGTTATGCACACCTCTTGGGGTTGGGCAAACTCGGATTATATGCATTTAGGACCACATGAAGGTATTAAAGCGATTTCCAGCCTGCTGGGAATTAATTCTTCAAAACACTTTTTATAGATCTTATTTGCTTGGCCTATTACTGCATTTGCATTCTCAAATATTTACTTAAAATGGAATTAAAGTAGGTTTGTATTTCAAACTTAAAGTTTACTACCTATAACGTTAACACTAGAACAGTCGCGCCTTAGTTTCGAACACTTTTAGTCGCTATGGGGTCCACTGGACCCAGTCCATTGTGTGACCCTAAATTGAAAACTATTCAAATATATTGGATATACGTATAAATTTCATAAAATAAGCAATAAAACAATCATTATAAAATAATCAACAGTTTATTAATGGCGAATCACCACAATATTTTTATAATTTCAAAAAATACCTACGTTTTTAACGTTATTTGCATATCTTTTATAACTTATGGTAATAACTTTAATACGTCTTTGTACTTTGTTTCCTTTTTTATTTTTTCTTAAACTGCTACTATTGCTCTAACAAACACCATAAAAAAAGATCACAATGTATACCAAAAAATTATGAGTTAACACACTTCGTACTATGAAAAAATCTATCAAAATCTAAAATCCATATTTTTACTCAGTTGCTTGTATTTCTGTAACTTTAGTGAGCTTGCAGTCTCGTTCTCTCTCAAAATCAGGTTGCGCGTCGTCTGTTATGTAAATTTTGGTATAATACTTAGTCGGTTCATAAGTTCTGTCACTAGGGTTTGGACTGGTAAAATACAAACTGTTAGAGGTTGCTTACTATTTCAATATGTGATTAAAAAGCCTATTTAATACTGATTAATTTACGATATTATTTAAGGCAAATAGTTGTGGCAGTTTTACACAATTCCCTGTAACATTCGAAAAAGCGGAATAAAAAACCACGTCAAAAACACGCGCCCTGTTCGAGTTGATTTTGACCATCATTATTTTTATTCAATTTTAAGAGGCTTCAGTCTTGCATACTGCATTAGCTTGATCTTTAACCTTGATGTATGGCATCAAAATCATCGTGTTTTGCTCAAAACTGAAAAATACGTTGAGGTTCAGGAGAAGAATAGCTGAAGCACAGACTTGTAAGTCAACTAAATATTGGTTTTTAAATATGCCTTAATCATCTACTTTCATAAAAATAACAATTTGTAACTCTGGACAACTATAAAAATGATCTAAACCAATTTTTGTGAAGTACAATTTTCATAAATCATCGGCGTGTTTTGGACTGACAACAATCTTCAAGTTTACAAGGATCTATAAAATACGCGATCTTGATTATAAGTTAATCATATTATATTTTAATCTGTATGAAATATGCTTTCTAATCAGGTCTAATTTTTTTTAATAAAAGCTTTGTATTATATTTTATCACTTAAAACCCTTGTGACAGAACTTATGGACCAACTAGGTACACAATTTGACTAAGCATCTCGTCACAAAAAAAGTTGTATAGATTCCACAGGAGTTGTTACATTAGTTGCTTCGCGACACGATGCAGCTGGCTCACGTATGATGTTGTAGCTTCGTGTTCTGGTATTATGCGAAGGTACTTGAATTTTATTTCACCAACAAAGTACCCTTGACGATGTATTGATACTGAGACGCAATCTAGATCGGGACGTTGCTCCAATATATCTCAATTCAGTGGAACACAACGAGATGGGTCAAGGACACTCTGAGACTGCAAATTTTCTGCTGAAATCTCTCCAAATAAATCACCTTGTAAGGCATTTCATCCCTCTGTAATATCGTCCAACTCAATAGTCAAATAGTTGTCATCATCTTGTTCATAGTCAGTATTATGGTAACTTTCTTCTACACAGTCTTCAGTTTCGGAACAGTCTACATTATCTATTTCTTCATTTCTATAATCTGATATTTCTTTTTCTGTCAGAGCTCTAGAAGCGGCCATCTTGAATGCTAAATAAACGAGAAACTTTACAAAGATTATCACTTAAGATAATGTAAATACAACTTACGTAACTAGTCGCTCACGGGTCCAGTAGACCCAGACGTATAAATATTACGCACGCAAATGGTCGCTACCGTGTCCACCAGACCCATACGCAACTTAGACGTCCGTCGCTCGCGAGCGCAGTGCGCAGACAGACTCGCGTGGTGATGAACCTACGCGCGATACTTTTGCGGGAAGGTACTGAGAACGGCAACATCGCGCGATACCTAACAAAAAATTTATTGGCTGTTATGAAGGTCACCGGGTCCAATAGACCCATAAGCGACTGTTCTAGTGTTAATGTCATGAAATAAATTATGCCAAAATAGAATTGTATAATTATACAATCGTATAATTCAACAAATAAAGTTTAGATTACGTATTAGCTGACTGTAGGTATACCGCGTGTATTTTTGATATAACCGCATACGCTAAGGGTAGTTAGTAATAAACCCCCTGATAAACATTATTTCGTTTCCAAACTTACATAACATTTTGCAACATTTATTTTTCCATATAAAATATTTCAGCACGCAATGTATCCCTACCTACATCATTACTTTGCCTTTAAAACTTCACATTTTTGATGATTGTGTCTAATTACTTGTAATTAGTAAGTAATTGTAATTACATGTAATTTGTAATTGAAATTACTTTTTACTTTTAAGTGTAACTTCGATATCTCTGTAACCACACATGTTAAGAAAAAGTTTATTTAACGTTTTGTGCTCATTAAATATTTGTGCGTTTTTTACGACTTAACTGAAAAATAATCAAAAAATAAGAAAAAAAAAATTAGGGAAAAAAAATCTAATTCCTGGAATAGATTCGTTGAAAAAAGCGATTTTGAGAACTAAGTTTATTTGACGTTTTGTGCTTCTTTTAGGCATTGTTTTCGACAGAATTAGTACATAAACCAAAAACTAAGATTTTTTAAAGGAAATCCTTGAATAGCTCCGCCGTCTGGTCTGACTCATCGATATTGTAGTATATCGTTGAAAGGAGAGACTTTGGGAAAAGTTCACGTGACATTTTATGCTTTTTTAAGCATTTTTTACGACCGAATAAAAAACAAAACATAAACTAAGAAAAAAATGTTTTTATTGAACATATTTTGAGTCAAAAATATGCTCACCTGTCATGTAAGACAAAAGTAATTTGTAATTTAAAAACTAGTTAATTACCAAATTGTAATAGACTTACAAAATAACAATTATACTTTGTAATTGCAATTGTTCATTTGTAATTCAATTACTTTTAGCCCACTTTTGTAGCATCTCGCCTTCGTAGCTTATTAGTACTTACCTATAATCGTACAGCCTCATTAGCAAGCGTTAACCGGCACATGCAGCGACGCGTCGAGCTTCCAAGAGATCGGAGCAGCGCTCATTGAGGACACTTTGCATTGGTTTATATAAGGTCAACTCGGCGAAGACCGTCTGTCGGCGAAGATCGTATAGCAAGAATTACAGGAAATTCTGTATAGCTACTAGGATGGCAACACAATTCACGAAATTTACTTTCAGGCATTAGAATAGCTAAAATGTATCAATTAGTAATTTTTTGAATGAAGTATGCCGGTCTTCGCCGAGTTGACCTTACCATGGATGCTGCACGCCACTGGCGCTCGCAGATTTTACACCCTCACTGTATGTTATAGCTACCTCCGTAGGTAGTACCACGTGGTCGGGGTTGTGGAAGCATTTACGTCGAGCTTCTAAAGGATTAGACCAGGCGTTCATTGAAACTACTCCCATACGTTTTCATTTGTTTGAAATAGAAGCGACGCTGAACGGCCACCCCGTTTGCACTTACTTATAGAAACAGATAGTCCATATAACGAGACGCTAAGTCACCATTCATCGAAAAGCCTGGATTACACGGAACGAGTTAATGCTTCAAATCGCAACTACTGAAGGGAGCAGCGTTCAATAAAACTAATCTCATACGTTTTTATTTATTTTCCATGGAAGCGGCATCTGACGGCTAGAGATGTGCCGTCTTCGAGAACGTTACCATTTACTAATATTCTCGAGCGGGAACTCTCTATCATTCTCGAGAAATGTACAACTCTACTGATGGCCACTCAGTTTGCACCTATAGAAAAATATAATCCATGAAAGTATACACAAGACGCTAAGTCACCATTCATTGAAAAGCCTGGATTACACGGAGCGAGAGAATACTTCAGAACGGGTAAGAAACGAATAGCGTTTTTGCGCCATTCATACGCTATTGTTGAACTTGAAGTAAAAAGCGGTATCCAATAGCTTTCATAGCACCTCTCGTAATAAATGTCTGAGCTGTCGAGAGCGTGGAAATAAAAAATAAATTGATTTAGTTGCGGTTTGGAATAGAAATAGAGCTATTAAAAAATATTTAAAAAAAACCGGCCAAGTGCGAGTCGGACTCGCGTACCGAGGGTTCCGTACAAACCTGTAGGTATATAGGGGTAGTAACTTTAAAATTATTAAAAATATATTTATTATATGATGTAACAAACATTTTGCGGTTTTAGCAATTTTTCTCTTATCTGTGCTATAAGACGTTGCTTCGTACCAAATTTCAAGATTCTGAGTTCACGGGAAGTACCCTGTAGGTTTTGATTCCCTTGCTAGTTTCGAAAATTTGCGGCATACTCGTAAACGGCTGTATATTTTGATTGCATTGGCTTAGTAGTTTGATTTTTTCACAGCTCCAAGGAACAGTACACTTCAATATTTGATATAAAGTTCAGCTAGATACCTCCACGCGTTCCTGAGAAAAAGGGTCTTGAGAGACGGACGGACGGACAACAAAGTGATCCTATAAGAGTTCCGTTTTTCCTTTCGAGGTACAGAACCCTAAAAAAGAAACTACATATAAGATATACTAAATATTCATATTATTTTATCTGGCTTTGAACTTCAAGTATCACGTCTTGTTCCATCATCCCTTATGTAATAATACAGTCCCTGCTACAGAGCCCAAGGCTTGGTTAAACTTTGATGAGCTACGCGTGTGAACGCTTATACTTATTTATACAGTGTGGAAAGATAAGTCGGGGCCTGGAGGGAAACGTTGAGATAGCTCAATTCGTTGAAAGGAAACATTATTTTATTTTTCCTAATTACTAAAACTGCATTCACAGGTTTTTCTTAATTTTTACTTTTTTCCATAATAATTGTATGAAAAATATTATTATTATTATTTATGGGTTCTATTGTGCCCTAAACTTGGTTGGTATTTAGAAGTTTTTATCCTCGTTGGAAACAGGATCGATTGGCATCAATTGTCATAAAAATTATTTACGGCAAAAATTACAAAATAAATTCTTTTTTTGAAAACTGTACTCTTTTCCAAAAATTTGTAAATGCAGTTATGTCCCTTTAAAGAAATTCAAGAATGTTTCCTTTCAGTGAATTGAGCTATCTCAACGTTTTAAAGTAGTTTTCCTCCAGGGCCCGACTTATCTTTCCACCCTGTATAAGAAATCTTTCCTAAAGTGCCAGCACATATTTACTGAGTTACAGTCAGAAGAAGTAGCTAATCAGGCAAGGTGTTTAAAATGATCTGAACGTTTTTGTTAAGATAACATACATAAGTGTCTCAAGGTCTGAACATTGCTGGGCCCCGAAGAAGAGGTAAACCGAAGACGAGATGGACAGATACCATTGCCAAAGATATGAGAGCCTGCGAAGTTTGAGTAGACGATACGTCCGATCGCACGAACAGAGAAAGAACGAGAAAAACAGACCCCACAATCAGATGGGAATAATTAATGCTAATGATAGTGTCTAAAGGTCATTTTTAGTACTTCGGCTTACTTCTGTTGCAGTGTAACATATGTAATAGTGATTTTATATTTTTTATATAAAATTCAGGCAGTGTATAGGTAGTAGTAGCTCTTCTAATTGTTACTGGAGGAGGCCCTTAGGCACTGGTCCCACCGCGAGCGAGTAAACTATGAGCTATCGGCTATTTCAAGGGACAAAAGATAATCGCTCCCGTGTAAATAAAAGAGGGAGATGTATATTGATACCTACTGCTTATTGTTTTTCTCTAGTCTCCACTCCCCAAAGGTTGTCTGGAAGAAATCGCTCATTAGCGATAAGACCGCCTGTTGTTACCTCTACCTAAATTTATCTAATTGTAAAATTTGTGCTTGTAACTGTATGAGGTGTGCAATAAAGAGTATTTATTATTATTATTATTATTGATAGTTCATAGCTGGGCTATGAACTATAATCGCCCGGCGATGATATATCTCTCTCTTTTATTTACACGGGAGCGATTATCTTTTGTCCCTTGAAATAGCCGATAGCTCATAGCTTATTATCTCGCGGTGGGACCAGTGCCTTAATTCGTCAGAATATTATCTATGAAAATATTATGAAAAGGTTATTCACAGATTAATTTTAACAGTCTTTTGTTTTAGAACCTACTACGAGTTTATTTTACTTAATAATTATAATTGTTTTTTAACGACTGAAGCGCCTTCTGCTCGTTTTTTGCACGTTTATTCTCATTTAAATGATAATAAGAAATAGACTAATAACATCTAACAACAAAACGGATGGCAACTGTACTTGTAGAAAATAAATAGAGGCAATTTTCGATAAAAAAAACAACATTCTACATTTAAGCAACACCTCAAGCTCCAAGTTTCTGCTTCCATATTTTTCCCGTATTACCAAGAACTCGGATTAAGAACATAATGGTGGCGCAAAGTGGCGTTTTCTGTCTATGCATATTTAAAATCAAAACTTCCTTTGGAGGGTTTCTCGGCCTACGTACGGTTAATCGTTTGCGGGCGTTTCACATCCGTTAGGAGTCTTGGGAGTTAAAATGGTTATTTAGTGCGGTTCTTTTTGGGACGAGTTTTGGCGGCCTTGGCCGTCAATGGTTGGATTACGTGCTTCGTTAAGGTTTTAAATATTATAGATATTATATACCACCACAACGTACAGTATTTCAAATAGATAATTTCATGCGATGTGACGTAGGTTTAAAAAAACTCAAATAGGTAGGTATATTAACCTCGAACTTTAAAAAGTGCTGGCTTTGCATTGTTTTTAGGGATCCGTGCCTCGAAAGGAAAAAAACGGAACCCTTATAGGATCACTTTGTTGTCCGTCCGGCCGTCCGTCCGTCTGTCGAGACCCTTTTTCTCAGGAACGCGTGGAGGTATCAAGCTGAAATTTATATCAAATACTTAGGTCTACTGTCCCTTGGAGCTGTGAAAAAATCAAACTACTAATCCAACGCAATCAAAAGATACAGCCGTTTATGCCGCAAATTTTCGAAACTCGCAATCAAAACCTACAAAATCCCGTGAACTCAGAATCTTGAAATTTGGTACAAGCAACGTATATAGCACAGATAAAGGAAAAAATGCGAAAACCGTAAATTTTAAGTTACAATATATAATAAAAATATTTTTAATAATTTTAAAGTTACTACCCCTATATATATATATATATATATATATATAAATATTACATTTTAAAATATTACATATATATATATATATATATATATATATATATATATATATATATATATATATATATATGTAATATTTTAAATATCTATCTATACATATAATAAAGCTGAAGAGGGTCGAAAGTCTGTACATGGAAGATAATCGAAAAAAAGTTGGCTGGGGATACTTAGAATCGATAACAGAACACGTTACAACAATTTTTAGATTTTTTGTCTGTTTGTCTGTTTATCTGTTTGTCTGTTTATTTGACCGCACATCACGTGAAAACGGCTGAACGGATTTTGATGAAATTTTGTATAGAGATAGTTTGAGTCCCGGGAAAGGTTAATATATAGTTTTAATCCCAAAAATCCACCCTGGTGGGGGTGAAAATGGGGTTGAAAGTTTGTATGGAGAATTTATAACCGCTGAAACGATTTAGATAGAAATGAGTATCGAGATAATTTGAGTCTCGAGAAACGTCATAGGATAGTTTTCAAACCCTTGTGGGGGTGAAAAGGGGGTTGGAAGTTGGTATGAGGATTTTTTTACCGCTGAACTGATTTAGATGAAAATTTGGTATGGAGATAATTTGAGTTCTGGAAAAGGAAATAAAATAGTTTTATCTCGGAAATTATCCCTTAAGCAGATGCAAAAGGGGTGGAAGTTTACATGGGGAAGAAAGAACCAATAACCGCTGTACGTATTTAGATGAAATTTGGTATTGAAATAATTTGTAATTTTTTGGTCAAGGTGTTCATATTTATAACATGTCACCCGTCGATGCTTTCAATTTACCTTTACCCGCTCTTAAGAAATATTTGAAAATGTCATGAATGTCAAAGGGTTATTGCAGGTTCGAGGACAATATATGACGGACAAATATGCATGGCCCAAACCAAAAAACTACTACAAAATCTTCTAACATTTATAGGACACCGTTTAGGTAGGAAAACATATCAAACGTTTTGTGAAGCAGTCAGATTAGGATTTATTTTTCTTTATAATTAAACAATGGGTACATTATATGTCTCTCAAGCTGTTTAGATATGTCTTCTTGAACAACTATGCATTATTTTGTATCTTTAAGATCTAATAATATATTACTGTTTTGAAAAAAATGAGTCCCGTCGAGTTTCTTTTCGGTCATAATACTTCTTGGGCCAGAGGTGTAGGGTTAGAACCGGTGGTAGTTTTGGAACGAAGTTCCTTATCGGACGGTTCGCGGATGGGAGGTTAGGCGAAAAAAAGTCACGTGACCGTCACGAAAAAGCGTCACGTCACGAAAACGCGACACCCATACAATTGAGAAACATGTAAAATGGAATAAAAATAAAAAATATATACAATAGAATAAAGTGAAGTGAAGTGTAGTGAAAAGTTAAAGTGAGAAGTGACAAAGTGATAAAAGTGAAAAAAGTCGAGAACCTAAAAGTGAAAAATGTCGAAAATGTCAAAAATGGCACAATTTTCAAAAATTTACACAATTTACAAAATTTTCAAAATTTCCAAAAAATACAAAAAAAAAAAAATTTGCAAAAAAAATTCTAAAATTATATAAAATAACATAACTTCGTTCCAATCGAGTGTTCCACGACACTCACATATTTTATTTTTCTTTGACGTTCATTAGTGCATTGTAATGTGCTTACATTGAAGAATAAATATCTTGATCTACACCAATACGAGTATCATAAATCCTCTATTCCGCGTTCGCAACCGTATGTTATTACCACCATTATTGCAACCAGTAACGTAACATCTGTGACAGTGTGGTAAAAACGTATGAAAATTCATTACCTAATAATAAGGAATATCCGCCCCCCCCGGTGTAATGGCGGTCATTCTAATGGTTTCAATGGATTTTTAATATGTGTGTAGGTAAAGCAGTGTATGTTTCTGTACATAATTAGGCCTTATTACGTAACATTACGTAACAGTTACATAAACTACAATTTATCTCTTTTTAGGGTTCCGTAGTCAACTAGGAACCCTTATAAATTCGCCATGTCCGTCCGTCTGTCCGCGGTCTAGCTCAGTTACCGTTCGCACTAGAAAGCTGAAATTTGGTAAGGCCTGATAAGAACTTTCAATAAAAACTATATTGAATAAAATCGGTTCAGCCGTTTTTGAATTATCAGTCAAAAACGCATAGTGAGAGGAAGTGCCGAATAGTAAAATGACGTAAGCGCCGCCAAATATCCCTTAATAAACGACCTTTTGAACGGATGTTTTGTAACAGGGCGGCATCTACGAAACTCTACACTGAGCATCGCCCGACATGCTCTTGGCCGGTTTTTTTTTTGCATTGTTATCCCGGAAATCACCCCTTAAGGATTACTAATTCCAATTCAATAAAATCCCCAGCCAGGTTAAACGAAGCCTATAAAAATTCAACGTCTAAAAAGGGGGGTAGCCACTACACTCGATTGAGTTAAATTTGCATGGGTCATGGACCCCCCCCCCCCCCCCCCCCCCTCCCCAAATAGAAAAAAATCATTTCTGCATTTGTGGACCCCCCCCCCCTACCCAATTTCAACCGGGCCTGTTCATGCCTTTCATGCTTAGACTGATTTGACGGGAGGATCGATTTGGATGATATTTGCCGTGGACATGAACGTATAAATACAAAAGTATCCTGTATCGTCCGATATACAGGTACTACTCTATGTCGTTTAAATCATGCCAAAAAAAATTTATATGATAAAAAAAGTATTCATTTTGAGTGTAGTTTCATTTAGTGATAATTGTAAAATATTTTATTAGGACTACTGTCCTCTAGCGTATCCATCTGTCAACTTTACTTCAAGTTCCGCCTCCAGGGTAGCGGGAGAGAAATTAGGGGTGAATTAGCCGCTTACTGACACAGACCGAATTCCACGCGGGCGGAGCCGCGGGCACAGCTAGTTATAAATAAATGACTATGACTACCTACAGGTTTGTACGGAACCCTCGGTGCGCGAGTCCGACTCGAACTGGCCGGGTTTTTTTTATACTGGCGTTTACCTTAGCTTTTTACTCTATTGAGTCTGTGGTCCGCTCGGCAACCTGGAATTGTCGTAGGCACTCGTTTTTTCGAAATCGACTGCCATCTGACCTTTCAACCCAGAGGGGAAACTAGGCCTTGTTGGGATTAGATCAGGTTTCCTCACGATGTTTTCCTTCACCGAAAAGCGACTCGTAAATATCAAATGATATTTCGTACATAAGTTCCGAAAAACTCAGGTGCCACCAGCGCTTTAGGCTTTACATATGTACCTTTTATTATTATATATATTATGTAGTAAAGTAAGGCTAACATTGATTTATTGCTTACAAAACTTATTTCATAGTTTAGGTGCTACATATTTCATACAAAATAGTTTTATGACGGGTATAGCTTCCGTCACAATAATAAATCAATCCATTCACTTTTATAGTGTTTTCAATTACTTTAAACTTGTTTCCAATGAAATATTTTTACAGGATATCAAATGCACTGCCAAAAAAACCCAAAATAAAATAGTGAACAGGAGGCCAAATCAACTTGATTTATTGATAGTTGATGACATGGTGCCAATAAAACAGTAAATGTTGAAAAAACTTGTAATTCCACTTTTTAGAAAGTCTGCAGCCTAAATAAAACAAATAGTAGGTACAATAGCCATCAAATATATTGGACCGGACAAGGTAGGTACTCAAACTTTATACCTACGTATAAACGGCGGTTTTTTGCTATAGAGTTTTAGAGCTGCACCGTAGTAGAGTCGACATCAGATATATCGGAGCGGCCAAGCTGGTCACAAATATCTGAACAACGCCTTTATTTACAAGGCGATAAAGTGCATGTTCAGATATTTTTGAGTATCTTGACTGCTCCAATATATTTGATGGCGGCTGTACATTGAAATACCTATTTCAATTTGGAATTTATAATGCTAGAATCACTACATACTCGTAGTATAAAACAAAGTCGCTCTCCGCTGTTTGTCCCTATGTAGGCTTCGATATTTAAAACTACGCAACGGATTTTAATGCTGAGTGATTCAAGAGGAAGGCTTATATGTCTAAAACATGCATAATAATAGTAGAGAAACACTGATAATTTTAGAGGTTTCTGTGTGATGTCGTAAATAAACACATATTTTGCGCTTACATTGCAAACGCTGGCTGAACCCTACGAGATAGATAAAAATAATGTACAGGTCTACAAAAAAGTCCGCGATGGTATATGTCTATCTCTTACGGATAACCCACAATTACCATTTTATATCCCGTGCAAAGCCGGGGTGCCATATAGGCCATATAGCCATATAGGCACAGCAGAATTAAGGTTTATATTTTTCTAGAAATAAAATATTACCTACCTGTTACAGATAGATCAGGAACGCTCCAAAAGTGAAGCAATTAAAATGAGTGACTTCTCTCATCTTGCCTCCAGTTGCGTACCAGCAAGCAAAGTACGCGGACGTGCTAATAAGCTGACATATTATATGGGAAAGAGATTAAGAGGATATAAAGATTGTCAATAGGTATACTCGTAGATAAACATAACAGAATCATGGCAAAGATGTGAAATAAATTTCAAAGTGTTTTCTTAGTATTTTTTGCTCATACTCATTATATTAGAGTTTAATCAAAGGGTTTTAATCCATTTATAGTATAAAGTTATTACTACCTACATCTTTAGTTATATACAATACAGTCGAGTTGCACCCCACTAACTAAAATGTCGCACAACGAGTTGTTTTCATGATTAAATGTTTTCACCTGAGCAAATTCAATCAGGCTTGATTGGCATATGGTACGTCCATCAGGAAAATATGATCAACATATCTATAATACACCACGAATAAGAGGCGTGAGTACGTTGAAAATTCTAGTTTAAAATTGGACCTTATTGCACGGGAATACGATAAATAAGTGTATGAATTGTCTAATACATGTTACGGTTCTTTTGCGTGGTGAAGCAGTACAGATAGATGATGAAATTACGAATGTGACGGTATTGATAGACTGGATTAAAAATACAGCCATCCCTTTTCATACTCAAATAATTTACTTAACATGAAAAAATATATGTTGTGTAAATACCCAAAGTCTGCATTCTCTCTGCGTTTTGTCCCGGATTTGTGGTATGCCTCAATTGAACCTGACAACGTAATTCTGAGAATTGGAGCAGGCATAAGTTTTTACGTAATCGACTGCCATTCTGACCTTCCAACAGAGTAGATACAGAAAACTGCAGCCAATAGACCCTAGACCCATTTTGGTGAGTAAAGTAGCCAAAGTTCAGATGACGGAGGATCTTAAATTGTCCCTGTCGTCAACACAGTGAACGCAACGCGCATGTGACAATCTCACTAACTCATAAGCTATCCTCATAAGCCGCTTCCCGTGAATAATGCGGGCTAAACAATTGATTACCACCAATATGGTTTAAAAAATAAGTTCCAGGAAACTCAGTTCTATGAGCTAGGATTCTAGACCGCGACCTAAGGTTTGAATATCGCACGCCTTACCGCTTGTAGCCTATATAGACGGAGAACTAGCCACGTCAGATATGACACAATAATGAGAGCAACGAAACCCCTCTAGTCAATTTGCTATACTATGCTTATTTTTGTATGCTGGCAGCTGTAAAGTGGTGGAGGTCAAAGAATACAAATAATTCGAAGAAAACAAATCCTAGAGTTTTGTATTTGATGCAATATTAAAGGAAATTATGTAATTATTTAGATTATATCATAGCCAGAAGTAGTTGGGGGAAAGTAGTGCAGTGCAATTTATAGTTAGTCACCTACTGTTTTTGTTTTCGCAATAATACACAATGTTTTTTGTTCTTATGTTAAAATATAGGCCCTGTCCTGTATAAATGATACAACTTCGGCAGTTTTACCTAAATTGGTACTACTTTTTCCAACTAAAAAACTTTGTTCGTCTGTCACTCTGACTTCCACCCATTAAAAGTTGCCAGATGCCCGAATGCAATAAGGATGGTAAATCAATCTAGATAGGTTTAATTACTCTCATTATTGTGTCATATCTGACGTGGCCAGCTCTTAGTCCAACAGTAGAGTCAAAAGAACCGTGCCGGTAGATAAATAAAATAAAGCAAGAACGCTGCGACGTTAAATGAATGCAGACAGCGAGAGTGAGCGAGATGTCTAGCTTAACGAGTTTCGGCTCAATCGAATCGTTGCTATTGGTCTCACTATAGCGCTGATATGACCCGTGTAGTTATGAGAGAATTTGGGACATTAACCTGTAACGGAAACCCTCCTAATAAGCACATATATTGACGTGCGATATAGTATCTAGTCCACAGATTTGGCTCGACTCCGGCTCTCAATTTGGCAGCCGCTTTATGCTTATGCAATTAGTTGTGGCCTAAGTAAAACGGGAAAATTTGGCCACTGATATGAACGGTCAATTGCTGGTTCAACAGTGTGGGAATATATAATAGCAGAGTGGAGGGTCACATACAGATATAATTCGCGTTTCTTCAAGAATTTCTGTGTTAACTACGAGAAAACCTGATATTTTTCTTAGAAAGTTAGCTAAGGAAAACAATGAAAAATTGTTCTGTTTTGTGCCATAGAAGTGATTTTATCGTCACCTATGTCTATTCCTAACGGGTTTGCGCGTGTGCGGTCTCTAGTCAAATTCTTGCTTTGAGGAATGATTCGATATTAATCTATGAGGTTTTAAAATATCATTGAGAAATAATGCATCATCGTACTTTTATGTTAGAAAGACAACAGTTTCGCTATCAAACCTCAAAATTTAGTGTGACAGTGAGAAATTACGTAGTATCGGTTTTGAAGCCAACGCGTCTGTCGAGTCGTTTGCCTATCGGTGTCCAATCGCATACACGTAGAAGAGAAACAATCTGCATGTCAAAACAACGTCTCTAACGAACAGAGAATTTAGTGTAGGAAAACGGACTGTGGTTCCGAAATTGCAGAGCCGGTCAGCATATGCAGAAATCGAATGGGCTACGCTTGCGTTGCAATCTGTGACAGACACCGTTAAAATTTTCCTATTTTACCAATCCCCAGTTTAAATATCTGGGTGATGGAAATGGGGAAATGGGGATAGTTTTATTGTGATTTTATTTTACTGCAAAGTATAAAAAATATTTTTTTTTCATGTGAAGGCACTAAAATATTTTTTTATCAAGAAATACAATCAACGCTCCAAAACGCGAATCACTGATGTAGCTGAAACTGCCGCCAAGCTTAAATGGGACTGGGCGGGACACGTCTGCCGTATGCCGGATGCTCTGTGGGCCAAAAGTGCCACCCGTTGGGTCCCACAGATTGTAAGGCGTCACGGCAGACCTCGTCGGAGTTGGCGGGACGAGCTTGACGCCTTTGACAGAGACTGGTGGGAGACTGCATGGGATAGGGATACGTGGAGAAATAAGAGGGAGGCCTTTGCCCAGCAGTGGGACAATATTGGCTCATAATGATGATGATGAATACAATCAACGGTAAATAGGTAAGGCGATTAACAACTTTGTACTTAACAATGACGATTTCTATGCAAAAACCGTATACGGTACAACACACTGACGCCGTATCGCCGTGTGACGTGACGGTACCGGTATCGGTGCTGTATTCCAATTTTAAAATACATAAACAACACATTAAAAACACAATCTTTCTCAAACATAACACCAACATACATCAAATATTCAACCAATATTGAAGTTGTATTGGAGTTGCATCGAAATAATTTTCAAGCAAATTCTGAGAAATGAGAAATGAAATATTTATTGATAAAATTATAAGTAATTTTACATGTCATTTATTTAGGTTAGGTATGTATACATTGTCTATTTAATGTTTGTTTAAATACATATAGTTTTGTACCTGTCCTGTAGGTTACATTTACATTACAATGGTATACAGGGTGGAAAGATAAGTCGGGCCCTGGAGGAAAACTACCTTAAAACGTTGAGATAGCTCAATTCACTGAAAGGAAACATTCTTTAACTTCTTTAAAGGGACATAACTGCTTTTACAAAATTTTGGAAAAGAGTACAGTTTTCAAAAAAAGTATTTATTTTGTAATTTTTGCCATAAATAATTTTTATGACAATTGATGCCAATCGATCCTGTTTCCAACGAGGATAAAAACTTCTCAATACCAACCAAGGTTAGGGCACAAGAGAACCCATACATAATAATAATAATATTTTTCATACAATTAGTATGGAAAAAAGTGAAAATTAAGAAAAAAACTGTGAATGCAGTTTTAGTTTTTAGTAAAAATAAAAGAATGTTTCCTTTGAGCGAATTGAGCTATCTCAAGGTTTTAAGGTAGTTTCCCTCCAGGGCCCGACTTATCTTTCCACCCTGTATATGTAGTTACATGAATAGTAAGGTAGGACATTAAATGTTACTATTTTTATTATTATTATTTATTATATATTAGATATATAAAATTTAGATTTAGATATATAAAAGAAGAAACTGACTGACTGACTGACTGACTGACTGACATATCAACGCACAGCCCAAACCGCTGGTTCTAGAGATTTGAAATTTGGCAAGTAGGTTCCTTATAAGGTCTAGGGGTGCACTAAGAAAGGATTTTTCAAAATTCACCCCCTAAGGGGGTAAAATGGGGGTCCAAAATTTGTATGGCGAATCAAGATTTGTTAGACTATTTTATTCGAAACTTCACAGGAGTATTCCTAACGATAAATGAGTAAACACGTGTTTCAGGTTTTTTGAAAATTCAACCCCTAAAAGGAGCAAATGTGGTCACAAAGTCTGAAAATCAACATGGGTATCGTATTCTTTTTGAGTACTTATAGTACGCGGGCGAAGCCGCGGGAAAAGGCTAGTATTAGATATTTCCGATTCAGACGTTTAGCTGTCAGCTGTATTGCGTGGTTAATGCATTGGAGTTGTATTGAAGTTGGATCGTGTCTCAACGTATTTTTAATTGGAATACGGCGGGTGATGCGGTGCGGTCCGCAGGGTATGCCAAACTGCGTACCGCATTATCGTACGAGTATGGATTTTACGTACAAAGTGTGCGACGTGTCTATCGAAATGGATATCGACATAGAATATTTTAATTTCGATAAATAATTCTTGTAGCAATTTGTAACATGAAGTAATGTGATAGACTTCCGTTACGTTACAACTGAAGTTAAAAAAAAATCTTTGAGTAGTCTTAAAAGTCTTAATGCTCGGTAATCAAAAACCTTAGGTACAAAGTAAATGAACTATTTTATACTTTTGGCTTGTAAATAAGTATGAATATACCCAGGGATATACCCAATGCCTTCTTTAGCGTATACCTTTTTGGTTTTTATACAATCACTTCTCCATTTTATAGCTAAATACAATCATCTTAAAGCTTGGATGACTTTTGTTGATACTTATCCATTTTCTAGCTAAATATATAGAATCTGCTCTCACTCTCACCATGATATTCCATTAAAATATTAAATGAACGCAGGGCAAAAAATTATGCGGTGCAACCTGTACCGTATCTCCGGACGGCGACGCGGAGCAAACCGTACTATAGCCACAGAATAACTAATAGTACTACCGTACTGTAGCGCGGTTCCACGCCTCCGCAGCCGCATGCCTAAGGCGGCTTTCTCACTGCCTGCGGTTTCCGCATGCGCCGCCGGTGCACGAGCTAGATGGCGCTCTGAGCGCTGTCACGCTTGCACACCGTCGCCACATCCGGTTGCATATATTATGTTCCATGTTTTTACGACTGCTGTTTACAAAAAATGTTTATTGTAGGGTGTCTAAGCCTCTAAGGTGATGTAAGATTCGTATCAATTATTGAGGATATTTGAATTAGGTACAGTCAACCAATTTGATTTCTAGGCCACTCTAGAACCTTGTCACAATAGCTAGTTTGGTAGTGAATAGGTTACGTTTATACGAATCCACGGGCAACTGTCATTACGAAAAGGTTCTACAGTGGCCTAGGAATCAAATTTGTTGGCTATTCAGTGGGCTTTTTAAACTAACTTTTTCAATCCTGTTTTCTGCAACCCATTATCTTAATGACCCTAGAACATTACTAAAACGATTACGTAAAGTCCAGAAACGCGACAAAAAACGCTTCAAAACTATCTGCTTAAACCGATTCGAATCGTTTTCGCATTAGAAGCGTCTCACGGCTAAAAGGAAATCGTTATATAAAATGTTTGACAGCTCCCATTTGACCAAATTCGCGTCACGTCTCTTGCGATATCTTTTTTATCTCGAATGTGCGCGTATAATGCAAAATTGAGACACAATTTTATTGAGTCGCTTGAGTTTGCTTCGCAAATTTGGTAATCGTGAATCGGGTTGGTAATTTGAGTACGAGGGATGTTTCGCAAATGTTTTTTTGATGTAATTGATGAGTAAGCTTACCAAAATATATTAGCCGATCATGTTTATAATTCGAGTTGTTTTAAATCATACCATGAAAACAGGTACATAATTTAACACGTACTTTAGAAATATGCTCGTGTTATAGCTTATTTGATAGACACCTACTTAGCTTCGCCTATTTTTTTTTTTCAAGTTCATCTATTAGTCCGCCTCGGACTGAGAACTCGCGATTTCCTTGCAATCGAGATGACCAATATAATAAGATCTTTTTGATGATTTTTTCGCGCCTTCTAGCTCCATAATCCTTTAATCGATCCCGCTCATATACGAACTCTCAAATTATATGTATCTCTGCTACAACCCTAACAAATTTCATAAAGATCAGAAAAATATTAATAAAGTTATCGCGGACCAAATTTTCAAATTCAAAAAGCTATCTTAATGCAGGGACGTCTAGGTCCAGTTGACAGTTCTGTTGTGTCCGAAGTTGTATGTAGAACTTCACTTCGCTTTCGCTCCGCTCGTTCGATTAAAGCAATTGGCGTACTCGTAAATGCAGATTAACGCTTTGAAATTACAGCATGAAAGGTCTTAAACTTTTATATCAAAGTATTAAAACTAAGTTTTGCTCACATTTTGACGTCATTAGTTACTCTTCGTTTTCATCTCACTTGATTGATGCAAATCGAATTCGAGCTAAATCTTCTCGCAATCTTACTGCTACGTCAAACAGTCGTCAAGTGTTCATCAAACAAACTTCCAAACTGATTCCTAACCCATTAAACTACTCAATTTTCTTCCACTATTATTACAAACCGTCTTTACTCAGTAACGGCTTATTATAGTACATCTTTGATCTCCGAAACCCAAAGCACAATATGATCAAAACCGCTTTATTTATTCTGAACGTCGTGATAATATAATATAAGAGCGCGCGCTGACAAAACGGTGATATGAAACCTACCACTGTATAGTTACACAAACTCTAATTACCGCTCTAAAAATCATCACACGTTATCCTTATCTTGACTTGGTCAAGGATGATTTTTGCTTGATACAGGTTTTGACGGCTGTTTATAGTTTGAAAGCTATTGGAAAAAAAGTTGGCCGACACTGAACGCGGCTTGGCCACAGCGAATAGAGTCATCATTTTATGCTTAACCCTGTTTGCCATTCGGGTCGTTGATGCAGTTTTTAATAAAAGAACGTTGACATTATACTCTTTAGAGATGGCTTTTGTAAAAAGGATCACAAAAGAATAATGAAAGTGGTTAGGGCCTAGGTTTTCAGCCTAATTTGGCGCAGGGGTGTATTTAGTACGAGTATAATAGGCACTCATTCGAATGAACGAAAAACTAATGAGGATCGTTATCTGTATTATAAACGACATGTGATGCAAAAATTAAATTAAATATATGAACAAAGAAGCATACATACCTACAACATTTATTTTAAACTCAAATAACCTATGAGTTGAACTACCTGACCTTCTAGTAAGCCGAATCATTGTTGAAACGTGACACGCAGCAACATATTCAAATTACGCACTTTGTCTTAATAACATTTGTCTTAATATTCAGGATTAGAATCCATCAATATCAATAAAGATGGAGTAAACTGTATTGCTTTTAATTGGGTCTATGATTATTATTGATGGAGTTATGTAATGTATGCAGCTAAGGATGAATTTTAATTATAAATTTTATAGAATAAGCCAACTTTACTAGAACTACAGAAGCCATAGTTGTTTTTTTTGTAGTCATCCTTTACACATTTACTCGTATTTAAAAAATGACTAATATCACCGTTTTGTCACATGCATAGCTATCTTTATAAAGTCGTTTATTTACCATTAATAATTCGCAGGCTTCGTTAGGTACTCTTAGATACAAAAACAGGTCAACCACGGCCTTCGTCACACAACAATCAAAACATACAAGATGAAATCCGCCACAGGTTTTGTCAATAATAACTACTTACACGTTAAACATTTAAAAATCATTAAATTATATGTGTTCAATTATTGCTATTGCGTGGTTTTGTTTAATAAAAGCAATATAATTATGCTTAATTAATTTTAAACAATATCGTTTTAAAATTTAATTTAATACCCACCACTAAAATAAGAGTCAGAAAGCCCTCTTCATATCTAGGGTGTCTTAAGATAACAGCATAACAAGAGTGGCTCTTTTGCCTTGTAGAGGGCCCATACATTCGCCATGAAATATATCGAAGCGGCCAAGATACTCAAAAATATCTGGGACACGCACTTTATCGCCTGGAGAAAGTATTTATTTATTCACTAACAATACAGGTATTGTGTTTGAAATACAACCTTAAATTAAATTAAAACTATTTAAACTATTACAAACTAGGACACACACACACACACACACATACACATACACACGTGCGCGCGCGCACACAAAAAAAGTTAAAAAACACTCTATTTTTAAATATAACATTAAACATTGTGAAATATTTCATCAATGGTGTAAAAGCAACCTCTCAATAAAAAAACTTTTTAATTCCTTAACCCTTACAGCACGAGAATTTTTTTTTTCGATTTTTGGTTTGAAGTTGCATTTTTCGGTGCATTTAAGGCCCATAAAAAGACAAAAAAATACAAAAAAAATTCTCCCCCCCCAAAAATTTTGTGAAAACCCACCCGCACAATCGTTTCATTTCGTTGCGACCCCTAGCAAAGTTGTTATTTTTTTTTTGAAATATAAGGGTAAATTACAGAGTTCAAAGGAGTTAATAACCATTTATTAATAAAATTTTAGATTTCTTAGTTTTCTTACATGTTTCATATGAAATGATTAAAAAAAACCGCTTATGATTGATCATATTTTCAATTTATCATAGTCAACACAATTTAAATTTGTCGACTTGCGTCCTGACCCGCACGATCGTGCGTTATAACTTTAGGCACAAAAAATTACTAAAATTTCTGGTTAAACTTTTAATTATCTACATTATACGACAGAAGAACGTTTAATTTAATAAAAAACCAATTTAACACATTTAAAAATCAAAAATTAAAAAATTTCGTGAATACCTACTTCTGACCTGGTCGTCCGTCTCGTACACGTACCTGCTTGACGCTCACCGCGCCGACGACTGGCCCCTAACTAAACGCACACGGGTTTAAAATGAATAATAATCGAACGCACGATCGATCGATGTCGTACTGAAGCGGCAAACTTGATTATTTTTCAAACTAGATTTTTTTAAAGTTGAACGCACGATCGTATCAGCCGGTGCTGTAAGGGTTATGAAACAGCGAGTTATCCGTAATGATTTTCAGTTCAGTAGGCAACCTGTTATACAGTTTTACAGCTTGATGACCAGCGAAGTGCTCAACTACTTTGAATCTAGGACAAAACTTAAATTTCCAATTTTTGGTGCGCGTAAGTAAGCGTTCAGATCGCACTTCACAGGACTCATTCTTGAGGAGCTTTGTGAGCAGCACCAAGACGTACAAGCAGGGTACGGTGAGAATTCCAAGGTCTTTAAAATAATGTCTACACGAATCCCATGTAGGTATGCGGACCATAGTACGAACTGCTCTCTTTTGTATTATTAAAGCCCTATTAATATTATATTGGTAACTGTTACCCCAAAGCTTGATACTGTATCTTAGCTTGGATTCTATCAGAGCGTAATATACTGTCTTGAGCTGATCTATTCCCATTACCTCCCTAAGACACCGTAAGGCATAGCATGCTGATGCAATAGAGCTCTCGACCACCTCCAGCTCGTGTTTCCAATTTAGATGGAAATCAATATGCACGCCAAGACATTTTACGTGGTCTACTACCTCTATTACAGCTCCATTCATTACTACTTCTAATTTGTCCGTCTTCTTGGTGTTATATTTAAACAATATTAATTTAGTTTTGTCAATATTAACACGTAAATTATTTTTAGAGCACCAAAAACTAATGTTTGAGACTGCATCACTCGTAATTTTATTTAATTCATCAATACTATCAGCACTGACAGTCGCATTGGTATCATCCGCATATACCGTTAGCTTGCAATTCTTAATTGTTTTATTAATAAAATGTATGAGGTCGTTCGTAAATACAAGAAATAATAAAGGGCCTAGAATTGAACCCTGGGGTACACCTCGTCTTACATCAACAAACTTGGAATGAACAGGTTTTTCGTAAAAGTTTTGAACATTTAATATTTCCACAAATTGTTAATTTTGCAGGAGCCTGTTTGCATTGCCTCTTATTCCATAGAAATAGAGTTTTTCCATAAGAATCGCATGGTCGACTAAATCGATAGCGGAGCTTAGGTCAATAAAAAGACTCGCCACTCTTTTTCTTTCATTAAGCTTTACAATATCATTTATAAGGGAGTCGATAGCGTCAGTAGTCCCTATATTTTTCTGGAATCCGAATTGCTGAGGGCTAATTATATCATACGCTGTGAAATGTTCTAACAGACGTGATTTTATCAATTTCTCAAAAATTTGAGAGGATAGGTAGTAGCGATATTGGCCGATAATTCTTAAGGTCAGTTTTTAAACCTTTTTTATTAATAGGTAGGATCCTAGCAACTTTTAATTGTTCAGGAAAAACTGCCAAATCGAAACATTTATTAAAGAAAAAAGCTAACAGTTCCGCCAGCAGGTCTATACAATCTTTGATCACCGAAATCGGCATTTCGTCAAAACCACACGATTTTTTGTTTTCCATACTTTGTATAATAACGAAAATGGTATTTCAATGGGAGTAACTGTATGTAAGGAAATCTTGTTAAACCTCTTTTTATCTGATTGTTCAAGGATATTGACAGCAGAACGTAATTCACCGGTGTTTGGGTCCTTACTGTGATCAAAACCTATTGAAAACAAGTTAGCCACTTCTTGGAGATTTTCAAAAACCTTAATATCTATCTTTAGAACAAATTTACCCCGTTGAGGTTTGAGAGAATGGTTACGATGTTTGTTTACAATTTTCCATATAACTTTGGCCGAACCTTTGGCATTGCTTATTTCTGATTGAATTGCTGTCCGTTTTGCATATCTGAAGACTCTTCTAAAGATGTTTATATATTTGTGACTATAATCTAATACAGATTTATCACATGTGTCCCTACTTAAATTAGTCAAAACACGCTTCATTTTGCATGCTACTTTTATACCCTTTGTGATCCACTTTACTTGAGAATTCTTTATTAGTTTAATTTTTTTCTTAGTCTTCATAAAACTTTGTCGGTAAAATTCTAAGATCTTTTCAAGAAATTCATTAACGCTTAAATTATACCAGTTAATAGCTTTCAACCTATCCCTAAATGACTGAAGACTTACCTTATCACTCACAAATCTTTTTTCCCTTATCACAAAGTGTTGTTTAAGATCATTGCTTTTGATAGTATCAGTAACCCAATCGCAAAAAATAGCAGCATATCCGTTAGCTAGACCGTTGTGGTCTATTATAGTAGACAAAACAGAATCCGAGGGTATATTTGTAATGAAGTTGTCGATGCAAGACTGAGAATCATTTCTTCTAAAGGTGACGTCATCAATAAGATGCCTAAAATTATACGAATTTAACAGACTTAGAAAATCATTACGTTGTTTGTTATCCGTCATAAAATTAACATTGAAGTCACCGCAGATAATAGTTTTTTTATTAAATAGTTGCTCTAACAGTAATTCAAATCTTTCCATGAAAATATTAAAATTATTTAAGTATGGGGCTCTATAACAACAACAGATGTACACATTCGTATATATATCTCTTACACCACAAATTTCGAACCCTTCAGCTAAATACAATTTGTCCAAAAACGCTAATCCTTCTGTATCACGGTCCTGCAGAGCCAAAATTAAAGAGTCACCTCTTTTTTTTGTTGGCCGTGTGTTGTGGCAAGCTCATTTATAATTTGGTAAGCTTAAAGAAGTGACAGACTTCTTGTTAAGGAAATGTTCGCTTAAACATAGATAATGTACTTGGCTATTTTGCTCCTCAAGGTAGATCTCTATTTCATTAATTTTATTCAAAATACCGCATACATTTTGATGGAACAAGTTTAAACTGTTAGGCACGAAAAAAATCATTATTATTACTATGATTACTATGATTACCTCTGCCATAGCCAGAGTTGTTAGAGATCCAGGAAATATTATATTGAAGGTTTTCAATGATGTTTTTCATACCACGATTGTTAAGCCTGCCGCTCCAAGCCGAAAACATATTAAGTTCCAAGTTAGCATTACTGTCATATACAAAGAAGCATTTATTATGGTTACACAAATCGTTAAACAACATGAAATTAAACCTTTCTACCCTTTCAATGTAAAGAGGTCGGCCACATATAAATGTTGGACAAGATAAAATAATATTAGTCAATACTTTTTACAACTTCTCTTAAGTGAAGCAACAGTGCATTAACGTCAGTCTGTTCCATAAAGTCCCCTTCTCCAAGAATGATTACGCAGTAGTCATTTATTTATAGTCATATTCTGCAGGCGCGTCTTTAGTCCTTTGAGCAGCTCTGTCAATCCAGCACCAGGTAAGATATGATGACAGTAAGAGAATTTTTGTAAACAATCGTTATCTCTTATGGTGCGTACTACTTTGTTTTTATTGTTGCTACTCAAGATTAGCAGGTTTCCTTTATGGAGATGCGCGAGTTTTCAGTACTTAGATTAGCATCCACCGCTGGGTCTTGCTTATGTACTTCAGGTTTTTGGTTGCTGGCTAAAGCTTCTGGGGTTTTAGAGGAGTCGATTACTGGGACCAAAACTTCTCTGCATATTATGCTCCTTTGCGCTGAGTGATTTTTTTCTTTATCTTTACTTGGATCCTTAGCAGGGCAACCCGACTTGAATGGTTTTTATAGTTGTGACACTTGTTTTTTCCTTTTCGGTAGACCTTTGGGTGTCCCTACTGGTGATATTGGCGCTTTTCCATTCAGCAAATTTCTATATAATTCACATTTCTTACGCGACTCAGTTAAATCGTCTTCCAAGCTAAATTTCTCACCAAGTAATTTTTGAATTTCAGTATCTGCTCCAAGTAATTGTTCCTTCAAGTTCTCTATCTGCTTTTTCAGGTCTTCTACTATGAAATTCTGAACCTGTGAGTGCAGGTTAGGCAAACTATGTGTACTGGTGTTTCCTGACACATTCAGTTCAGCCTGAGAAGTTTCATCCTCACTTATTCCTGCATCTGAAAAACTTTCGTCTTGGGATAATGATTCAAAAGAATTTAGTGTAGGTACGTTATATTTTCGCTTTGTGGTAATATTTTCTGATGTTAATTTAATATTCGACTGTGAGGAACCTTGAACTTCGCTGTTATCTGCCGGTACAAATACTTCCGTCTCGACCGGATACTCTTCCGTTACGCTTTTTATACAATTATTTTCTGGCATTTTAGTTTGTTCTGTCTCTGACTCGCCCTTTTCTACTGCATTTTTTAAGTTAACATTTGGTGTAGAAGTTGCTGGACCAGGAACCTTTTTTTGTTGGCCCAGGGGACTATTATTGTGCTGTTGCGGTTGCTTTTTGTTACATTTCATGCAAGCCCATTTTGACTTAGTACTCTTATCCATTAAGTTGTAGCGTTTCTCAGTGTTAGTACAGGTGAGGCAGTACGTTTGATTGCAACATGAACATGTCAAGTAATGTTTAACATGTATAGTTTTTTTTTACATTTTACGCAAGTCGGTTTAGGTGCCATAGTTATATTTATTTTTTTCTTTCTTTCAGAAAGTTAATAAAAATGACAGAAATAACAGGATGAAAATGATCACAACACGGGAAATAGAGGCGTTGTTCAGATATTTGTGACCTACTTGGCCGCTCTGATATATCTGACTAGCCTTTTCCCGCGGCTTCGCCCGCGTACTATAAGTACCCAAAAAGGATACGATACCCATGTTGATTTTCAGACTTTGTGACCACATTTGCCCCTTTTAGGGGTTGAATTATCAAGAAATCTGAAACACGTGTTTACTCATTTATCGTTATGAATACTCCTGTGAAGTTACGAATAAAATAATCTAACAAATCTTGATTCGCCATACAAACTTTGGACCCCCATTTTACCCCCTTAGGGGGTGAATTTTGAAAAATCCTTTCTTAGTGCACCCCTAGACCTTATAAGAAACCTACGTGCCAAATTTGGAATTTCTAGAACCAGCGGTTTGGGCTGTGCGTTGATATGTCAGTCAGTCAGTCAGTTTCTTCTTTTATATATTTAGATCTTCTTTTATATATTTAGATAGCGACTGTACATCGGAACTTTAATAAGCGTACAACAAGTAATGCATACACATACGATCTTCGAAAAGGTTTTACTACCATACTTTTAAGGGAATGTATGAATGTACGGTCAACCAATTTGATTCCTAGGTCACTGTAGAACCTTGTCGTAGTGACATTTGCCCGTGGATACGTAAAAATGTAACATATTCGCTACCAAACTAGCTATTATCACAAGGTACTAGAGTGGCCCAGGAATCAAATTGGTTGACTGAACGAATGGTCTGAGAATAAAATTATTTGTATTTGAAATCTCCGATTTCTGAACTCGCATTTAACGTCATCAATTTAAATTGTTCTCATAATGTTCAGAACTAATTACAACCACGGCTTTCCGGCAAAAAACGATAAAGCGTAGTGAAAAGCACAGTGTGTTGGCGTACGAGCACTTCGCTTTGGTGCCAAATTGGGAAACAACTTCCAGCGGCAGTTCTATTAAAGCTACACCCGGACGAGTATGTCGCTATAGCTTGAGTAAAGAGCTATTGAAGAGCTTATATACAACTAGCTGTTGCCCGCGGCTTCGCTCGCGTTAAATTCGGGGTAACACGGTTCCCCTTTCCTGATTTAAAACACAAAAGAGAACTCGGAACAGAATATTATTTTAGTGCGCTACTGCAGACGATATTATTTGTCTTTATAGCTTACTAGCTTTTGCCCGCGGCTTCGCTTGCGTTAAATTCGGGGTAACAAACTTCCACCCCCCATTTTAGGGAAGTGGGGGATTAGAAAGAGACAAAAAGTAGCCTATGTCACTTTCCATCCCCTCAACTATCTCCACTTCAAAAATCACGTCAATTCGTCGCCCCGTTTTGCCGTGAAAGACGGACAGACAAACTAACAAACAAACACATACACTTTCCCATTTATAATATTAGTATGGATGCTCGATTTTTTTGTTAGTCACAAATATTCCGCATACCAATTTTTAGCTTTCTACCTTTAAAATTACGGAATGCTCCATACAAACTTCCACCCCCCATTTTAGGGAAGGGGGGGGGGGGGTTAGAAAGAGACAAAAAGTAGCCTATGTCACTATCTATCCCTTCAACTATCTCCACTTAAAAAATCACGTCAATTCGTCGCCCCGTTTTGCCGTGAAAGACGGACAGACAAACAAACAAACAAACACATACACTTTCCCATTTATAATATTAGTATGGATGCACGATTTTTTGTTAGTCACAAATAGTCCGCATACCAATTTTTAGCTTTCTACCTTGATAATTGCGGAATGCTCCATATAAACTTCCACCCCCCATTTTAGGGAAGTGGGGGGTTAGAAAGAGACAAAAAGTAGCCTATGTCTCTCTCTATCCCTTCAACTATCTCCACTTAAAAAATCACGTCAATTCGTCGCCCCGTTTTGCCGTGAAAGACGGACAAACAAACAAACACACACATACACTTTCCCATTTATAATATTAGTATGGAAGTATGGATATGTAACAAAACTGCTGATGATCCGTTTAGGGGATAATTGGTTTCATATTATTGTTATAAAAAAGTAAGAAAAAAAATTTTTTTACGCAAAATCATATCTGTGCCAAACGTTATTGTTAATTATATGAACTTGTTTATATTTTACTTTGAATTGGATAATTACACTAACACCTAGAAATAAGGTATTATTGTATTACTAACATGCTTATAGAGCCTTAAATAAATATTTTAATGAAAAAAAAAATGGTTTTGTATGAAGGGTTGAACGACGTGCCCCATACAAAAAAAAATATTTTTCCCGTCCAAAAAAATTTTCTTCTTCTTTTTCTTAGTCGCAAATTCGCAATAAATACGATACCAATTATGCCCTTAAACATATCACAAGTATTTTTGTTACATCCTGTATAACCATTTAGTAATATTGATTTACGATTCATACACTATTGTAAAGTTTGCATAACTGTTACACCGAGTGCCAAATTTTTAAAAAACATAAACAAATACAATAAAGACACAATCTTTCTCAAATATAACTCCAACACAACAAATAATCAAACAATATTTAAGTTAAACTGAAAATAGATGTCATATACTTCAGAAAAAGTGACCAAACCCTCCGGTGTCTGAGGCCAGATTTGAACTGGCGTCTTCAGCTTTCGCGGCTGACGTCCTGACCACTGGACCACCCGGTCACGGCGGAACTCTTTTCTGAAGTATATGACATCTATTTTCAGTTTATAATATATAGTAGTGTAACTACTTAAAAATTGCAAATCAAAAAATATTGAACAAAATAATTTGATTTGCTTCAAGATTCAATATTTAAGTTGTATAGGAATTTTAGATACTCTCTGTACGAGTTGCTGCGCAATATGAGTTGCTGCGTATAACACTATCAAATTTAAAACCATAAAAGTATTGATAAGCTTCTTCATTAATCAATCCACTACGTCATTATTAATTTTGCCCGAGTTAAAATTATTCATGTTAAGTACTGAAACTGTTTTTAACAATATCTATTTATTTTGGGCAAATAAATAAAACTCATTATTATTTTGAAGACCGTTCATCTGAATTTATTACACGACTAAATATATCAATATTATTCAGTATTCGGTATACAGATTAGTGAAAAATGTGGTGAAATAGGCTGAATAAGAAAAGCTAAATATTCTGGAATTATCTACGTACTGCAAATTATTAAGTATGTGTAAAGATTTTTCATAAAATCTTTGTAAGGTTGCCCATGTTGTTGACCTTTGTAAGACTGCATTCTTTAATTTCTCAACTATACGACTAACTTGCTCGTAAATAATTTTCTAACTTATCACTTTGACGTTCAAATGCCAGATTAATTCTAGAAGCCAGTCAAAGAACTCAAGTTTTATTCTGTACCAATTAAATTTTGATTTATTCAAGCTTGCGTTTAAATTTACAGTTGTGTCGTCAAAATTATAAGTTAGAACAGATATTGTCAATGTTGACATGTCGAGAATGCCTTATGAGTTATGAAATTAAATTCGCCTTTTATACGATAAGGTTTTTTTGTGCAATAAAGTTTCAATAAATAAATAAAATGTTTTTCTTTAGTTTTAATTTAGACTTTTAATATTTTCCCAGTTTGAAGAGATTATTATTTCAATAGGAAGCTGCCGTAAGCTAAATGCAATACACACATTATTTAATGTTATCCTCACTACGTAATCTTGTCGACGGAACTCTGTACATAATCTGGGATTGCATCCATTAGCCAACGCATTATCATTAGGCTTGCTGCTATAAACTAGCGCCTTACTAACAGCTCTGCTGTTTTAAGCTTATACTTAAATAATTTTAAACATAAAAGATCCGACTTCCCTTAGCCTCCAACTTTCCAATAGCAAATGCCCGAGCTGCTGTAAAAATATTTTTAAACAATAAAGAACCGACTTTACTTAGCCTCCACCTTTCCAAAAGCAAATGCACGCAGCAAGCAAAAAAATTACTCAAACACTATTAGGTGTGCGTATAATAATTAAAGAGTTCCCTCGATTTCTCCAGGATCTCATTGTCAGATCCTGACCTGGTTACAATGGGACCAACTGTGAAGTATACTCTTTCAAACAAAAAAATAATTATCCAAATTGATCCAGTCTTCGAACATACATAAAAAAAATAGCAAAAAAAAAACAAAGATCCCGATGAATTGATAACGATAACCTTCTCCTTCGAAATCTTGAAGTCGGTTGATAAAAAGGAAGGTTTTAAATTCTGTTTTTATTTCAGGTTTCCATACCCGAGAGACCATCGGAACCGGACAACAAAACTGTTTGATTGTCTGTTCTAGGGCTCTATGTCTGCCAGATTGCGGTGCACCTACTGCGGTGTATGAGTAGGATTCGGCAGATTACGTAACTAAACACTACACTCTTCTTTCAGTCCACGCTCGCGATGGATACTGTAAACCTAGAACATCTAAATTTCGTTATCTGCGTCTTCCGCTCGAATTAGCAAGTGTGATAGAGAAAGATAACGAAATTTTGATTTTCGAGTTTTTGATTGCTGAAGTGCACGTAACAGGGGCCGTATTCTAACTTTAAGGGCCACCCCACACTAGCGTCTTTTGAGCATCGACGTCGTACCAGCGCTCGAGCAGCGGAGATGCTGCGTCGATGCAACGTCGTCGGCGCGACTCTCGTCAAGCGTCAGTGTCTCACCAGCGCCAACGCGGCGATGACGCAACGTCACTAATTTCAGAAAATAATATAATAGTATTTCATACAGAAGGTTGTCTTCCCTACAAAATCAGTGTTTCACAGAACTTTGACAGATAAACGGTGACACATGACGTCTCCATACAATTTTACCTTTCGACGTTCTAGGGTTGACACGTACGCAATTAGTATTCTTGTTGGACCTGCCCCAGTCTGCCTAATCTATCAGTAATTTTAATACAAAACAAAAATAGATAAATGTCCGATTTAGTACCTTATTTGCCCAATCAAATTATTTTTAAAGTAAAAAACTACTATTATAAACTACTTAAATATTTTATCTCATCTGTGGCCATGCCGCAAATGGTCGAAGGGGATTTTGACAACCCCGAAAATGTATCCGACACGTTCCAAAGCCGTAGCTATCACTTCGTGCATTCAACAATTAAGTGCCTACTTATCTTTTATAGTGTATTTTTGTAAATAACGTTATAGCATCTCATCGTACATTTAATTTATAAAGTCTTTCACATTTCAACATAAAAATGGGAAGCTTTTTACATCTAATGGCAAGATTATAAGCGTGTTTTGATAAGCCCCTTCCCTTGTTTGTTTCTCCTCTGTTATTTACTCCTAGCAAACATCAACTTTTCTACAGAAAACGAGTCCTATATCCTTGTATTTAAATGCCATTTTCTCCTTAAATCACAACCAGTCACTGATATATATTGTATGTCAAAGCAAGCGTATTTGTGGTCGGAGCTCGCGAAGGTATGTTACACGAAATCGAGTGGCAACTACGATTTAAGAGTATTAAGAACGTATGTGCCTTCTATTTGTAGCGGCGCTTAAGTCCTTTTTAATTTTAAACACCCGAACATTCACCAATACATATTATCCCTTTGTTCGAATTTCAACATTGTACCACCAGCAGTAGATTGAAATTGCATTGCAGTAAGTATACGATTGGTCTGCAGGCGTCGAAATACTTGAAGAGATCTTCCTTTGTTATTGTTAAGTACTCAAGAATGCATCTTTAGAACAAGTATAGCTTGATCACTGTTCACAAATTGTTGGTACGCATTACAAAGTTTAGTTTTTACTGGTTTTATATGTGTGGCGCTTGGGAACTAGCTATCTTTGAGATTGACGATTTACCCACAGACTCCGCTATAAGTACCAACCATGCCACCGTTTACAAAGCCCATTATATAGATGTTCTTGTATGTATTTGCGATCTAAGTTGCACAGAGTTGAATGTAATTTTTTTTAACATCATAACAACAACGACAACACAACACAATAATAAAATAGTCCATAATTTTGTTGATATTATTAGGAGGTAATATAAATAATCATTTGCATTACCTAGAAAATAAAAGTAAAAGTTTGAAATTTAGAACATATTCCTCAAAACTGTTTAGTTTTCAAATATTTAAAAAGATTTTCGGAAAAAAGAACCAAAGGTCGAAAAGAGATTAAAAGTTTTTAACGACTTCCACGCGCGAATTTGTGATTGGTGACTTGTGTAAAATTAAGTACCTACATTTTTCAAAATAACCATAAAGAGAATTCTCACTCCTCCAAACATAGAGCTACATGGCGTCGCATCATCATGGAAGTGGTGGCAAGAGACTCAACATAGCCATGACCACGACCACTCTGCCAAGAGTGCACGACTAAGACGAGAGATTTTTCAAAAGTGAAATGTGGAGTAGCGCTATCATACTAGATCTGTCAATGTTACTCTGCGTCCGTAGGAAACACCTTAGACAACCCTGCACGCGATCCCTGGGTGGTGCTAAAAGAGTAACAAACTTGGCAGCTGCACTGTCCCATCTGGACCTCGCAGCACTCACTGGATTTTATTCATCATCTGCTTTCCCAGTACTACTACGCCAGAGAAGAAATGCCTATCAATATCCAGTGACATGTAGCCATATGATTAAAAAAAAACTAGATCTGGGTATGGGAGCGCCACCGTGAACACGAGTTGCTGCGCCAGGATTTGTATGCTAAGTGTTTTTAATATACCACGACGGAGGCAATCAAGCATACGGCCCGCCTGGTGGTAAGCAGACGCCTGCAACTCCAGAGATGTCACATACGCGTTCCCGACCCTTTACAAAAAGGAGGATTCACTGTGTTGACGGCTAAGGGAACAAGAGGGTCCCTCATCGACAACACACTGGGTCCCCTTTGAGCTCTTTGGAAACCTTACTCACGAGCAGGAACACAACACTATGAGTAGGGTCTAGTGCTATTTGGCTGTGGTTTTCTGTAAGGAGGTACTTCTCCAGTTGGGTTCTGATCCAGATTTGAGCGAGATGATATTCGCTATGCTGTGCTTTACGCCCTACCACATATAGCGAGATGACATTCGCAGTACCCACCTACCTACCTACCTACGTTATATTTGCTACTTATATATCCGGAAACAAAAAAACAAACAAACGTACACGGCTGAAAATGGTTTTATTGTTTTTCAAAGTATTCCCCTTGATGATCTATGCACTTTTGCATTCGCGTGAACCAATTTTTAAAGCACTTCTGCCACTCCGCCTGATGTACCTCCATAACGTGTTGTTTGAATGCGTCGACAGCATCTTCAGCGGTCGAAAATCGTTGACCGCGTAATTTATTCTTTTTATTTGGAAATAAATAAAAATCGTTGGGTGCCAAGTCAGGGCTGTACGGCGGATGACCCGTTAATTCCACATTTTGACCCTCCATAAATAGAGTTGTTTCGCGTGACGTATGACAGCTGGCATTGTCATGATGAAGAATGATTCTTCGTCGCTGGTTAGTTTTACGAATTTGTTCAAATACTTCCGGTAAGCAAATGGTCGTGTACCACTCTGAATTAACCGTTCTACGGTTTTCTAGTGGCACTGTAGCTACATGGCCATTAATACCGAAGAAGCAGGCCACCATTTGTTTCAATGTACTTTTTGCACGAGTAACTTTCGTAGGGTTCGGCTCATTTTGAAACACCCATACCGTTGATTGTTGCTTCGTTTCGGGATCGTATGCATAGATCCAGGATTCGTCACCTGTATAGATGTTATAAACGGCTTTTGAGTCACCACGGTTATATTTTTTTAACATTTTATTGCACCATTCGACGCGAGCATCTTTTTGCTCTTTTGTTAAGTTGTGGGGTATCCAACGCGAACAAATTTTTTTTACAGCCAAATAATTATGTAATATGCTATTAATGCTGGTCATAGAAATACCCAGAGTCGCCTCTATCTCGCAGTACGTAACATGTCGGTCGTCCATTATAAGTTTTCGCACAGCCTCGATATTTTGTTGTACAACGACCGATTTCGGGCGACCTGCCTTAACTTCGTCCGTAAGCATACTACGTCCACGATTGAACTCACTAAACCAGTGATACACAGTAGTTTTAGATGGGGCTTCATCACCAAAAGTTGAAGTTAGTTGATCTATGCACTGTTGTTGCGTTAAACCACGCCGAAAATCATAATAAATCATAGCACGAATATTTTCACGAGTGAGTTCCATTCTTGCTGCGAGATGACATTTAAAACCCGTCAAAAACAAAACACGAGCGTTAATAAGAAAGAAAAAATATACCGGCCAGTACTTAAAAAAGTTCAAATTTTACCATGGAGGTCAAATATGCTATTTAAGAAGATTGTAATCCCGGTTTCCGGATATATAAATAGCAGCCTATGTACCTCTCTTTTGGACGTAGTTGAAGGACATACCCGTGTCCGGACGTAGTTTAAGGACATAGCCGAGTTGGGTTATACTATCCTCAAACCAAACGGACGACTGAGCCAATAAACGCCGGCGGCCGTAGGGATGGCGGCATGTCGATACTGGATTTAATTAAATGTCGATAAGATTGATTATATTTTCATTGCTTAGAATTAATATGGGCTCAGATTAAAGGTGAAGTAGCGGCGAAAAATAAAACTTTTAAAATGGTTGATGTTGAAAAGTTATTAGATGAAGCCATCATGCATGTAACTACTGAAAATTGGATTCAATGTGTTCGTCATGCCGAAAACCTTCAAAAAGAAGACTTAGAAAAAGCATATTTAAAAGATACTCGTCCACTTATAATCAATCTTCAAGAGGATAGTGACAGCGATGAAGAATATTTTTAATTTTAATACTTTTCGATGAAACTGTATGTGTTATAATATTTTTTATTTATTAAATCTTACTATGTTTTAGTTCTAAAGTACCTAATTGTAGTCTTAAAAGTATTTATTTCGTAATATAAAATATTGTATGCATTACTTACTTTGTTTTCATTTTTGCATATTATCGTATCGACATGCCTTGTACCGTGTGCTTTCTACCTGCCCTATGCGGCCCGGCTGATAACAGGCACGCTGCATAAGGGCGTGCGGGTGCGAAAGAGACAATACGATGCTAATGGTTTTACGATCCCAGTCGTCTATTTGGTTTGAGGATAGTATAGTCTAGTAGTAAAGTGATCAGTAGATTGTAGCAACGCTTGCCACAGTACTTGAGGTTGAATTGTTTGCGTCTAAGCAAGGAATCTCAAATACCTGATGAACACAAGATTGAATATGCAATTGCGGAAACCACTTTAGCTAGCGCCTATGCTAGTGTTCAGTCAACACCAGAAATAATACAGTTTTGAACCTAATTACAATGGAATAAGGTACACAAGTTTATACATATTTTTGATACCCCGCGGTAGGGCCATCGGGGCCGCTGCGGCCACACCAGACGCCAGGTCGTCCACAAAAAGACGACGAGTGACCATCCCACCCCAGTGGGATATTGACCCGACACAGGAGCCATATAGCACAAATGCGGACGCTCCAACCCCTGACCCCATTCCAAGATTCCAAGAAGAGGAGCAGCTCTTCTCTTTTTTTTATACTACGACGGTGGCAAACAATAATACGGCCTGCCTGATGGTGAGCAGCTACCGTAGCCTATGGACGCCTGCAACTCCAGAGGGGTCACATGCGCGTTGCCGACCCTTTACAAAAAGGAGGACTCACTGTCTTGACGGCTAAAGTAACAAGTAGGTCCCTCATCGTCAACACATAGGGTCCTCTTTGAGCTGTTTGGCAACCTTACTCACCAGCAGGAACACAACACTATGAGCAGGGTCTAGTGCTATTTGGCTGTGATTTTCTATAAGGTGGAGGTACTTCCCCAGTCGGGCTCAGCTTCAGATTTGGGCGATATGACATTCGCTGTGCTGTGCCCTACCACACATAGCGAGATGACATTCGCAGTACGAGTACCCATACCTCTCTTTTGGTCGTAGTTTAAGGACCCGGGTTCTCTTCTCCTCTAATATTTTATATTATATTAGGTTTGTTTTTGTGTCTTTAAATACTAATCTTACAAAAATACATGATGGATTATGCAAGTGGGCAGCTACTAGATGTTTTTTACTGAAGACGCCGTCTATACCTATTTTATCATAGCGTTCTAGGGCGTCTGCCTGTAATGACTTTTGTATATTACGCGATTTTCTACAAACATTGTTTTATTTTCATTTTCATTGGCAACCCATGTATTATATGGTCTTAGGTTTTCGTAAAGCTAATGTAGATTAAACACAAACATTCGGTGCCAGAAAATGGAACTATGCTGAATGTAAGCAAATGTTACGCTTCAAGAATTATTCATTATTCATACATTAACAGAGGCAATTAATTCACGCGTCTTGAAGTCGTAGTTAACAACAATCTCTACTAAAAGAGGTATTGTAAAATAGGTTTTGGATTCAACTTCGAATACGCCTAGGTTAACAAAATGGAATAGCAAATAGTCAATTAGTGTTCGTGAAAATCCTCCCCCCTTTCATTGCTACGATGTAGGTAAGGGTTAATTTCTACGTCCTTCCCCGGGGGCATTATTCTAACTTTAAGATACGATCTAACTTCAATACAATAGCAATACCAGAATCAGATATATCAGAATTTGCTTTTTTGGGTGTTGTTTATGTATTTTAAAATTAGAAAGCGACACAGGGACTCAAGTACATGTACCTATTAACAACCAATATGTGTAGTAACTTTTGTTTTACCTATTAACAACAAATATTAAGTATTAACTTTCGTTTGTAATAATTAATAATATTACGTGGCGTAAAAAGAAAATATGCTTCCGAGTGTAGCAATATAAGCAACAAGCAATATGTGGTGCGTCGTTCACACGTACAGCCTAGACGTGGGGCCTGAAGCATAGAATACCTCACATAGATTCCTCATTACAAAGTAGGCTCGTTGCACCACATTTCATATTACGCTCTGTCAATAAGCTCCTGAACAATAAATAAAAAAAATAATGTATTTTATTAGGAACCGAACTGCGCTCCAGGACAGGTATCTCGGATGCGGGTGTCAAGACCGCCAAGCTCAAGTGGGATTGGGCTGGACATATCTGCCGCATGCACCCGGGACGATGGGCTAAATTAAGTACTGAATGGACCGAACAAATCGGCCGGGGCAGAGGCAGACCAAAAAGGAGATAGCGGGACGATCTGGACGCATTTTGTAGCGACTGAAAAAAAAAAGATAAATTCCTACCCTAAAACTAGCACACAAATTATCAATACATACGAGTATAACACAAATCATCAAAAGCTATAATTTGAGTAACAAACCCGGGCCCGGGACCCGATATGGTGTGGTTTTGGACCCGACCTGAAACTACGTCCGGACACGGGTATGTCCTTAAATTAGATCCAAAAGAGAGGTATGGGTACAGCGAATATTATCTCGCTATGTGTGGTAGGGCACTGCACAACGAATGTCAAATCTGGAGCAGAGCCCGACTGCATCCTCCTTTTTGTAAAGGGTCGGCAACGAGCTTGTAATACCTCTGTAGTTGCAGGCGTCCATAGGCTACGGTAGCAAGCGGGCCGTATGCTTGTTTGCCAGTTTGTCACCGTCGTAGTATGAAAAAAACACTAAAATTTGTCACAAAATTAACCTTTGACTCTCTCGCTTCTACTTCATCTAATAAGCGATTTCCGGCCTAAAGCCATCAAATACAAGACTATAGTAAATGAAGCCTAGAAGCCGCTGAACTAAACTACTGGTACTAAACACGTGATGAAAATACAGGTTTCCTTATATTATTTTCGGTACCATGTAATGCTGACTTTGTGACAGTGTATGCATTGGCCAAAGGTGCTTACTTCGTGTTTGTGATGTTTGTCTTAATATTAAAGGTGTTAGGTACAGTCGCCATCAGATATATCGGAGCGGCCAAGGTGATCACAAATATCTGAACAACGCCTCTATTGTCAAGAGGATAAAGTGCATGTTCAGATATTTTTGAGTACCCTGGCAGCTCCGACATATTTGATGGCGACTGTACGCCACGCCATACGTTTGTACTGAATTCATATTGTGTGGAGCATCTTATACTTAAGCCTAGTAACTGAGCGGTACGGCGCGGCGCGTAACTTTGAAACAAAATGTTGGGGTCTAACGACTTGTGTCATGATAGTACTATTGTAGAAGAAGAGAAGAAGGGAAGAGATCCCTATCAGGGATAAGCTCGCCTTTGTGCATATCTTTTATACATGTTACTGTTGTATTATGTTATACCTACTTGTTTATGTGCAATAAAGTGATACATACATACTATTGTAGGTATATCCCTAAAACTAATGTCAAAACAGGGCTGATACATATAACAGCTAATGGAATATCCGATTAAAACACTAATGAAAATAGCATAGTTTTCGAGATATTGGCACTTTTATAAAAAATATTTAAAAAGGGTAACCAATCCTTAATTTTACTGCATCTGTATTAAAATTACATATTATATAGAAATGGTATTTTAATGGGTGACCGTTTGTGGACCTTATTACATTAGGATAGGGTCTATCAATGGTCTGTCGGGTGTTACTAGTTTGGTGGCGGTGGTGGAAATATAATGTAAGTTAGACTATAAATTAAAATAATTAATATATAAAGTTTACTATAGAATATGTAAACTGGAGCCTCGTCTGCCAACAAACCACACTGATGAAAGAAGAACTGATGTAAAAAAAATTAAGCTGTTTCTTTTATTTTATTTTTTTGTATACTTTTGTAATAAAGCTTTTCTTTACATTAGCCTGGTAAGATGTCCCACTGCTGGGCAAAGGTCTCCCCTCTTTCCCACTATTTGGCGCTGTCTAGAGCATACTCCTGCCATTCTTCAAGATATATTGTGTCCAGGTCGAGCTGTCATGGTCCACCTCCACCAGGTCCACCTCTGCCAAATAAAGCTTAGAGTAGTAATTTTTCCAATATCTCGATTGACGTTGGTTTTAAGGACTGTAAATTTAACCACTGATACGCAGTTGAAATAAAGAAAACACTAGCAATAATTCCAACCGAATTGGCCTAGCGAGAATTATCTTGACCCGTAATATCTTGACATAAATTTCAACTGCATTCATTATCCAAAGAGTACATCAGAAAGTGTGTCAATTTAGACCAACTTGACAGAACTGATTTCCCACGAGGTGCCATTGACCATTATTAACAAAACCCTACGAGACAAGTGAGCCTAGATAATCAGCAGTCTCTTTATGGATGGTCAGTTTAATTGAAGTGTTTTTCATTATTGAAAATCGACAACACTCGTTTCAAACGAACAATATTAACTCCTATCTCACACGTATCTCAAAATGAGACCGCGGTCACACCGTAAAACATAATTTTATTTATTTAACGTATGGCTACATGTCACTGGATATAGATAGGCATTTTTTCCATTTTTTTCCAAAATACAGTGAGTGCTGCGAGGTCCAGATGGAAGTTTGTTACTCTTTTAGCACCATCCAGGGATCACGTGTAGGGTTGTCTAAGGTGTTTCCAACGGACGCAGAGTAACATAATAAATACAGGTCAAATAGGGCTCTAGTCTGAAATAAAACATCCTTCGCCGTCCAAGTCTTAGGTCTCCGCCGGCTCATACAATATTTATGCCAAGAACAAGGAATGTCGATTACTGGCAGTTTTACAAAGCGCCGCTGTACTGGAAATGTCTCAACAAAATAACCATTAACAAAATAAGGTTTTAATCGGAAAATTCATTTTTAATAGGCTATTATTTAGTATTTAAAGGCACAAAGAAAACCCATTACCTAACTAAATACTGACTTTCATAGAAATAAAGGTATGATTTAGCCGTTCACCAAATAAATGTGAAGTCGATGACCTAATTAATAAGATTGACCACTAAAATAATAGATTGCCACCAAAATTGTACCACCAATTATATCAAAAAGTCTGTGTCGGTACTCGGGACACCAAGTGTTTCGTACCCGGAGGTTGACAATTCTCATCGTCGATTTGTCTTCCCTAAAGAAGGCTTGTGTGTTATATAGGTACTACTATTATCCATGTTAGACACTAGATAATAATCATTGATCAGATTTTAGGGTGCAATACGGAATGAATTACCTCAAAAGTTATCCTAATATGGATAATTCTCAGGATTTTAACACACGTTGTTTACTTTAAAATAAAATATATTACAATAACATTTTAACGTTTAAAACAACTATGCTCGGAGTTTCTCTGAAGGATAAGATTCGTAACGAATACATCCGACAGAGAACCAAAGTTATCGACATAAATAGCTCAATAATTAGCAAGCTGAAGTGGCAGTGGGCCGGCCATGTCTCGCGAAGAACCGACAACCGCTGGGGTAAACGTGTTCTTGAGTGGAGACGATGATGTTTAAAACAACTATTGTCACTCAATAAATGTATGTATTCCACCCTATTGCACCCTTAAATCCAATCACTGATAATAATAAAACAACCAATTATCACGAAAGGTTTTGCTGTAAGTGCTTACAGGGTTGGGCAGTGTAAATGTCCTAAATATTGCAATACACTCGTTTATTTATATCAATATAACGGATCTCTGGTCCATTTAATTGGACACGGTGAATTATTTAGATGAATCAGACTGGTCACTAGCGTATAGTAAATATTTAATTGTTAGATCTACAAGTTTCTAACTCTATACATTTACATTTATAATAATTTAAAAAAATAATCGACTTCACTTAGCCTCCACCTTTCCACAAGCAAATGCTCGAGCTGCTGTAGAAAATACTCAAATCACTATAGGTGTGCATATAATAGTTGAAGAGCTCCCTCGATTTCTCCAGGATCCCATCATCATATCCTCACCTAGTTACAATGGGACCAACGGTGAAGTATACTCTTTCAAACAAAAAAATAATTTTCTACATCGGTCTAGCCGTCTTTGAATAATCACCGATTACACACATAAAAAAAAATAGAAAAAAAAAACAAAGATCCCGACGAATTGATAACCTCCTCCTTCGAAGTCTTGAAGTCGGTTGAAAAGGCATGATATTTTCAGTTACATCCACAAAACCTATAGATTCTGTAGCGATTAAGTGACTAGCATAACATGACTTTCATCTTAGCATATTAGGCCCCCTTTACCAGGCTTTACGTGATAAACTCTATCAAAACTCTTTTTGATTCCGCCTTTAGACATATAAAAATAGGAATCGTACAGTATTTGTTGCTTCGCCCCCAAAGCCCCCCTTTAGCCGTCTACACGTGATAGGTTCTATTAAAACCCTTTCTGCTTACTTTCTCTCCTTAGACGTGTAACATATAAGTAATCTATGTAAATAGCGATCGTATACGGCCCATTTTTATCCGGGGGGCTGCCCCCGAGCCCTCATTTTGCTGCCATTAGCGTGATAAACTTTATCAAAATCGTTCTACTTCCGCTTTACACATTTAACCAAACCAGTCCACCAGGATACATATGGCGATAGTACAGTACCCGCATTTAAATGCGGGGAGCTTCGTCCCCGAGACCCCCTTTGCCCGGCTACACGTGATATAGATTCTATTAAACCTCTTTTTGCTTCCTCCTTAGAAGTGTTATTTAACCTATCCAAGGATGTAAATAGCCATCGTATACGGCCCATTTTTATGCGGGGGGCTCGGCCCCCCAAGCCCCCCTTTCATTGCCATTAGCGTGATAAACACTACCAGTATCGTTCTGCTTCCGCATTAGACATATTATGACTTGAAAACGTCACATATTCTCGAACGCACCCATAAGGTGATAAGCTATGTGCCAGCCCTTCCTTCATTGGCCTTCGCGGACCCAGAGAGCGACAAAGTGCAATGGAGGGACAAAGTGAAAATCCCCTTGTTTTGATGGGCATTCAGATTATTTGCTGTGCAAGTTAGTATTTATAGTAATTTTCTTTTTAAAGTCCTGTATTATTAATTGAGATTTTAATAAAGCCAACCTAATGAATTTGCGTTGTTTTATCATAGATATATCAGCCTGATCTTCATCATCACATCACCTTGATGTCGTCATAATATTGCTTAACTTACATTTACCATATTTTAAGTCACCATGACCATAAAAAGCCATCTGCAGATGCTGCAACCCATAGTTAATTTTGATTTATTTATAGTTATACGTTAATAATCTTAATGTTACATTTTAAGTTTTAACTGTACTTACTAACAATCTATGGAGCATTGTGCATTGATAGAAAATAAATTATCTGATCTGAATTGATATTTTATGAACCTAATTTCCGGAAAGACCCCATATCATCCGCATCCGACTGGAGTCTATTCCATTAAATCTACTTCCTCGCTCGTTCCCCATCTGACGTTTCTCAAGAGTAAACGAGATAGAGAGATTATCACACAACACTTTCGTGTTAAGAGGCTCTCTGAAATCTTTATTGAGTGGTGCTAAATTGATTCCGTGAAGCCCTTGCATTCTCAGATATGTAATCTAAATAGACATCGTTCAATAAAATTAAAAAATAATGATAAAGTTTTCAAAAAGGTATAAGAAGAGAGTGTCAAGTGACTTTCATTATTGGCTTGCCCAGCTTGCTCTTATTTGGTAATGGCGTAACATATTGTCCTCTTCCAAATCTCCCTCACCCGTCATCTTGTTATTCACTACCTTGTTTTTTATATCGTCTCTCGCGCAGTCCATACATCTTTTCCGTGATTTGCTTCTCCTCTTACATCCCTCCACATTCATTCCTAATGCGTAAATCTTGCGCGTCACATGGCTGTCATCTCTTCGCATCACATGCCTAACCCCTACCTAGACGGCTGGCTTTCAATTTATCTTCTATTTATTTGTAAGTGAATATATTGCGTTATATACAACTAGCCTCCACACGCGACTTAGTTCACGTAAAAGTCGTTATAAAACCTTTATCAGCCCTTTAGGACTTGAATTTTCCAAAATCCTTTATTAGGAGTTTCAAGATGTTTGAAGTATATGCTCGTACGTAGAAAACTTAGTACACTTAAGGCGGGTTTCACCAGGCGGCGCAGTTGTCATCCCATAGATAACTGTCAATCTTTTCGTATGAGCTAATTTTAATAATGTGACTATAACATTAACTGACGGTACGGTGCAGCTTGCACTTATCATCATTTGACCACAAAAACGTTAGTCAATCTTTGCAGATCTTTAGATAATGAGTTGGTTATTCAACTGATATTTTGATGTATTAAATTTACTCTTCACAACATGCATATCAGATATGTCCATTTGAGTGGTCTATTTCAATAAATGTCTGTCCTCGTATCCGGTGGTTTAGAGTAGGGAAAGCGAATATCACAATGGACCGAGGCCTTTTGTTATGAAGATTTATTTCAGACATTTCTATGTAGTGATTGTGCAATACTGATCCGAAAATCTTAAAAAATCCGGATGGATACGGTTATATTTTCTGTGTGAATGACCGATGGGCGTAGGTTTCTCAAGTTATCGATACTGGATATATCAATTGTCGTAAGATACCAATATCTCTTCGCGCTTCAAATTCGAGTCCAAAAGCTTTTTCTTTTACTTTTCCTTATTCGCAATACAATACCAATAAACGGATCATCAGTATTTTGTATTATACTTTAAAGCTGGTTTATCCATAAGTACTAACAATAAATTAATTACGTGTGCTTGAAGATGGAGACCTAAGCTCTCCAAAACATAAAGCGCGAAGTGTTTAAAGAAACGTAAGTGTCACCGTTATATTTTAAAATGTGGGGTCACTTTGCAGAGCTACTATTTCCATACTTTTGTCATCAAACGGCCTAGGTACAATCCTGGAAGATCTATTCAGATCTATAAGTAGATATTCTTTTATTTCACCCACTTTCGAAATAAAGATTAAAGTAAGGATTTTGGGATGAAGGGGGAATCTTCATCCCAAAATCCTTACTTTACATGTAACCCAACAAGACAAATCTCCCTAAATTGATATTTAACTTATCCAGATAAGGCAATAACATTTTAAGCCATATAGAACACGTCTCATATATAAGAAATGTTATTATAAGCAAAATGGGAGGCTTATGCCCGGCTCAGACGTTATCCCGAATAACGTTTAAGCAAGGTAAATAAAACGTGCTGGTATTGGAGTAATTTTTATTTAAGTGTTTCCCGTGTACAGGCTGGATGTTTGAATGGCTCTAGGGGTTATTCGGAACAAAAATATTATAATTATCGTTATTATTTCTAGTCTATTAAGATCCCACTTACTAAAGGCACAGGGCCGACACGCCATTTTATAAAAGTCGTTTGAGAACTTAAGTGTGCACAGCACATCTGTACAGTAAAAACTTCAATGTGAGCGTGAGTTCTAACCTTCAACCTGACTGATAACCTACTAGTTTCCTACCAATCGGCCGCCGCGGGGTGAGGTAATTCCAATCGCGGCGGGGCGTGGCGTGGCTATTCTGTATGAAATACTATTATTTATTATGTGCTAATGGCTCTGTAACGTGTAGACCTCACAACCTCTCCTTTTTAGAGTTCCGTACCTCGAAAGTAAAAAACGGAACCCTTATAGGATCACTTTGTTGTCCGTCCGTCTGTCTGTCTGTCTGTCTGTCAAGACCATTTTTCTCAGGAACGCGTGGAGGTATCTTTTCTACCAATCGGCCGCCGCGGGGTGAGGTAATTCCAATCGCGGCGGGGCGTGGCGTGGCTATTCTGTATGAAATACTATTATTTATTATGTGCTAATGGCTCTGTAACCTGTAGACCTCACAACCTCTCCTTTTTAGGGTTCCGTACCTCGAAAGGAAAAAACGAAATCCTTATAGGATCACTTTGTTGTCCGTCTGTATGTCTGTCTGTCTGTCTGTCAAGACCATTTTTCTCAGGAACGCGTGGAGGTATCACGCTGAAATTTATATCAAATACTCAGGTCTATTGTCCCTTGGAGCTGTGAAATAATCAAACTTAACAGCCAACGCAATCATAATATACAGTCGTCTATGCTGCAAATTTTAGTGTTTTTTGGCACTCGCAAAACCTACGAGGTACTTCCCGTGAACTCAGAAACTTGAAATTTGGCACGAAGTAACGTCATATAGCATAGACAATGGAAAAATTACAAAAATAGACATTTTTATTAAAATCATACAAAAAATATTTTTTTAAATTTTAAACTTACTATGTACCTTTTTCCTCATAATCGCGTGGAGGTATTAAATTTAAATTGATGTCAAATACTCAGGGCTATAGGACCTTTCAGATGTAGCAAAACCAAACTTTTATGTCAACGCAATCAAAAGAAATAGCAATTTAAGTCGCATGTTTTGAAACTGAGTACTCGCAAGAAACTTAAAACCTAAAGGGTACTTCCCATAAACTCAGAAACTTGAAACTTGGCACGAAAAAACTTTATATAGCACAGATAAAGGAAAATTGCGAAAACCGTAAATTTTTAGTTACATCATATAATAAAAATATTTTTAATAATTTTAAAGTTACTACCCCTATATACCTACAGGTTTGTACGGAACCCTCGGTGCGCGAGTCCGACTCGCACTTGGCCGATTTTTTTTTAAGTCATAACCTACCAGTAAAAGTTGGCAATAAAAATCTAAGGTTTTTAGGTCTTTTATGCGTAATGTACATTATGAACAATTTCCAAAATTTGAATGGACACGAAAATAATTACATAAAATTACCGCACCTCACAACATTTCACGAGAATCGATTGAGAACGGCGACCTGTAGAGGAGGACAGCCAGAAACGACATAGCTTTGTTCAAACAGCCACCGCTTTTGCAGTATATCTGGCCTGCCCATTAACACTTCAGTTTCATAATTGAAGTAATAACATTCGACTATTTGAAGACAAATAACTTAACCTTTAGGGCATTATGTTGAAAAGTTAATTAAAGTGATTGTCGGGCTTTCAATCTCTGTGCTCTGGGCAGACTGACCGACTGGCTGACTGACATACTCTTCTGGAACGACGGACTTCAAATTCAAAATTAGGACAAAACAATAGACCACAGACAGTCGACAACAAACTTTCGAACCAGACCAGACGGTTCAGTGATTATTAGTGCGCTGTCACCTACTTTATATGTAAATGGGTAGTTCAAATTTTCCATGTCATTGTCGCGGCATTAATTGTCGTACATTATTTGCCAAAGTTAATTAAAATCAAATTACAATACTATTTTTCGTTCCTGAATCTCCTGTGCATTTAGTCCGCAAATTGAAACATTTGCGATGAATGGGTGTGTTGAAAGGTTAATCCATTCCTTTATGTACACGTGCCATGAAAGAGCAGCTTAAAATAAACACAAATCTGAATAGGGAAAGTGGATCTTATTTCAAAGAGGCTGGATGCTTCCTTTTTATATCTTAAATAGAAATTAAGTATATATATAAAACAGACATATTATTTATCGAGTGACATATCTTGTAGACCCACGAACTTTGGAATATGTATTTTTCAAATGTTTATGGAGCACCATGTGTTGCGCCATCTATCCGATGCTTCATGACGTATACTAGCAGAGGAAGGGGTAGAACCAGCTGTTAATAAAATGGCCGACGGAGGGACCGGAGCCCTCTTCTTTGCTGGAATTTCGTGGGTTAAGCATAGGCAGGATAGGATACGTGTTTACAATTTAATTGATTGCAGTTGATTTACTTTTAAATAAAATTATAAACGTTATATTTGTTTCTATTTGAATAAAACCACCCTTCTAGTTTAGTAGATTTAACGCAAAGAAAGGAATTTCGGATATTCAAACCGCAAGGGGATAAAATGAGGGTTGAAAGTTTTTAACAAATACGCGGAAGACGGAACCTGTAATTGCTTATTCACGTTTTCGGGACTTAACTGTGTACATGAACTTAAAATAAATTTGCTCCAAAGTTCTGAGAATGACGATAAATGACGTGGTTCTGAAGAGAAACGGTGACTCATACGAAAAAATGTTCTATCGCTTAATTCATCCACATCTAATTTTCTATAAAAAAGATTCTTTGTAATTTTTTGCTAGGATCAATGTTTAATGAGATATCGAGGAAATACGATACTCACTTTTTTAAATTTTCAGAGCTAATATTTACGAAAGTATTAGTTTTATCCAAAAATTGCTTTATATTACCCTAATTGTTTTAAAAAGACCTATCCAACGACACCCAACACATTAGGGTTGGAGTAAAAAAAAATATTCACCCCCCTACTCCATGTGTACGGGGAGGTACCCGAAAAAATTATATTTTTCACATTTTGTTTTAAAACTTTGCCGGCGTGAATAAAGTCCATACTCACACGATTTTTTTATTTTCTAGTACTAACCATCACTGAGCAGGCTGCTCACCTTGCTACCTCATTTCCTACCCTTATAACTTCGCCATGTCCGTCTGACCCCATCTGTCCGTCTAGACGTCTAGTACTAACCATCACTGAACAAAGCCGTGGATAGACAGACGGGGACAGACGGACATGCCGAAACTCTAAGGGTAGGCACCCTGCTCACCCTGCTCAGTGATGGCTAGTACTAGAGAAGTGAAATTTCGTATAAGTATGTGTTTTAATTACGCAGACAAAGTTTTAAAACAAAATATGAAAAAATATTATTTTTTCGGGTACCTTCCGTATACATGGAGTGGGGGGTAAATATTTTTTTTACTCTAACCCTAATGTGTTGGATATCGTTGGATAGGTCTTTTTAAAACAATACGGGTATTCGAAAACAATTTTTGGATAAAACTAATACTTTCGTAAATATTCGCTCCGAAATTTTAAAAAAGTGTTTATCGTATTTCCTCGATATCTCATTAAACATTGATCCCAGCAAAAAAATGCAAAGAATCTTTTTTATAGAAAATTATATGTGAATGAATTAAGCAATAGAACATTTTTTCGTATGAGCCACCGTTACCGAGTTATTTACGAAAAACCAAAATTAGGGACCTTTACAACCCCCCCCCCCCCTTCCCGCTAACGGCACCCCCATCCACCGGTACTTTTAGTATGTTGTGTAAGACACCTTTGCCTACAACTACACCAAAATTTGGCTATACACGAATTATTTCCTCTAAGTTTTCCTTCATTGGGTGGGCTATTAGGCACATTACAATGCACTTATAAACGTCGTCAGAAAGAGAAAAAAAACTACCACTGGTTCTAACCTTACACCTCTGACCCGAGAAGTATTATGACCGGCAAGAAACTCGTCGGGACTTATTTTTTCAAAACAGTAATACCTTAGATCTTAACAATACACAAAAATGCGTAGTTCTATAAGAAGATATATCAAAACAGCTTGAGAGACAGACAATGTACCAATTGTTTAATTAAAAAGAAAAAATTAATAAATAATAAAATTCAAATCTGACTGCGTCACAAAACGTTTGATATGCTTTCCTATCTGAACTGTGTCCTCTAACTGTTAGATGATTTTCGTGCACTGTGTACGAAAATCATCTATGACAGCAGTCATACACAATAATTGTGTACGTTTAATTATTAAACATATTGTCTCTTACTGATGTATGTGGTATAAAATTAAGACAATTTAATTAGTAGTCGTCTTTAATTTGATGCCTTTAGATTTTCAACTAATGGATAGGTAGGTACCAACACAAAACAATTAACGGACCCCTCAGAGTACTATAGCCGTCTTTGGAAATAAAATGTTGAGACAAAGCCGTAATAATTTAATCCTTATCAGTACCTTGAGACCGAGAGAATTAACGCAATGAACGTGATCTGCTGAACAAAAGGGCTTTTGTGTGTTTTTCCTTTGGAACCCTTGCAGGAAAACTATAGGGTTTCTGGGCTATATTCTGGCCTAAGAACTACTAATTATATATTGTTACATTAGACTCTTAATCCTTAGAGAATTCAACCAACCGAAGCGGCCATGTCTGTAATTTTCTATACAAAAAAAGTCGATTTTCGCGGGGGAAGTACAAATTAACGTACAAATAGCCACGTCAGATAAACGTCAGTCCATACAATAAATATGACCACTGGTCATATGTTTTCGGCAGAGGGGAACGCCTGTTAATGGCAGCTCCGGTTTATTGAATTCTCTAAGCTTAACAGAAAACGCATATTTTTAATCTAGAGCTATTAAGAAAATGGTCAGACCCTGAGGTCCTATTATGGTGTTTCTAAGCGATACTTACCATTGAGTCCCAGGAACCCGCTATAAATCCTCTTAGTTTGTACTTGCTTTCCTCTACACACGAAAAAAAATTATAGAATCAGCTACAAACGTAGCGCGTAGCAAACCGTGATGCGGAAAGTAGAAGCAAAGAGAGTTTATATATGGACATTTGTCATACTTTTGCAGCGATTTTCAGTTGAATTCAAAAGTATCTGGCTTACAAGACAACTATTTTAATTCAAGTTTCCGTTACCTTCATAAACCCTAAAATATGGCCTCAGATGGCCTAAGATGGTAGCGTTATTATTGGATGTTATCGATGCTGTTATGTTTTAACAAATATACTAGGTAAGTAAATAAGTGAAGATATTTTCAAATTGTTTATTTTTTTATTATTGTAATCAGTGGTTTTTATATCTATTGATAAATTATTGCTCCACATAACTAAAAATTAAGTTTGACTCTGGATAAAAATGGTCAATAAAATAGTAACCTTATGAGGCTTTGGATTTCTTACCTATTCTAGCGAGACCTACTGACAGCTTGACAATTGGGTGTGGACACGTGTGGACAGATGGATATCACTCTATCCACTAGCGATACAAGTGTGACATCCACAGTTTGGCATGTCGAACTGTGAAACGTGAGTGTCACACTTGTTTTGCTAGTGGATAGAGTGATATCCATCTGTCTACACGTGTCCACACCTAACTGTCAAGCTGTCAGTAGGTCTCGCTAGAGCGTTTTTTCTATGACTATGGCCACCATTTTAGATGTCACTCTTGAGTGATTCCACCCCAAATTTCAACTGTTACAAAATTGTGATATCATAGTTGTCTCGAAAGCGACTGTCAGGTAATGCCATGTCGAATTGGGGCCTAGTGCTTCACCATTGTGAAGTCTGATATTTCTACCTAATAGACAAGCTAAAGTGTTCAAAATAATCAAAAAAATATTATTTGTACTAAGCAGAAACGTCTGCAAGCGAAATTTAAATTTTATAACACCCGGTGTTCCGATAGGTCGCAAGTTCGAATTTTGCTTGACACGGTGAATTTTTCCATTTTTCTTTCAATTAGGAACATGAATGATTTTTTTGGAAGACGTCATTCGATTCTATTTCCCTGTACATTCATGTCTCTAATAAACCTATTTATTATCTAGGATAGCCTTCAAAACGTCAAAAATGTTAAAAATACGTTAGGCGTCTGCGCTGCGCGTCAAAACGCCCCATACAAAAAGTGTGAGGTTTGTGACGTCACCGACCTCAAAGTTGCAGAAAACTGTTTGGAAGGAACAAGTTTTTGGAAGATTTTTGTAATTTTAGGCACGATAAATGCGTTTAGCTATATAGTTGTCATACATTTTTTTTTTACAACATAAGTAATCGAACTGAGGTTTCGAAAATACATTTTGAGGTATTAAAAAAAATGCCTAAAATTTTACGTTTTTAAACCGCAATATCTTTAAAAAAACTGTTAAACATTATTACGGATTTCCACTTATTTATATTAATTTGGGATTGTTGAACGTGTTTATTGAACAAATTCAATTAAATATTTTTCACGCATGTTCTCCATTAGGTATAAAATCGCACTTTTATTTTAACAAGCTGTGTTTAGCCACACAGTCTTCTACCAGTCATCCGATTATCGAAACGTTATTGTCAATGAATTAATATCATTTTTTAAATTTTCACCCACGTAGCTACTTCTACGTAGAGTTGTGCGGCTCCCGGGAACATTTCTCTGTTTACGGGTAATATTTTCTTGCAAGAAATTAGATTTCCCATACAAAATTCAAAATGTTCTCGGGTCATCGGGATGTCGGTCAATAAACTCGTGGGAGATATATTTCTAAATAAACATGGCGAGTGTAAAATAACTTCAAACGACTGCAAAAAGCTCATCTTATTTGCTATGCATTCATTATGACATCAATCTATCGGACTCAACTGAGCCATACAATGTTTTCATCGTAAGTGAAGATAAGATAAAACATAAAAATATGTTTTTATTTCTCCAGACACAAGGGTTGCTAGTCTATGATATATTATAATGACAGATGGGTTATGCACGCTCCAAAAGTGAAGCACTTAAAATGAGTGAATTCAAATAATTGTCGCTAGTCAGGCACCGGCCAGCATGAGATGCGAACGTGTCAATGAGCTTCCGTCACCCGCGTGAGAAAGAGACAAACTGCCATTTTCTAACAATGAGATTGACAAAGATGTAATGATTGTCAAAAAAGATAAACATAACAGAATCGTTGCTAGCATAGCTGAAATAACTCTGGAAGTATTTTTTGTACTCATTTTGTTAGAGTATAACCCATCCATTACATAGTAAAGATCATTGTTGCTAGTCAGCAAGTAGATGGAGGCAAGAATAGTTTCAGGCTATGCAAGGGACCGGGGGCCGTATTCTAACTTTAAAACACGTTTAGATACGATCCAACTTAAATACAACTCCAATGCATTAACTATGCAATACAGCTAGCGCCTAAACGTCTGAATAAGAAATGTCAGAATTTGCTTGAAAATTATTCCGATGCAACTACAATACAACTTTAATATTGGTTGATTATTTCTTGAGTGTTGGAGTTATGTTTAAGATAAATTGTTTTTTTTAATGTATTGTTTATGTATTTTAAAATTATAATCCGGCCCTGGGTCGTGTCAATAAACAAGTCCCGCAAACGTTTCGGCTGTGGAATTAGCTCCCTACTGATGTTTTTCCTTTCCAAGAGTCTGGGGTAGTGGAATAATGTAGGCTCGTCAAAAAAGGTACATTTTTAAAAGGTTGGCAAAGTTGCAGGTTCTATAGGCTACGGAGTCCGCTTATTAAACTTGAACTTTATAATGAAGGTTGAATGCTCGTTTGCCGCCAACGTGAGCTAGCGAGAAAAAAGTAAGCTAGCATAGTTAAAGCGAAGGCTTAATAAAAGGTGATGTGATAAAGAAAGAGCACAGGTGGAATATATCTACATTCCATTATTTTTTAAATTATGAAACTGTCCGGCAATTGACGCTAGTCTCACCTGATGGAAAGTGAAGACAGCCTAAGATGCAGCTCACCGGTTCAGTAGCCTATTCACTCTTGCTTTAAGTAGACTAAGATCGTTTTTGTCAGGGAATATAGATGGCGAGAGCTCAGTCGAAGATAGAAATTAGTCGTTAACTTTGTATGGCTACCGGTATCCAATAAGGCGCTCTTAAATACACCCTTAGGTACTTTTAAGTTGTCACCCCCGCGTCTCCTGGGCCACGGCATCTGCTCATTCCTCCCTCAAATATTTAAGGAATCTTGCTCTTGCATTATGGATAGTGAAACGTGGGTGTCACACTTGTTTTGCTAGTGGATAGAGTGATATCCATCTGTCTACACGTGTCCACACCTAACTGTCAAGCTGTCAGTAGGTCTCGCTAGAGCGTTTTTTCTATGACTATGGCCACCATTTTAGATGTCACTCTTGAGTGATTCCACCCCAAATTTCAACTGTTACAAAATTGTGATATCATAGTTGTCTCGAAAGCGACTGTCAGGTAATGCCATGTCGAATTGGGGCCTAGTGCTTCACCATTGTGAAGTCTGATATTTCTACCTAATAGACAAGCTAAAGTGTTCAAAATAATCAAAAAAATATTATTTGTACTAAGCAGAAACGCCAGCAAGCGAAATTTAAATTTTATAACACCCGGTGTTCCGATAGGTCGCAAGTTCGAATTTTGCTTGACACGGTGAATTTTTCCATTTTTCTTTCAATTAGGAACATGAATGATTTTTTTGGAAGACGTCATTCGATTCTATTTCCCTGTACATTCATGTCTCTAATAAACCTATTATCTATGATAGCCTTCAAAACGTCAAAAATGTTAAAAATACGTTAGGCGTCTGCGCTGCGCGTCAAAACGCCCCATACAAAAAGTGTGAGGTTTGTGACGTCACCGACCTCAAAGTTGCAGAAAACTGTTTGGAAGGAACGAGTTTTTGGAAGATTTTTGTAATTTTAGGCACGATAAATGCGTTTAGCTATAAAGTTGTTATACATTTTTTTTTACAACATAAGTAATCGAACTGAGGTTTCGAAAATACATTTTGCGGTATTCTACTTGCTGACTAGCAACAATGATCTTTACTATGTAATGGATGGGTTATACTCTAACAAAATGAGTACAAAAAATACTTCCAGAGTTATTTCAGCTATGCTAGCAACGATTCTGTTATGTTTATCTTTTTTGAGAATCATTACATCTTTGTCAATCTCATTGTTAGAAAATGGCAGTTTGTCTCTTTCTCACGCGGGTGACGGAAGCTCATTGACACGTTCGCATCTCATGCTGGCCGGTGCCTGACTAGCGACAATTATTTGAATTCACTCATTTTAAGTGCTTCACTTTTGGAGCGTGCATAACCCATCTGTCATTATAATATATCATAGACTAGCAACCCTTGTGTCTGGAGAAATAAAAACATATTTTTATGTTTTATCTTATCTTCACTAACGATGAAAACATTGTATGGCTCAGTTGAGTCCGATAGATTGATGTCATAATGAATGCATAGCAAATAAGATGAGCTTTTTGCAGTCGTTTGAAGTTATTTTACACTCGCCATGTTTATTTAGAAATATATCTCCCACGAGTTTATTGACCGACATCCCGATGACCCGAGAACATTTTGAATTTTGTATGGGAAATCTAATTTCTTGCAAGAAAATATTACCCGTAAACAGAGAAATGTTCCCGGGAGCCGCACAACTCTACGTAGAAGTAGCTACGTGGGTGAAAATTTAAAAAATGATATTAATTCATTGACAATAACGTTTCGATAATCGGATGACTGGTAGAAGACTGTGTGGCTAAACACAGCTTGTTAAAATAAAAGTGCGATTTTATACCTAATGGAGAACATGCGTGAAAAATATTTAATTGAATTTGTTCAATAAACACGTTCAACAACCCCAAATTAATATAAATAAGTGGAAATCCGTAATAATGTTTAACAGTTTTTTTAAAGATATTGCGGTTTAAAAACGTAAAATTTTAGGCATTTTTTTTAATACCTTAAAATGTATTTTCAAAACGTCAAAAATGTTAAAAATACGTTAGGCGTCTGCGCTGCGCGTCAAAACGCCCCATACAAAAAGTGTGAGGTTTGTGACGTCACCGACCTCAAAGTTGCAGAAAACTGTTTGGAAGGAACAAGTTTTTGGAAGATTTTTGTAATTTTAGGCACGATAAATGCGTTTAGCTATATAGTTGTCATACATTTTTTTTTTACAACATAAGTAATCGAACTGACGTTTCGAAAATACATTTTGAGGTATTAAAAAAAATGCCTAAAATTTTACGTTTTTAAACCGCAATATCTTTAAAAAAACTGTTAAACATTATTACGGATTTCCACTTATTTATATTAATTTGGGGTTGTTGAACGTGTTTATTGAACAAATTCAATTAAATATTTTTCACGCATGTTCTCCATTAGGTATAAAATCGCACTTTTATTTTAACAAGCTGTGTTTAGCCACACAGTCTTCTACCAGTCATCCGATTATCGAAACGTTATTGTCAATGAATTAAGATCATTTTTTAAATTTTCACCCACGTAGCTACTTCTACGTAGAGTTGTGCGGCTCCCGGGAACATTTCTCTGTTTACGGGTAATATTTTCTTGCAAGAAATTAGATTTCCCATACAAAATTCAAAATGTTCTCGGGTCATCGGGATGTCGGTCAATAAACTCGTGGGAGATATATTTCTAAATAAACATGGCGAGTGTAAAATAACTTCAAACGACTGCAAAAAGCTCATCTTATTTGCTATGCATTCATTATGACATCAATCTATCGGACTCAACTGAGCCATACAATGTTTTCATCGTAAGTGAAGATAAGATAAAACATAAAAATATGTTTTTATTTCTCCAGACACAAGGGTTGCTAGTCTATGATATATTATAATGACAGATGGGTTATGCACGCTCCAAAAGTGAAGCACTTAAAATGAGTGAATTCAAATAATTGTCGCTAGTCAGGCACCGGCCAGCATGAGATGCGAACGTGTCAATGAGCTTCCGTCACCCGCGTGAGAAAGAGACAAACTGCCATTTTCTAACAATGAGATTGACAAAGATGTAATGATTGTCAAAAAAGATAAACATAACAGAATCGTTGCTAGCATAGCTGAAATAACTCTGGAAGTATTTTTTGTACTCATTTTGTTAGAGTATAACCCATCCATTACATAGTAAAGATCATTGTTGCTAGTCAGCAAGTAGATGGAGGCAAGAATAGTTTCAGGCTATGCAAGGGACCGGGGGCCGTATTCTAACTTTAAAACACGTTTAGATACGATCCAACTTAAATACAACTCCAATGCATTAACTACGCAATACAGCTAGCGCCTAAACGTCTGAATAAGAAATGTCAGAATTTGCTTGAAAATTATTCCGATGCAACTACAATACAACTTTAATATGGGTTGATTATTTCTTGAGTGTTGGAGTTATGTTTAAGATAAATTGTTTTTTTTAATGTATTGTTTATGTATTTTAAAATTATAATCCGGCCCTGGGTCGTGTCAATAAACAAGTCCCGCAAACGTTTCGGCTGTGGAATTAGCTCCCTACTGATGTTTTTCCTTTCCAAGAGTCTGGGGTAGTGGAATAATGTAGGCTCGTCAAAAAAGGTACATTTTTAAAAGGTTGGCAAAGTTACAGGTTCTATAGGCTACGGAGTCCGCTTATTAAACTTGAACTTTATAATGAAGGTTGAATGCTCGTTTGCCGCCAACGTGAGCTAGCGAGAAAAAAGTAAGCTAGCATAGTTAAAGCGAAGGCTTAATAAAAGGTGATGTGATAAAGAAAGAGCACAGGTGGAATATATCTACATTCCATTATTTTTTAAATTATGAAACTGTCCGGCAATTGACGCTAGTCTCACCTGATGGAAAGTGAAGACAGCCTAAGATGCAGCTCACCGGTTCAGTAGCCTATTCACTCTTGCTTTAAGTAGACTAAGATCGTTTTTGTCAGGGAATATAGATGGCGAGAGCTCAGTCGAAGATAGAAATTAGTCGTTAACTTTGTATGGCTACCGGTATCCAATAAGGCGCTCTTAAATACACCCTTAGGTACTTTTAAGTTGTCACCCCCGCGTCTCCTGGGCCACGGCATCTGCTCATTCCTCCCTCAAATATTTAAGGAATCTTGCTCTTGCATTATGGATAATGAAATTTTAATAATTTTGCCAGCACTTATCCAGTTTTCGTATTGAGGTTTTTTTCCACGTGAATTTTACGGATGATTAATTTAGGTACTGAGGTGATTTTAAAGGAAATATGCGATGCGAAATGTTTTACTGACTTTATTTTTATTTAGGATGGTTATACGTTATATTTTGGTAATAATTTAAATTTATAAAAAAAATGCAAGAAAAATAATAATTTAAAACTGAGTGTGGTAAAGGAAATTGAAATTGAAACACTATTTGAGTAAAGTCAATTTGAAGGTCATCGGGTGTTGTCAGCCTCTTAACTAAATATATTTTAGCGGTTTTTTGAATTTTTGTCTCTGCGAGCTTCGCAAAAACTACTGCACAGAATTTCATGAAATATTTATATTTTATGTATTATTTATTTATATTGCCTTATTATTTTTTCTACGCTAGTGTGAAGATGATTGTAACATTATGTGTAATTCGGAGGGTAAGAATTTGCTAATCCGAGTCATATAAAAGTCATCGGCTTCGCTCTAGAGTATCTATCAGACTGATTCCCAATATTTCTCGTTGCACAACTTTTTTTTGTAACTTATGTTTTAGGTAGGCAGGTTTCAAAGCGTTTATGGTGGCCTGCCGGTAAGACGTCGGACTTTCAATCCGGAGGTCTCGGGTTCAAACCACGGCTCGTACCACTGACTTTTTCTGAACTTATGTACGACATATCATTTGATATTTACCAGTCGCTTTTCTGTGAAGCAAGACATCGTGAGGAAACCGGACCTAATGCCGACAAGGCCTAGTGGACTAAGAGCTAGCCACGTCAGATATGACACAATAATGAGAGCAACAAAACCCGCCTGGTAGATTGCTATACTATCCTTATTGCTTGATCCGGGCATCTGGCAGCTTTTAATGGGTGGAGGTCAGAGTCACAGACAAGCAAAATTTTTGAATTGGAAAATAGTAATACCGAAAAAGGTAAAAACTGCCGAAGTTGTCTGAGGTATAAAGGACAGGGCGTATATTTTAACATTAGAACAAAAAACATTGCGTATTATTTCGGGAACAGAAACAGTAGGCGACAAACTATGAATTACATTATACGTCGTTTTGGACTACTTTCCCCCATCAGAAAGTTTTGGGAATGATATTATCTAATTATTTATACAATTTCTCATAATACTGCATCAAAACCAGAAGTCTAGGATTTGTATTCTTAAAGTGGTTTGCATTTTTTGACCTCCACCACTTTACAGCTGCCAGATGTCCGGATCTAGAAATAAGCATAGTATAGCAAACTAACGAGAGGAGTTTCGTCGCTCTCATTATTGTGTCATATCTGACGTGGCTAGCTCTCCGTCTATAGTTTCCCCACTGGGTTGGAAGGTCAGATGACAGTCACTTTCGTAAAAACGAGTGCCTACGCCAATTTTTTTTTTTATACCACGACGGTGGAAAACAAGCATACGGCGGCCAGCCTGATGGTAAGCAGCTACCGTAACCTATGGACGCCTGCAACTCCAAAGGAGTCACATGCGCGTTGCCGACCCTTTACAAAAAGGAGGATTCACTGTGTTGACGGCTAAAGGTACATGAAGGTTCCTCATCAACACACTGGGTCCTTTGTCTTTCCTGGGATTATCTTGCCAAGCGGAGCCCAGGCTCGATAGAGCCGTGGCAGAGAGCCGGTACGAACGCGCTAGGAGGATAATGTTTTAGATAGGCATTGTTTTGTTTCAAATCTAAAATGTTTCATATTAAACGTGATTAGCGTAACACGGAACACATTCACGGAAATGTAAATCAAATGCCTAATATAACTTAATTCGCTCTCCGTAGCGTTAAATTCGAATCCAAACATAATCAAATAAGGCTTAAGCTAAGCTCCGACTGAGTTGAATTTGAATACTCTGTTTATAAATTACGTACACTGCTTATTTATTGATACAAGTTTAGGGTACAAGTAAAATATTGCGCTTTTGTGATATACTTTTACTCGTATATGTCAACTGATGAAATACGTTGGACCCGGGGTATGTCCTTAAACTACGTCCGGACCTGGGTATGTCCTTAAACTATGCCAAAAAGAGAGGTATGGGCACTGCGAATGGCATCTCGCTAAGTGTGGTAGGGCACGTTCAGCGAATGTCATCGCTCAAATCTGGAGCAGAGCCCGACTGGGGAAGTACCTCCACCTTACAGAAAACCACAGCCAAATAGCACTAGACCCTACTCATAGTGTTGTGTTCCTGCTGGTGAGTAAGGTTGCCAAAGAGCTCAAAGAGGACCCAGTGTGTTGACGATGAGGGACCTTCTTGTTCCTTTAGTCGTCAACACAGTGAATCCTCCTTTTTGTAAAGGGTCGGCAACGCGCATGTGACTCCTTTGGAGTTGCAGGCGTCCATAGGTTACGGTAGCTGCTTACCATCAGGCGGGCCGTATGCTTGTTTGCCACCGTCGTGGTATTAAAAAAAAAAAAAAAAAAAAAAAAAAAAAAAAAAAAAAAAAAAAAAAAAAAAAAAAAAAAAAAGTAGTTTTTTTTATCGTATGGCTACATGCACAAGGTAAAAACGGGACCCTATTACTAAGACTCCGCTGTCCGTCTGTCACCAGGCTGTATCTCATGAACCGTGACAGTTAGACAGTTGAAATTTTCACAGATGATTATTTCTATTGCCGCTATAACAACAAATATTAAAAATCAGAATAAAATAAATATTTAAGGGGGCTCCCATCCCATACAACAGACATGATTTTTTTGCCGTTTTTATCTGTCACTAGGTTGTATCTCATGAACCGTGATAGACAGTTGAAATTTGCACAGATGATGTACCTATTTCTGTTGCCGCTATAATAGCAAATATTTTTTTTTAATAGCCTATGTTATGTCCCATTGCTGGGCAAAGGCCTTCCCTCTCTTCCGCCACTCGTCACGGCCTGGTACATGTTCCCGCCAGTCGCTACAAAAGGCATCCAGGTCGTCCCGCCATCTCTTTTTCGGTCTGCCTCTGCTCCGGCCATCCTGCGGGGCCCATTCAGTAACCATTTTGGCCCACCGTTCCGGGTGCATTCGGCAGACGTGTCCAGCCCAGTCCCACTTGAGCTTGGCGGCCTTAGCACCCACATCCTCAATACCAGTTCTAGAGTGCAGTTCGGTGTTCCTTACACGGTCGATTCTGCGGACTCCGAGTATACTGCGCTCCATTGCTCGCTGGCAAATCTTTAGTCGGGACTTCTGGGCTTCCGTCAGTGACCAAGTTTGGGCGCCGCAGGTTAGGATAGGCAGGATACACATGTCGACGAGTTTGCGCTTTAGTGCTAGTGGGAGGTTGCCCTTCATTAGAGTCTTCATGGACCAGAAGCTCTTCCAGGCGTTCTCGATGCGTCGATAGATTTCCTTGGACTGCCTGTTGTCGAAGGATGCTATCTGGCCCATTTGAGATATATTTACATATATTCGTCAACATATTGGATATCCTGCCCACAAATACTAAAACGCAGAATAAAATAATATTTAAGGAGGCTCCCTTACAACATACATGATTCTTTTGCCGTTTTTACAGATAATGGTACGGAACCCTTCGTACGCGAGTCCGACTCGCACTTGGCCGGTTTTTTTTAGAGAAGTTATTACACACGAATATATTGGCAAATAAGGCCGTGTGACGCGACATTTAACAGCGCAACTTAACAGCGGTAAAATGTTGTGGCCCAAAGAAAGTTTCACACTTTATTTCTACAAATACTTCAGGTTCTCTATTTACAAATTTAACACTAAAACTTCCACGTAATGGATTGACCTAAGACGTTTCACCTTTCAAATTTTCAATCTTTTCCAAGACCTTATATTTTCGATACACTCTTCGTCAAAATGTTTCGTATGAATTTTAATAATTAAACTTACCAATTTTTTTTACAATATGTATACGGTTCGATGGTACGAGTATAGTCAGCAAAAGCTAAACGAGAATAAAGAATGCGTAATTTATTTAATCGTATGGCGATATAGTCCAATAGGCAATAAAATTAGAACAGGATTTTATAAGGCAACATCAACCATTGCACAGCGTCGGGCGTCACTTCCATTAGGTCTTCCATCCGTCAAATGCGTAATGGTCACTTTAAACACTGCTAATTAAAAAAAGATTAATTAATATCAGGCGTAGCCAGGCGGCTAAAGTAAAAGTAAAAGACGCGGTGAGATTTACGTTTTTTATGTCCATTGTTAATACCTACTTATAATACCTAGGTAGGTACAATGGACATAAAAAACGTAAATCTCACCGCGTCTTTTACTTGTATATTATAATGGAGTTTCCTAATTTTTTTCAGTTGCGTTACGCTTCTTTCCATAGGTTTTGTATTATGGACCGTTACTAAAATGAGTCACAAATTTTGTACAGAACACTGGGAGTAGAAAAAACCCAATTATTTTTAAAGTATGTATATTCACACTTATTTTCTATAAATCTCCTATATTTCAGCTAAAAAACGTCCACGCGATATCGCTCGAAGCGTTAAACGTTTTGTTCGTGGTCCTCGGGTGACAAAACTTATGTCAAGTCATGCATATGGCATTGATTTAAAACCTAATTTTGCGTAGTACGCCGTGCTAAGCAAATCGTCACGAACGTTTGTTTGTACAAACAACTACTAGTACTATCACGATTCGCGACTGATAGGTAAACCATGTCGTTTAGATTCCTAGAGAATTCAACCAACCGGAGCGGCCATGTCTGTCATTTTCTATACAAAAAAAGTCTGCCGATTTTTACGGGGGAGGGGAATGTCTAACGCACGTAACGTTCCCAACATTTTACCCTATGCGCCTCACCCAACATTATGCTAAAACACTACGCCCCCCTAGGGGCCGAAATGGAGAGTCAAAACCGGGTGCCGTCCCCGCCGCGATACAGACCTTATACAGTTTTAATCTGAAGCAGCTTGCTGCGTTTCCCTTGGGTCACTTTACACCCCCAAGGGGGGCGCGCTCCACTGGTTGGGAATTCCTGATCTAATGTATGGCTAATCGTACGTAACGTACAAATAGCCACGTCAGATAAACGTCAGTCCATACAATACATATGACCAGTGATCATATGTTTTAGGCAGAGGGGAACGCCTGTCAATGGCCGCTCCGGCTGGTTGAATTTTCTAAGTTTAGTTTAGGTACATGTTTGCATACATTCATTACTTTGCGACTGGTTTTATCAATTTGTCATGTAGACTCCTGACTCTGAGTGTGAGATGCCAAGAAAACATTTCTTTAAAAGTAACGACAATATATTCCAGACTCTATCGTATCGTTTTCGTATATTTCTGTCACTCTCAATGAACCCGCTCCGACTAAACATGTTTACAGGCCGTGCTACCAGTAACCACATCCGTGCTAGTGATGTGCCTTTATTTTGCTAATAAACATATTATATTTCATTCCTTGTAATTCTAAATATTTCGGCAATGAAAACTTTTTATTTACGCCTAAATTCTTATTTACCGTCAGAAAATGTGTTGAACTGTCGAAATTGTAGTAGGTAACGACTTTTTACAATGTGGTCAATATTGTGCTTTGCAGTTTAACGTAAAGTAAAGTAAAAGTTATTGATTCCAAACAATGTGTTGAAACAGTTTACAGGGGTTGTCCGGTACGTTCCAAAATAGGCTAATCCTTTATCTCGGAACGCACCATTAGCAGTTATAAAACATTATCATTAATTAACTAACTTTAACCTAAGTGTTTGTGTGTAAGCTGTGTGTAGGTGTGTAAATGTGTATGTGACGGGAATGAGTGCGAGTAGCTTAGCTGATAAAAATTTAGCTAATCACAGACAAAGTGTAAGTGCGAATTTCTTCTGTTTCATTGTAGGATAGAGTAGTAGACCATTTTATTTATTTGGATTTGACTTTTAGCGAGGTGCATGTTTTTAGGTCACAGATTTTGCAAACAGCGTTTTATGTAAATGGGTGAATGTAATAGCCAGATCGTTAAGCGTGAGCAGTTTGGATGGTGGGTACAGGGACTCTGTATGTAAGTCTAGTCATAATGATATCTTTTAGCGCTGATTTTAGAATGTTTTTGTGAACCCTGTTAACTGCATTGAGAATAAATAATTGTCTAACTCTGAGGAGCCCTGTTTTACTGAACAACAAGTCTGTAGGATATCTAAAAGTTTTTTTTAGCATTACTTTGACGACAGATCGCTGAGCGCGCTCAAGTTCGAGTAGCGCGGAGTTGCAGCGCTACCCCAAACTGCAATGCAATATTGTAGAATAGATTGGCATAGCGCTGATAGCGCATGATAGACAACGCGAAGAATACATAGCGGTGAACAGTCACGTAGTCGTTTTACTAGATATATAAGTTTTCTCACTAGACTAGTTAGGTGCGATTTAAAAGACAGGTTTTCATCTATCAGAAGGCCAAAATATTTAATGGTGCTGCATTTATTTATGGACCCACAGGAGCAATCAGCGTGAGTCGTTTCACAAGAATGTATCTTAGGTGTATGAGTTTAGTTTAGGCGTGGAGGGGACGATGAGTCTTTGAGAATGGCATATAGCAGATTTTATTCGCGTTTAAAGTGAGAAGATTGAGATTTAGCCATTTTGGGTTGGCCACTGTCGCTCGAATGGTGAGCTAGTGCATCTCACACACCGCTGGGCTTCAGCCATTGAGAGTCAGGGAGAGGCATTGGCAGTCAGCCTTGATATAGCTAAGGCGTTCGATCGGGTCTGGCATCAAGGTCTTCTGTCGAAGTTGCCAGCTTACGGCCTGCCCGAGGGTTTGTGCAGATGGGTTGCCAGCTTTTCGTCCGGCAGAAGCATATGAGCCGTAGTCGGCGGAAGTTGCTCCAAAAGCATGGACATAAACGCTGGTGTTACTACAGTAAAGATAGCTTAATTTTTTTTTTCTTATGCTTTTTGTGACATTCTAAGATACTATATTTTTGAATCCTACTAACTTTCCTCCCGGAAGAAGGTACAAAAATTAAGTGTCAAAAAAACGCTTTATTTTTTCACTTTAAATAGTAATAACACTAATAACATTTTTATTTTGTCAACTTGTCAATATTTTTGTAATTAATGAAAAACCAGTAAAATCAAACTAAATATTTCCACGTAAAGCAACTTAATCAAGAAGATACAATGGCTTCGATTGGGTATATCGTAAGTCGATAGTAATAATTACTAATAGGCAGGACTTTGATTAAAGTATCATGAAACTACTTCATCAAGTTATTTACCTCAAAAACCTACAAACAATATGTTTGTATTACGGGTATAGTCATTTACGTATGTATAACATTAATTAAATTGATTACAGACTTTGTTGTAATCACGTATAAATTAAGACTAATTAACAAATCACGCAAAAAAAATGCAATGGGGTAAAGCAAAAGTATAATTTAAAAAAAATTGCTAATTCCACTTACAAATAAACTAACTCCCAGCGTTTAGGATCAATTTCCTATGCTACATGCCACGGGTGTTTTGACGCGGGCGACGGGAGTTCGCAGTCAAGGTCACGCTCGTATATAGCTTTAGTAAGTAAACCATTCCGACTAGCTAGGTGGTAAAACGAAACCTTACGTCAATGTCATAACTGTCATAAGGAATTTGAAACGTAGACGCTTTGATTGAACAATATTTATAATTATAATATGATACAGAATAATTTGTGTTATTTAAGTTACCTACATACCTACCTACTGTACTTATACCCGATAGGGGACAGTAGGTATCGGCGATACATAATAATAATGAACGTAGTACAGTGTATATAAACTATGGAAGTAAACCAAACGCCAATATAACATTTTCTATTTAGGTACTTAGTAGGAGATCGCCGTCTGCAAATGTCTGTACCTATTTAATTTATTATTTGAGTAGTAAGAAGAGGGCGGGTGCATTGCATTTTTTATTATCATTTTAATTTAAGTGTTACTTATTAAATATATCTACACGGTGCCCACGAGGAAAGGGAAAGATTTTAACAGTATATTCTAGATCCTATTTAGAGACAAAAATGTCATATAAACTTTTTTGAAATTCGCCTAGTTTCAGAGTTAATACCAATGTATAAAAAATACACTTTTTATTATAACTCAGCACAAAACGCCTTTCTGATGGCGTTGTTGCCACTATTGGGCATAGTTTACACGTCTTTATTGACAGATATCAAAGTGACAAGGAAAACTATGCAGAAACTAAATTTTTCCAAAAAAAAATGTACCTATTTCTTTTAGACGATAATTTCATTAATAACATTTACTTTCATGTGCAAGAAATATTCAAAAAATACAAAAAAAAAATATATATATTTTTTTGGTGAAATTGACCTAAAGTCACATAATGTTTTTTCCTTCTTTTGATCTCAGGAATGCGTGGTTAATTTTTTTCCCTTTCCTCGCGGGCACCTTGTATATACCGGTTGTTTTTTCAACAATTATCCAAATTGTGCAAGGTGCAACTAGCAAAATATGTGACGTTTTCAATACGCCAAAGGTACATCATTGTTGGTTATCGATAAGGCATTACTGCCATAAAAAATATCTAAAAATAAACTCTATTAACAACCGACCATGATGTAGGTACCTTTTAATCCAGTAATCGGAGATTCATCGCCATAAACATTACCTTACAAAATGTGGAGTACAAAATGTTTTAATGGGTATTGGTAGGCTACAGGGTGGTTATTAAAAATCTAGATTTTAGACCTTGAAGGCTCCCCGTGTTGGCCGCCATCTTGGTTTAAAGGTGCCGAAATTCGGTTTTTTAACCTTGATGCTTAAACAGTTGTCAGTATGACTAAAGTATTTATGGAATGTTCAAAGAAGATACAATTGTCGAATATTTTTTATACATAATAGCTCTATACACTTTACAGATAAAAAAATACAGGAGGTGAAAAAAGTGTAATTTTTTAAAATCATGAGATATTGATTTTTAAGCTTCTAAATTCTGTCCTTCGAGATAAAGAAATTAAATCTCTACCACAGTTACCATTACCATTGTTTACAGTTACCATTGTCATTCATATAATGATTCTTTTAAAAGATATTCAAAATTTGGTTTTACTCCCAGAGCGGTTAGAAAGGGGGGTGAATATAGAAAGGCTCACACAAAAATTCAATGTTCTATTACTCATCATGGCCTTCCCATAGAAAACTTCGACGTCTGATCTGCCGAAATGTTTGAAAGATCCAATGTTTTGTCTGTGATATCGGAGTTGGTCCCATAGTAAAAGTTGTTAAGTATGGCCTACCTAATCACCTCGCTCAAATTGGCTAGTTATTGAAAAAACATTATGTACATATATAGATTATAGATAGATTTAATAAGCCTTTGTCCTGACTGACTCATTAATGTATGTTTTGGAAATTACACCCTTAGGGTGGTAAAAAGGGGGTTCAAAGTTTGTATGGGTATGATTTAAAATTTTAAGTTAGAGACTTGAAACTTTGTTCGTTTGTTGGCGACTTACTTAAAACAAGCATTTAATTTTACTTTTATTTCCTGTATTGTTTTAATTTATATTTGTTCTGAAATGCTATGGATCATGGTTATCTGTAAATAAATGCATATTTAAAAAGTTTGTATTAAAGCGACTCCAAAACTACTGAAGCTAGAAAGTTGTGATTTGCAGAACAGATTACATTTATAATGTGTACAAGTAATAAGAAGTGATTTTGAAAACTTAGACCCCTAAGGGGGTAATAAGGGGGTTCAAAATGTTGTATGGGTAGAGATTAAAATTTTAAGTTGAGGGTTGAAACTTCGTACGTTTACTGCTAATTAAAAAATAATAAAAGTTATTTCAGTATTTTTTTTTATTCAATCCCTAACGGGGTTAAAAGAGGCTGAAAGTTTGTAAAGAGATTTAATTTTTTTGTTGCAGACTTTCACAGACCCGGGGATGAACAAAAGATAGTACTAATACTTAACATCACATTATAAGAAGATAAAATAAGGAATGAATTTTTGTATGAGCAGCCGTATTATACGCGGACGAAGTCACGGGTGGATATCTTGTATTACCTATACATGTACATATAATTGATAAGTTATTATTAAAATATTGTTTAAGAAATAAACTAACCAAAAACTATTATTTATGGCTTCTCTTGTGCGCTCAACTTGGTTGGAATTAATAAGTTTGAGTTGGAATTATTACGTTTTTTGGAAATAGAAACGATTGGCATCAATTGTCTTCAAAATAAATTTTGGTAAAAATGACAAAATGAGTAGTTTTGATACCCGACAACGCCTAGTAATATTTCATGATGAGTAACAAAACATTGAATTTTTGTGTAAGCCTTTCCATATTCGCCCCTCTCACTAAGCGCTCTGGGAGTAAATCCATATTTTGAATATCTTTTAAAAGAATCATTATATGATTTTTTTTTTAAATAGTATTTTTATTAAGTATTCATAACTAGCCTTTTCCAGCGGCTTCGCCCGCGTACTATAAGGACTCAAAAAGGATACTATACCCATGTTGATTTTCAGACTTTGTGACCACATTTGCCCCTTTTAGGGGTTGAATTTTCAAAAAACCTAAAACACGTGTTTACTCATTTATTGCTAGGAATACTCCTGTGAAGTTTCGAATAAAATAGTCTAACAGATCTTGATTCGCCATACAAATTTTGGACCCCCGTTTTACCCCCTTATGGGGAGAATTTTGAAAAATCCTTTCTTAGTGCATCCCTAGACCTTATAAGGAACCTATGTGCCAAATTTGGAATCTCTAGAACCAGCGGTTTGGGCTGTGCGTTGATATGTCAGTCAGTCAGTCAGTCAGTCAGTCAGTTTCTTCTTTTATATATTTAGAAGATGTCACAAAATATTACATGCCCATGTATATGAATGCCAATGACATAACCGTGGTAGAGATTTAATTTCTTTATCTCGAGGCACAGAATTGTGAAGCTAAAAATCAAATTCTCATGATTTTTTTAAATTATACTTATTCCACCCCATGTATCTTTTTATCTGTAAGACTTACAGAGCTATTAAATATGAAAATTTTTAGACAATTGTATCTTCTTTATACGTTCCATAGACACATTCATTAGTCATACTAACAACAGTTTAAGCATCAAAGGTAAGAAACCGAATTTTGGCACCTTCAAACCAAGATGGCGGCCAACGCGGGGAGCCTTCAAGATCTAAAATCTAGATTTTTAATAACCAGCCTGTAGCCTACCAATCCCCATTGAAATATTTTGTACTCTAACTTTTGTAAGGTAATTATGGAGAGGATTCCCCGATGACTGGATTAAAAGGCACATGATTGTCGGTTGTTATTAGAGTTTATTTCTTAATGTTTTATGGCAGTAATGCCTTATTGATAATGATAACCAACAATAATGTACCTTTGACTTTAAAGCATCACATATTTTTTTCGTCGAATAAAATAATAAAAAAACCGTTTTAAATTATAGTATATTTTCTGTTTGTTTATTTTAAATTAAATATATTCGCATTTAATTGTGCAAATAAGAACGTGAATGCGAATATCAAAAAACATGCAGATATTCGCGAATGCGAATACGAATATTTTTTACATCCCTAGGGATGTAAATAATATTCGTATAGCATATAGTATGGTTGCTTTGCGCAACCGTATATTTATTTAGTCGTGGCAAAAATCGCCGCATGCGCCATTACTGTTGTGACCTATGTTGCCATGATATCGAACCAAAAAATCGTAAGCGTAAAGTTTAAAAGTGTAGTAAATGAGAATAACAACAAATAAACAATTCTTACTACATTTTAATTTTGGCTTATCGCATTGACTAACTTCGAAATTGAACCGTACTATTGAAGTTGGCTTACCGCATGCCTAAAAATATTTATCTTTTGAACTCCGACTCCGACATACTATCAATTTTCCATATTTCGTATGCAGTAAATATGTGATGTAGGTACACGACACAAAATTTGTACGTTCCTAATGATAAATTATCACCTCTCAATTAGCAATATTATACCTACTTTGGTCAATTTTACCCGCACTTGTACTCGAAAGAAGTTTTTATTTACCCTTGTCGCACCGTTGTCAGGTTTTTGGTACTTACGTCTATTTTACTCAATAAATGGTGACATTTTTATCATTATGATGACCTACAATATTTAAAATACAGATATATCTGCGCTAGTAACACAGCGTAGGCGAGGCACGACCCTTGCGCGTGGTCGGTTGAGATGGGTAGTGAGTAAATACTCAAGGGTAAATACTCAGTATTTACTCAAAGTACCCGTATTGACTCGTTTATACCCAAATTGGTGGGTATAAACTATTTAGAGTGCTGCAAGGGATTTAAAATTTTGAAATTTAGGTGTATTTTGTAACCCGCTACTAAATTAACTAGTCAAAGTCGCAAAAAACATTTTTAAGAGGGGCACTCCATACCTACATGTAACTAATTGTCACACCAAAAATCAGAAACCATCAACGTGTCTACATGATTAAATAAGGCATTAAAATAACTTGGATGATTCTAAATATATTTTTTTATATATTGAATATATTTTTGAAGAAAAAAAAACATTTCTGAAGACTAAAATTATGTTTACCCCTCTATGACATTTAAACCAAAGTACAAAAATATGAAAATGATCGGATGAATAGGGACTAGAAAATACTCTAAAATAAAATTACTTTCAACATGATCGGTTGAGCCGTTTTTGAGTTTTCTTTAAAAAAACTCTTAATAAAATGACGTAAGTGCCACGTAAACACTCACCTTTGCTTTGAACGGGGTCAGGTTTGCTAATGGCGATACCTAGCTCCACAAAACCGATGTACCGACAACTTGGATATCCCAGCACGGTTACGGTTACAAGTGTGACGCGACAGTATCTCGCGCGCGAGATAGTCTATCCATCTTTTTCTGACTGTATCATTTAAAAAGAGACGGGTAGTACTATACGCGAAATACTATCGCTTCACTCTTGTGCTAACCGTGCTGTAATCCAATAGCGAGCATGTGATTTCTGTCGCGGTCCTCAGAGCCACACATTTTAGCGTGAGGCTGGAACGCTACCAAAAATATCCATTATCCAAAGATATTCACTAACAAAAATCAAAAGTCCAGAAACGTTAACTTTAATCACAAATAACACAACAATGTCCATATATAAAGCAAGGGTCCAAGGAAAATCACACGAGGCACTTTACGTAAAATGAGCAGGTAGGTAGTCCTCCGAACAGGTTGACTGACAAACAGCAACTGAGCGTGCCAAACGCGCCAGACGCGCCAGCGTGCCTAACTGTATTTTCATTGGATACCAATCGTACTACACTTGTTAGTGTCCACTAATCACCCAATCAAAATAAGGGAAGCGAAACGCGCATTTTGCAAGATAAGGATTTAAAGGACATTCAGCGAGCCGAGCCACCTTTTGTTCACTCTGCGACACTAATGACACTATATATCCCTTATGAAAACGATGTTTATTAATGTTAAAACTGTGCATACTTTTGAGATAAGAAGTAGACAAATATAATAGAGAATGCAGTTTAAGTCCACGCCGCAAACTATGTGGTCTTTTGTTCGCAGTTTGACCATTTATATATTATTTATTATTTGTTCATTAGCACTAGCTAACAATGACCGCGCTATCTGATAAGAGCTATAATGCCTATAATATTGTGAAAAAGTATTTTCGTGGCAGTTTTTTTTGTAAACATTTTGTTAACATTTGTATAATATTCGAATCGGCTTGCGAAATGAACTAATTAGAATACAGAAACCTTCGTATTTGAAACAAAGTAGTTGACTATGTTTTTATCACGTCTACATTCCTACATTCCCTGAATTCCAAATTTCTTCTCACTGCTAATTACCTTTTTTTCATCTAATATGTTTCTTATAACAAAAATATTATTTATACACACTAGAAATATTCAATTTTAAACAATTTAGTGCTTTAATCTCACTTTTTAATATATTTCATTAGTAATAGTTCTTACCCACCGCAATGAGTAAATACGAGTATTTACGGGGTGCTTTGGATAAATACTGAGTAAATACTCAGTATTTACTCACCCTACCCATCTCTAGTGGTCGGTCATCACTTCTCTTCTCCGCTCCCGTAACCGACCAATCGTGATCGTTCTCTGGCTCATGCGCGCCAAATTTAAAACAACGGTGATGAGTTTTTAAAATAAAATAAGAATCAACTTATTTTAAAAGGCGATTTATGCAAAATTGAGCTAAAAAGTGCGCATTACGAAAATCCCAAAACATACTTACTTATTTACACTTTTTTATTGGTAAATAATTTACACTCTCATAAAACCCACCCTCCGGTGTAAATTATAATGTGATTTATTATCAGTATATATAAATACTATATTTAATTATTAATCATAAAAATTGTAGCCAATTACGATTTTAATGCACTGAAATATGCTCAATAATAAAAAAACTCTAGGTCAATTGACTATAAATAAGGAACCCATTTTTATTTTTTGTGCCATTCGTGGTCAATATTATAAAGCAAATATTAATGTATATTTACAAGAAAACAAACGTTAATTAATATTTTTAAGTAATAATCTACGAATTTTTATATTTTTAATTATTTTTTTATATATTTATACAAGTAAAATTTAGTGAGATTATGTGTCGACGTAATCACTAGATTTATGATACGTCTGCTACATCAAAAAAATCTGCTATTATTAATTATTTACAATTCGCCATACTAGCCGACCGTATAATGACTGTATTATGTCCCGCAAGGCTCCGTCCTATCCCCAACACTGTTTTTGCTGCATATCAAATATGTTGTCTACCGGCGGCCGGCTATGCAGACGACAGTACTGGGGATGCTTGTTACACGGGCCGTGCCAATATCCCTCGATCCGTTGTGGTAGAGAGTCGTGAAAAACTTGTGTCCGATATTGAGAATACTCTTTCTGGAGTCTCGGTGTGGGGTCAGGACAACTTAGTCCGATTTAACCCCACAAAGACACAAGTCTGCGCGTTTACCGCTAAGAAAACCTGTGGCCCCTCAGTTCCAAGGCACAACCCTCACAATGTCATGGGAGTATTGGGATCCTTGGTGTCGACATTTCCAGTGACGTCCAATTCCGTAGTCACCTTGAAGGGAAGGCCAAGCTGGCATCCAAAAAGCTCGGTGTGCTCAATAGGGCGAGAAGATACTTCACTCCGGGGCAGAGACTGCTTCTATACAAGTCGCAAGTCAGACCCCACATGGAGTACTGCTGTCACCTTTGGGCGGGAGCACCTGGATACCAGCTTGAATCCTTTGACTCGGTGCAAAGGCGAGCTGTGCAGATCGTTGACGATCCCAAACTCACGAGCGACATTAAACCCTTGAGTCTAAGGAGAGACTTTGCCTCCTTATGTGTGTTCTATCGCTTGTACAATGGGTTGTGCTCTGAAGAACTGTTTGACATGATGCCAACGGCAGCTTTTTATCACCGCACCGCTCGCCGCCGCCAGGGTGTTCATCCTCACACCCTGGAGCCCAAAGGGTCGCGCACTGTATGGTTTAAGAGGAGTTTCCTCCCACGAACGCTGCGGCTGTGGAATGAACTCCCTGCCGAGGTTTTCCCAGCGGGCTACAGTATGAGGTTCTTCAAAAAAGGGGTGTATAGGTTCTTAAAGGGTAGGCAACGCGCATGCGAATCCTCTGGGGTTGCAGGCGTCCATAGGCTACGGTAACTGCTTACCATCAAGCGGGCCGTATGCTTGTTTGCCACCGTGGTGGTATAAAAATAAAATAAAAATTTGATACCTTTGATAGTCCCATCTCAGCTGACTCACGGCTACTGTATCGTCAGCATAATATATCATTTCAGAGTTTAGGATAGTCTTTTTTTTGGAGGAGATCGTTGATGTATGTAAGAAAAAGCGTGGGTTCGAGAATGCTTGATTGAACAATGCATAGATTACTGTTAAGAACATTCACCAAAAGTTCTTTATTCCAACTAATATTTATCTAGTACAAGCTTATCGCGAAATAATAAATTGTCGATACCGGTTGAACAGCAGCTAACGGCACATCACTATGTGTTCATTATTTACTAGTTCCGATAGGTCGGTGGTGTGTCGTTGTGTCAATTAGCTTCACGCTGTGCCTATTTTGTATTCGTGTCTCATCACTAATCAGCCTATAGGTTCCGTGTTCTAATTTTATTAAAATACATAAACAATTGGTAAAACACAATCTAAATCAAACATAACTCCAACACACAACAAATAATCGTAGAGTAGCATCGGAATAATTTTCAAGCAGATTCTGATATTTCTGATTCAGAGGTTTAGGCGTTAGTTGTATTGCGTAGTTAATGCATTGGAGTTGTATTGAAGTAGGAACGGGTCTAAACGTGTTTTAAAGTCAGAATACGGCTCTAGGTATATATATAGGGTACCGTAACTAAATTATTAATAGTTAGGCAGAATATCTAAAATTCATAAAAAATAGTAAATACGAGTAGAATCTTAAACAGTGTATCGTGTTAGCGCCGAACGAAGCAATGCAATTGTTTTTAGAGATAGAATATACAACATTCATAACTCGGGTACAAATATTCATGACAAACATACAAACCAATTCCATTACCAGGATTCGAATCCAGTACTTTGCAATACCAATTACATTCTTAATTAAAAGATCACCATCACTTTTGTACCACCTTGCTTAAAAATATATAATCTGGATAAATCGGTGAAGCTCTGACTCTAGTCGAACGAGCGAAGTGTAAGCGAAGCAAGTCCTTACAAACAACTTCTGGCTACTGGGACGTCTCGGCATTTCGATGGCTTTTTGATTTTGAGAGTTTGTTCCGCGATAAGTTTAGTAACGCTTTTCTGATCTTCATGAAATTTGTTGGGGTTGTAGCAGAGATACATATTTATAGAGAATTTGAGAGTTCGTATGAGCAGGATCGACCAAGGGGTAATGGAATGGAGCTAGAAGGCGTGAAAAAATCATCATAAGTGTCTTGTTATATTGGTCATGTCGTTTGCAAGGAAATCGCGAGTTCTAAGTTCGAGGCGGACTACTAGTTACTTTCTGTTTATAAATTATCCAAGCTCCCACAACCCAAGGCATGTTGACAAAACGTTAATTTACAAAATTAACGCATCAAACAGTTGCCAACTTGCCTTGCGGAACGTCAGCGTCAACAAATGACAAAATCGTGTTAACCGACGCGACACGACATGTTTGTTTACTCGCGGGGGCTTGTCGCGTTCGTTACGGATAGGTAAAAAACGGTGTCGTTTTAGTATTAAGTAGGTACTCGTACTGTTGTAATGAAAATGCTTTTATCTACACTCACATTGTAAGTCCTCTAAAATGTGTTCAAAAACGGTAGGCAATGGCTAGCATTACCACAATCGATTTTACTATGATAAGCTTTTTATCTGTGGCAGTAACGTAATTTTAACTTTATATGCTCATATATTGATACGTTATGAGTTTAAAATTCCGAACATCGAATTTGATAACATAATGTAAATCCTGTCCTCCTTCCCGACCAACGGCACGCGCCCGCCTGACCGCCGGCACAATCGAGTTGGCCATGGCGGTGCAATGGCGGTCATTCTATGGTTTCCGAACACTTCATTTAGGATATATAATATGAGTGTAGATAAAGCAGTGTATGCAACTGTACGTAATTAGGCCTTAAAATACGAGTGTGGTTTTATGAAACGAGCCGCTGGCGAGACCCTTATTACGTAACAGTTATATAAACTACTATTATCTACACCCATATCATAAATCCTCTATTCTGCCTTCGGAAACCGTATACATACAGGATGTCACAAAAATGCTGGTGATCCTTTTATTGGAAAAAAAGAGGAAAAATATTTTTTTTTGTATGGTACACGTGGTCCTCCATACAATTTTTTTTTCCGCGCGAATTATTTTTTTGTCTTTCATAATTGCATTACAATACCAATTATTCCCTTAAAAGGATCACCAATATTGTTACATCTTGTATAATGGCAACCATTATAATTAGTAATTTAACATTAGTGTATTGGATTTTACAGAATTGTAATACTCGTAATGTGTGAAAATTCACGACTACATCGATATCGGTAACGTTATGAAAATCTAGCCCTCCTCCCCGACCGGCCGCACAATCCAGATGGTCATGGCGGTGCAATGGCAGTCATTCGAATGGTTCCCGAACACGTCATTGAGGATTTATAAGATGTGTGCGGACATTAAGACGCGTATTTTCTTATAACACACACTCGGGCTACGTATTAAACGTACGTGTGAGTTCCTATAATTGGTTTCCTGTATTTACTACAATGTATAATGTTTACGTCATAGCTGTTGGATCTCCAACTAAATGAAATATGTAACAGGACTCTGTTATGCTTTATTATTATACTCTATATTTTCTAAATTAAAGAGTCACTAGATCAAACGAAACTGCTGCTTTTATTTTCTAATAGTAGTTTATTGTCATAAACTACATAACATATACGAAACTGCTGCTTTTATTTTCTAATAGTAGTTTATTGTCATGAACTACATAACATATACGAAACTGCTGCTTTTATTTTCTAATAGTAGTTTATTGTCATGAACTACATAACATATACGAAACTGCTGCTTTTATTTTCTAATAGTAGTTTATTGTCATGAACTACATAACATATACGAAACTGCTGCTTTTATTTTCTAATAGTAGTTTATTGTCATGAACTACATAACATATACGAAACTGCTGCTTTTATTTTCTAATAGTAGTTTATTGTCATGAACTACATAACATATACGAAACTGCTGCTTTTATTTTCTAATAGTAGTTTATTGTCATAGACTACATAACATACACGAAACTGCTGCTGCTGCTGCAGTTTCGTTTGAACTAGTGACACTTTAATTTAGAAAATATAAAGTAATAATAATTTGCTTCACAGAAAGTTAGAAAATTGCAGTCCTTGTACGTGGCTCGATATGCAAAACTACAAACCAAACAAAAATAAACAAAACTACAAACCAAAGGGTAGAAAAAAGCGTAACATTATTTACCAACGTTTTATAACTGGTTGAATAAACACTACTACGAGTACTACGAGTATCAATAAACAACAGTGTGATCGTAAATAAAACGTTTCCGTTTATCGTGTTTAGAGACCACTTTTGCTTGTATGTTTAGGTAGTCTTTTTAGGTTTCCGTAGTCAACTAGGAACCGTAATATAGTTTCGCCATGACCATCTCTCTGTCTGTCCGTCCGCGGTTTAGTTCAGTGATCGTTAGCACTACACAGTTGAAAATTGTTAGGAGTATTAGTTATCCTGGGCGTATGTGCATTAATCAGACAGACAAAGTAGTAGAATAAAAACTGTAGGTAGTCTAAATTATTATTTTGATAAAACCAATCGTTTTGTAAATAATAGCTCCGAATGTTTAAAAAGGGCATCTAACTTTTGAACCGTGGTTCCAAAAAATTTGGAAAAATTGATGAAAGTGAAGCCTTACAAGTTATTTCAATGAAAACTACAGGTACTGGATAAAATCGGTTCAGCCGTTTTAGTTCTAGTTCAAAAATTGACATTTCATAGTAATTAGCACGTGAGTGCCGCAATTATACAGTCATATACTTATAGAAAACATCCTTTTGTGGATGATTGATGTTATTTAAATATTTTAATACGTATGTGTATTTCAATTTCCGGTATTCCGAGAAATCCTGGGAAATTTATTAGCAAATTTAAATTGAGTCCGCCTCCATACTACTCAACAACAACGCCGTGTAGGTACTGAGGCCGAAGTTTAGGTATAAAAGCATCCAAATTTCCGATCCCTGAATTGAGAAGGCACCGCATAAGATGAAAAACCAGTGTGAAAACTAGGGAATGGTCCCGGGAATTCCCGGTACCGAAAGTGCCGGTAAATCCCGGGAATTTACAACTCGGTCAGAACCGGTACCGACAAATGATAATACCGGTTCTCGGTTCTTTTCGGTACTGGGGAGGACGGATGTTTTTTACACATAGTGTGAAATTTTCCTGTGATATTATTGTGTATCATTGTTTGTTGCAATTATTTGTAATAAATCAAAGCGATTGACTTACTATATTGTTTTAAAGCCGAAATCCTAACTATCATTTTTCACACATTTCCTTAAGTTTTTATCTCATCATATTACCCTTCGTTCGGTTGCTTCTTATATATCAACGTGTATAGTGTTAGTATCACGTCACACGTAACGTGAGGGTATCTCTATGTGTATGTGTGTAGATATTGTTGTCGATATCATTAAAGAACCAAAAAAAAAGAAGTCAGTTGTCTTTAAAGTCATTTCGTATTTGTCAAAATCTTTTCATTTTAACTCCATTAACTAAAGACCCGGCTTAAAATTATTACATGAATCAAGGCAGCTTTCGAATGTCAAATATAGATTAAGATTTCGAAAAAGCTTTTGATACGCTAAGGTGTGCTTGTAAATATCTGGGGCCGTCTGCATGATATTGGTATTCCCTAAAAAAATTCCAACCTCATAAACACAATCTAAGAAATATTCTTGTAGCAATACCCCGTAGCCTTGTTTCGGAGGATATTCTAGTGAATGGGGGTGTGCGACAAGAGGTCTTCTCTGCCTCCTTTTCCTTGTTGCCCTTGATGGCATCACACGAAAGCAAAAACGCCGCGGCATGAGCTGAGGACTCTCAAAGATTTTAGAAAATTTGGACTTTACCAATGACCTTTTCCTGCTAAGCCACACACGCGCTGATATGCAAGGTGCAAGCCAAATTTGAAGAGAAGCAATGATGATATTATTATTAAATACGATTCTTACAACAGAAAGTGCCCTGTGACTGTGAAGTGTGATTTATAGGTTATTTTAAAACTCAAATTAACCACTATGAAAAAAATTGTAATGAAGAAGTTGGTCAAATTTTTTATTATCGTGATAGAAATATAGTTTAACTTTGCTATGGTAATATTTTTCAGGACATAATATTTACAGAGTTTTCATGGAAAAATGAAATATAAATGTGTTCATCAAAAAACTGGCATATCAGAAGGTATTTGGTCTAGTATCCAAGATGAATGACGATTTTTATTTCCATGGCCGTCTCAGACATGGTATACTCAATTGAATTTTATTAAAATTGAATAAGAATTGTTACATTTTTTTGCGTAATTTTGAAATGAACGGTAAATCTAACTGTAAAATCCGGAAAGGCCTTCCAAGACAACCAATTTTTTTCATATTTTACTCGATAAAATGTAATATTTGCTCCAATGGCCGTCTAGATAAAGAAATGAACAAAATATTGTATGCATCAATAGTTGATTTAAAAAAAAACTAAGTATTTTCGCCAAAGCCTTCGAAGATAACGAAGCATTTCATGAAATTCGCGCGTTTTGGGAATAAGGCCTCTTACTTAAATCATTGAAAATGTGACCAAATGAAAATCGCTAACTGTAAAAGAGCGGTTTGAATGATGAATGACGGCAGTGTTCATTATACTATAGCAAAATCAGCAAAATCTCGAACAAAATAACTCAGTACCGAAAAGTACCGAAAGAACCGGGAATTCCCGGTTCCGAGCCAGTACCGGCAATCTCAGTGCCGGTTCTGAAAAAGGCACCGATACCGCAATCCCTAGTGAAAACCACTGCACTTCTGCTCCCACCAGTCCCAATATAAAATTCTCAAGAGCAAGGGCGCTCGATACGCTAAATAAGCGATAAGTGTCCCCTAGTGACGTCCGACTTAACCCGACTACATCAAACTGTCACATACAATACTAGTTACCTTACTTACCTATGATAGTCTTTATCTCGTTGATAATAAGGTTCATTATTAGTCGGCTAATTGCGTCAACGATGATACTAGTATAAAGAAACATGAGTGATTATTTGTAGACTTTAACTCGAGGCAGTAAGGTTTGTGATTGGCTTTATATAATTGTTCGAATTATGGTACATCATGTACGATGGCTAGTAATCTTATTTTATGGGGGTTATACAGCGCAAAGTTTGATAAGACTTATGTAGCTGTTGATTGTATTATTGCAATTGTTAAGCGATTATTGGCCTCAAAAGAAACAAATTTTACAGTAGATATTAAAATACAGCTATACCACATTAGGATGTGTGTACAGCTGTGCTGTTTGAATGAGATTGATTATTATTTGAAAAAAAAATTAAAATAAATAAATGTTTATTTAGTGTCTTCAATGGCCTTTAATATGTTAGTTACGTGAAATACTTATAAAACTATGTTAGTCATTAAAATTTACATTCATAATTATTTAATTTAAATATAAAAATAATTAATACATAATTATTTATTTATATATATATGTATTTATGCATATATATTTATTTATTTGTGTTTATTACGTATATGTTATACTATCTTTGTATATTTTATATCTTATTAATATATATTTATTTAAATGCTTATTTATATTAGATAACGTTCTTGCTATTTTAGTTATTAGTTCTGTGTCCTTTACATACCCTGGACCAATGATGCTTCTCTGTTTGGCCTAAAGGTTGACTGGTAGAGAATGCCTTACGGCATTAAGTCCGCCTTTTGTAACTATATATTTTATACTGTGCAATAAAGTTTAAATAAATAAATAATAGGTACATTACCTTAAATTAGCCCAAGGATTATAGTCTATTGAGTGTTACTTTAAAAACCCGTGCATTTCTTCTTTGAAGAACCCCACATCATAATTATTTATTTAAAAAAATTTCGATACTGGCCAAATTAACTTCTTTTACACTACCGATGTATGTAAATAAAGAAAGTTATAAATATCCTTGGGGGTCGAGCAAAAAGGGTTCGAAGTCGGTAGTTCGGGTACAGTGGCTGCGATGTTCCAGAGGGCCGCGAATTCAAGTCGCGCTCAATCTTGCCTAATAGAGTGAAAATTTCGTTTATAAATTGTAGTTATGTTAACAGACTCTACTTATTGGACGACTATATGTAATGTATGCGATTCAACAAAAGCGAATATTTATCTGCTCTCGGAGCGATGTTAACAACAGCTGTAATGGCGTTATGACATTCTGTTGATTTAGCTTCAGTTAGTAGTAATCGTTGGCGACTGATTGTGCAATCATGAACCTTATCTCAACGTATTACCGTCTACCACTGTTCAGTTAGGGGTATTGTTAGTATGAGTAACATATGCAGGGGGCTCGGCTCAGAGCAGCGCGGGAGTCGTTCGCGAACGCGGGAGTTTCAGCACGTATCGAGAAGGTAGGTCACGATTTTATAGTTTTTTTAATGTGTTTTAAAGTGGAAATTAAATGAAGTATTTTAAATTTGATGAATCATAATATATCATTAATATTATGAAAATTTGAAAATACGCTACAGTTAAAAATTATTTTTATATTTTAACAAAATCGTAAATTTTTCAAAGTGAACCAGATTGGACAGATTACGATGATCCATTTACATAGTGAGTTGGTATTCCAAAACAAGAATCTATTTTTTTTTACACAAGTACAACCACCGTGTACCGTGTGTGTGTGTGTATGTGTGTGTAGTTCGTATGAAGGGGTGGGTGCATTTCTCTACAGCTGACCGTGCTAAATAACGTTAACAGCGTAATTCTGATAAAATATCGTTTAAGTGATATTAAACGAGTTAAAGTGTACAAGGTATTAAAAAAAAACAAGTAATTACTAAATACAGCATACAATTCTTATTTTTATGATGCTTCCAATAGAATATAAACATTTATTTTTATAATCATGTGTTGGAAGACACTAATTAATTTCAACAAACTAATTGCATTACACTTTAAATTGTGAAAAACAATGAGTTGACCGTTTAATTGTACCAATTATTTTAAATGAACGCTTGTGTATGTATTGTTACTGGGAGAAACAAACGTACTTTTGTTAATAAAATATATACCATAGTTACTTAATAATTGTAAAGAAAAAAAGAACCGACTTCACTCAGGCTCCACCTTTCCAAGAGCAAATGCCCGAGTTGCTGTAAACAATACTCAAATCACTATATGTATACTTATAATACTTGAACAGTTCCTTCGATTTCTCCAGGATCCTATCATCAGATCCTGATGACAATGTGACCAACTGAGGAGTTACCCTTTAAAAAAAAGAATTTTCCATATCAGTCGAGCTGTATTCGAATAATCGGTGAACATGCATTCAAAAAAATTAAGATAGATTAATATTGTCTTCGGTTGCCGCGATAGTTATTCATGAAATAAAACAACTAAAAACGGATTATATCGCGTGTACTGAGCTTAAATTACATCCCGACGTTTCGAACACTTTACAGCGTTCGTGGTCAACGGGTCGACTGAGGAAAAATATACAATTAACTCCGTTCAAAAACTATCACAATATCGATACCTCCTAAGTATACTGAGCCAAGTGCAAAACCACGATTTTACAGGAGGGCTGTTCAAAGGTACAAAGTTATATAACTAACTCATACGTTGAAATAATTTCATGAAAATTTCAAATATGTATAATAAATATACTTTGCTTAAATCTACATATTTACTTTTTCGAAATAAATAATAGTTTTTGAAAAAACGGTAGTTAGTCCAGTATACGTGAAATTTACGAGTACTAGGTCTTTGATAAACTGAGCCAACTACCACTTGATCCAGTATACGTAGTAAATTATGATTAGATGAATATGGACATAATTTTATTAAACTAGATGTCTATTATGTGTCATGTACCATTAGATAACTAAACAAACTCAAAGCTCGTGCGCAGATAGATTATATCGGTTATTTTTCGTCTGATTTATCACTTGTACCAGTATACGCCTGAATGAATGCATTATGTACCAGTATACTGTTAAGATTATTTTGTTTGTTATGACCATTATAGGAAGTTTAGAAGTTTATTATATTTAGGATATTTAAGCAAGTTATGTTTGTAATACAAAAAAAAAACAAATTAACACTAAAATTTTGTTTATTATAAAAATTAATTAATCACAGCCCGCATTTAGGGAATGGTGTTTTTGTCGTTGCCACAAAGTGTTTTATTATCAACATAATACTGTTTTAATACTAATTATGGATTAATCATCTCACAGTCTTCATTCCCATTACTTCGAGAACGAAGTAATGGGAATGAAGACTGGGATTCTACAAAATCACAAAAAGCACTTTCTTTTAACTTTAACAATAAAAATCAAAATGATTAAGTCTAAGTTAAGCACGTTATAAATATAACAACGCAGATCAGTTTTTACTAATACAAAATTAAAATAATATATTAACTCTCTCTGACACAAAAATTAAAATATAACTTCTTAAACATCAGGTTCTTCTTAAACACCTACTTATTTTAGGTTAAAATATATATATTTTTAAAACGATGGCACTTGCACGGGATCAATCATTAATCGCCTTCATTGACTATAATAGCTTCTAGTCATTGGCATAAAGAACACAACACAAATCAATTTAGTCTTAACATAAAAAACTTAATTCGGACAAACATCCTAGAACCCCAAAAACAAATGTGCTAACAAAATAGTTAACTTCTAAGAAATAATATTACTTATTTTAATTAGGCAAGTATTCATAATTACTTACTGATGGCACATGAAAATCAGCCAACAGGATGTTATTATAAGGTAATTAAAGTTTTGAAAAAGTCGTGGTATTGAGCTGGAATTATACTAGTTACTTTGACATAAATAATTAAGATCTTAACTTTTATCTTTGTCGATAGGTATTGGGCTATTATAGGCCAATTGAATGCTATTGAAGCCTTCCGTTAACTCATTTTGTCGGCTCCTAGTATTTTTATTTGCAGAACATTCAATTGACTGATAGTGATATGTACTTTAAAACTGTATTTTATTGTGAAAAGCTCCTCAGGTGAAACATGTACTTCACACAATTTACTCCACATTGCAGCTTGTCCGTTAGTGCCAGTTTTCCAATTATTAAAAAGAGATAGGCATGCTTTAAAATCAAACACCGATTCTTGCAAATTTCTTGACCTTCATACGGTTTATCAGTTTTTGCCATACGCAAAGCCATGTACCATTGTTCAGGAGTATAAATGTTTATATTTTTTGTCTTTCTTTCCATTGACAACCAGAAAACATGCAAAAAACGATGTGTAATTATTATGTTATATTTCCAGCAAGCGTACATGAGAAATACGATCTGGTTCCTATTTTGTCCCTCACAGTTATCAGACCAAAACCTGAACTCTTTTACATCGTGTTGAAGCTTTAATTTAATTAAGTGTAATACATTGCTAGCTACTTCATCAGACCTTTTTTTAGCTAAATAGCTAATCAAATCAAATGATCATGCCAACAGAACAGTAGCCCTCTAGTGTTCCCAAATCAAATGCTGTGAAATTGTGCAAATTAAGTATTCTTTTGTAATAAAACACGCTTATATTACCGTGCGATAACTAAATCATAACCAACAGAGCCTAATTTTATACGTAGTAGGTAGAAAAGACGTATCGACTATTGCTCGCGTATAGTGGGACAGCGTCCACCCGCAACGACGACGAGCGAGCATACTGAGCCAACTGCCACTTGCGCTGCGCCCGCGCCGCCCTTCCTCGATAGGTGTCCCACGTATAGTGGTACAAGTGACTTAGCTCAGTATACGATGTTCTAATTCAAAAAACAGTGTTAGTTGGGTCAGTATACGTCACTTTATTTTGAAAACTAGCAGTAATTTCGCTACGAAATTTTTACAGCATGTAGATATAAGTATTTTGATTCTAAATATGCAAAAAAACGAAAATCGAAAAAATGTCAGTTGGCTCAGTATACGTAGGAGGTATCGATATGCAAACCTACCCACATATTCAATATTAAACAATTTTATGATTGCACATGCCAGAGAGGCCTTTATAGAAAACAAATGCTAATAATGTCAAATACCTAATTTACAATGTCAAATAATTTTAAGTTACAAAAATATAAAGAATGTTAATACAGTCAAATAAATAATTTCAAATAGTTAAAATAATTGCACACGCCGTAGGGGCCTTTATGAAAATAAATATTAATAATGTCAACATGTTGACCACGAACGCAGTAAAGTGTTCGAAACGTCGGGATGTAATTTAAGCTCAGTACACGCGATATAATCCGTTTTTAGTTGTTTTATTTCATTAAGATAGATTGCACATTTTGCATTTAAATTTATTGCAAAATTCAACATGTGTCAACATAGCTTCTCTCCCAAAACGTTCCGAAATCAAAGTAGTTTTCCAAAAGAAACAAACATTAAATCATCCTACAACAAAAATACTACTTGCGCTCATTTAGGTAAAGATGATAATAGTACGTATATTTAGAGGTTTAAAACAAGATTTACCGAAAATATGGCTCGTGAAAATTTGTAACCGTCCAGTGTTATACCCTTAAGACTGTCGGAGAAACTGCTGTATGAGTCGTTCTTACTGCTCTATTGAAGTGCCATTGTGTTGGGCTGATTGTGTATCAGGATATTTTTTTATTACATACCTATCGGTGCAAAAAAATCCAAAGGTGGCATGGGCTCTGGCAGAATGCTTCGCCCGAAAGAGTGAAGCGTATTGCTGAGTTGAAACCCTTTTGTATTGCTACAACGCACACAGGAATCGCTCTTTTTCCTTTTGTTTCATGTTTAACTATTTTCCTAGCTTCTTTCTTTTTAAGGATGTAAATTATTTACCTATCTAACTGTGTATATTGTGGCACGCAACTAAAGAATATATCTATCTATCTATCACAGGCACATCAAAGCGATGTTTGTTTTAGATTTTTTGATGCGCAAGTCAGTATTTCAGTTTATGACCTGTGGTTTCTTTTAATGTGCATTAAATACTTGCAGCTTTCCATTGTATTTTCTTATTCGTAGCTAGACAGTATAGAAGTCAGAACAAGTATGACAAAAACATTTTCACCGTTTATTAGTAGCATGGCGAAATTACGGCCTTAAGGAAAAACCGGAAAATGAATTGGAAGCCTTACTCGGTCCTTCACGATGACAAAGCGCTTGCAATACAAATTGTTTTCTTTGGAAATGCTGGCCCTTATACGGACTAGGGTTACACATACGCAGAAATATATAAGTATTCTCTTCTGCTTCTGGAAGTTAAGGATAATACACCGTGTTTTTTTTATTTGCTCTAATTGCAAGAGTACATTCCTTTAATTTAGTATATTTTTCAAAGACACCAATGTTCTAATTAGTTCTAGTTATTTATTTATTTAAACTTTATTGCACAGTACAAAATATATAGTTACAATGGGCGGACTTAATGCCGTAAGGCATTCTCTACCTGTCAACCTTTAGGCCAAACAGAGAAGCATCATTGGGTGTTGGTGCTAGTTCTGAAATAATCGATAATTAATTTTTATCTTTCTGATTGTGTAAACCTGATAGTAGTTTATGCAACTGATACATAATGAGGGGCCTTAAAACACGAGTGGGGTTTAATGAAACGAACGTAGCGATTAAAATCGTTTGTTGTAACGCTGGTCATTGCCTATTGCTATTGCATACAATATGAGTGTAGATACATTAAATTATACTTGTACTTAACTCTGAAACAGCGCTACAAAATAATACACCGTGTGTTAAGCCAATAATATGTTTCCTTTGTATCTCGCACTATACATTTTCGAAATAACATTGACATGTCGTAACTTTCAATTGTTTGGTTGAGTTAATCAATTATGATTAACTAGGGGTTATTACCTTAATACCTTAGTTCCATTAGTGACCGATATAACAATTAACGATTTTTTAAAACTACATCGATGCCAATTGGTTTCCTTAATCTTACCTAATCATATGCTAAAATGAAAGCAATTTTTTATTGTAACACAAGTTTCGTATCAACCAGAAAGAGACATTCCTGGAATATGAAATAGTGGGAAACCCATTTGTTTTCACGCAATACCTAACAAAGAACTGACACTGACAATATTATCACTAATAGTATTGTATCTTACTGTCACTCGCAATTAACGGCGAAATAAATGTGCCCGACGTTCGGAGTCGAGCCTTGTTAACCAAATCCGGTTCCGGTAGATTATTTCCGATAAACGTTTAAGCCGTAATTACGGATGGACAAACGCTGCCTTTAACATTATAATCAAGTATGAAATTAGTTTAGCTTGTGGGTAGATTTATTAGATAATTATTTTTCCAAATAAAAGTTTCTACCTGTGGAAACATTTAATGGAGAACATGCGTGAAATAGTAGATTGTTTGACAAGGGTCTAAAGTAGGCCATATTACCACGAGGTGGTTATTTTCCCGAACGAAGTGAGGGAAAATTGTTCGAGTGGTAATATGGCTTTTAGACCAGAGTAATGCATACTATTTTTCACTTCGATTGCGAGAAAATAAGATAAAAATACTTATTATTTACGCACAATAACTGAACTAAGATTAAATTATGGTTTAACTTGGCGGTCTTTTAATTTTTTTAACTTCTTTGAGATAGATACAAAATATAAACACCGCGAATAAATGCCACAGACGACGGTATAATTAGCTCTTTAAAGTAGCTATTAGACATTGCAATTTGTAGGGTCCAACCTGTCGGGTTGGTAGGTGTAATGGTACTTAGGAAGTAGGAGTCCCGATCTAGGGCGATCGGCAGTGCCCCGACACCCGCAACTGTTTATGGAGGTCGTTAGAGTTATTTTACCTTTTTTATTTATAATGTTAGCCATTCTCTACACATTCCGTCTGGTTTTTTATTTAAAATAAAAGTTAAATTGTGTAGATTCGCTGGTAATTAATATATTTATCTAGTTTTGTATTTAAATCATAGAAGGGTTGGGCAGATGAATTTAAATTCAGGCAGCTCGAGCGGTCATTTAAATATCTACAATAAAAAAAACAGTTTCAGATTTTTATTTAATGTGTACTGTTATGAGTACTATCACCGTGCTTCACCAAATACATTTTTTAGATGTTTTGAAGGCATCTCTGTAAACGTTGAGCTAGGGTCGGTAGGGACGATTTGTTGGTGAGGTAGGGTCGGTAGGGGCGATTTGTAGGGAAAGTGTAATAACGTGCGTTGGGGCCGACAGGAGTTGGACACAACCGATTGGGCCCTACAAATTGCCATGTCTAATAGCCGTTTAAACAGTTTAAACACGCTTTAAAGCGCTTCCAAAAAATTACAATATTTTTTAATGATTATGAAGTAGGAACTAAAAAACACCTCACGTTTTGAGAAATAAATTGCGTTTCCCCATTGGTCGATTTTAACATTACTGTATTCTGATTGGTTGATATTAAATACAATGTTTTTTTAAGGACTTTAATTATTTACACAGTATACGCACCAAAAAAGTATCTAGCGTTCCGATTAACTTCGATATGTGTGTTGTGATTGGTGGATTTAATATGGTGAAGTGTTCCGATTGGTCAATTTAAAATGTTTTGTAAATCACAAATATGTATACATACTAGCTCTAGGGGCTAAATGTACTACTTTAGTCCGCCTTGGTAAGCATAATATGACACACTTTTTGAGCATGAGAAGTGAAAAATATTTAATTGAATTTGTTTAATAAACACGTTCAACAACACCAAATTAATATAAATAAGTGGAATTCCGTAATAATTATTAACAGTTTTTTAAAGATATTGCGGTTTAAAAATGTAATATTTTAGTCTTTTTTTTTTCACCTCAAATGTATTTGCAAAACCTCAGTTCGATTACTTATGTTCTAACAAGAAAAAAAATGTACGACAACTATATAGCTAAACGCATTATTTCGGGCCTAAAATTAAAAAAATCTTCCAAAAACTTGTTCCTACCAAACAGTTTTCTGCAACCTTGAGGTCGGTGACGTCACAAACCTCACACTTTTTGTATGGGGCGTTTTGACGCACGGCGCAGACGCCTAACGTATTCACATTTTTGACGTTTCAGGGCTATCATAGATAGTAGGTTTATCAGAGACATTTGAATCTACAGGGAAATAGAATCGAATGATGTCTTCCAAAAAAATCATGCATGTTCCTAATTCGCTTACTGTTTCTACATTACTACCTATCTTGTTACTCTAGCTGTAAATTTCCTATATATAAAAAAAGATTATAATACTTAAACGCTCTTAAAATGTCTAAGAGTATTTAATAAATTATTAAAATATTATAAACTAGAAGAACTGGTTTCATATTAAGAAATTTACGGGAAATTATTGAAATATAGATTATCTACCGGTCCACATGCAAAAATCATATACAGTAAAATGTACCACTCTTTTAAATAATAAATAAATAAATAAATAATGTTTATTTCAGGCAGTCAGTACTCATAGTGTATACAAGAATAACTTAAACTAAATTGACACTGTAAAGGGTGTTGCGTCTCTTTCTTATTGTATAGAATAGGAAAGAGACGCAACACGAATATTTGTCCGCATAGGCGAAGTGTGGTTCCACCATCAAAGTTAAAATAAAAATAAAACTATACATATTTAATGCACATTCATTGCCCAGCATTGCTAAGTTTATCCACGCTTAAACTAAATTGGTTGATGGTTTTATTATTTAATGTTTAAACTTAAACAAGATTTACTAGAAATATGACTCGTGAAAATTTTTCTTTTACAGTAATAAGACTGTCAGAGAAAGTACCGCGCGAGTCGTTCTTACAATACCATTGTTGGGCCATTGTTTTTGGGCTGATTGTATATCTCTAGTATTATTTGATAGGTTTTATTATTTATCGTATGGCTACCTATCTATGTCTAGTGACATATACTAGATATAGATAGGCATTTCTTCCCTGGGGTAGTAGTAGTGGGAAAGCAGATGATAAAGAAAATCCAGTGAGTGCTGCGAGGTCCAGATGGGACAGTTCAGCTGCCAAGTTTGTTACTCTTTTAGCACCACCCAGGGATCACGTGTAGGGTTATTTAAGGTGTTTCCTACGGACGCAGAGGAACATTGATCCCCAATAATATTTAATCGGTGCTTCCAATAAAATCCATGTGTACTCAACTCGATAAAAAAATATCGGAGTAACTTTCTAAAATGGCGACAAACATTTTGACGAGGCATCTTATATATATTATTATGTCTTTGTCTTACAGTGAATGTTTTTAAGTAGATATACACCGTGGGCCCATACAACTAGACAGATTTTCCTGTAACAGTGTTTTTGGACACAGAATCGTTCATAAGCACTATTTACCGAGTCCCATAAGATAATCGACATAGCAATTGAAAAAATATTAAAAGTTAGGTCAGCTGGATAAATTTGTCGTCGCTTTTCAGATGGCAGCTTCTAGTCAACGTCTCGTTCTTTTTTTACCGACACCGATTAGTGAGAGTGGTAAAACTTCATCCTCTGATCATATTTAGATACTAAAATGTCCTATAAACTTTTCTGGTATACACCTAGTTTCAGAGTTAATACCAATTTAAAAAAAATACACTTTTATTATAACTCATCACAAAACGCCTTTCTAATGGCGTTGTTGCCACTATTAGACATAGTTTACACGTCCTTATTGACAGATATCAAAGTGACAAGGAAAACTTTGCAGAAACTAAACTTTTCCAAAAAAAATGTACCAATTTGTTTTAGGCGATAATTTTATTAATAACATTTGCTTTTCATGTGCGTAAAAAAGAAACGAAAAAAAATAATTTTTTTTTGGCGAAATTGACCTAAAGTCACATAATATTTTTTCCTTCTTTTGGTCTTAGAAATTCGTGGTTAAGATCTGTCGGGTTATACAGCCCACGGTGTATATGTCATCTCGCTCAAATTGGAGCAAAGCCCGACTGGGGAAGTGCCTCCACCTTACAGAAAACCACAGCCAAATAGCACTAGACCCTACTCATAGTGTTGTGTTCCTGCTGGTGAGTAAGGTTGCCAAAGAGCTCAAAGAGGACCCAGTGTGTTGACGATGAGGGACCTTCTTGTTCCTTTAGCCATCAACACAGTGAATCCTCCTTTTTGTAAAGGGTCGGCAACGTGCATGTGACTCCTTTGGAGTTGTAGGCGTCCATAGGTTACGGTAGCTGCTTACCATCAGGCGGGCCGTATGCTTGTTTGCCACCGTCGTGGTATATATAAAAAAAAGATATGGAATTAATATTTCAACATGGGTTATCTTTTTCTTCTTCTTTTCTATTATAACCATTTATTATCACAACCATAAAGTTCCATTACAAACCAATCCGTAAAACTTTCAAAGCTCATTAATAAACTGCTTCTCCTAAGGCATTAAATCTAGAATTTTCATCAAATGGCTTGCAGGCAATTGCATAATGACCGTTCGGAGTTCGGACTCGAATCGACATCGGGACGAAATTTGTGACCACCGCAGAGCAGTAATTTCACCCCCGTTACCATAGACCAAGGATGATATAGACATGGATGGACAATATCCATACAAAATCGCGTTCCCTTATTTCAGGTTAAAGCACTAGTGTCATCTATCGGTCACCACGGACACTAAATCCTAGTTTCTAATACTTAGTTCGGCGCTTAACGCTGACAGAATAACTCGACTCCAGACTCGACAGATGGCGCTGTGTCACTTAGTACCGATAACAGACGTATACCCTGAAGGTTCTAGGAACGCGATTTTGTATAGGCATCAAGGATGATTAAGACATGGATTGACAAAACAAAATCGCGTTCAGGCTAAACGTCTGTTTTCGGTACTAAGTGCCACGCCATCTGTCGAGTCTGGAGTCGAGTTATTCTGTCAGCATTAAGCGCCGAACTAAGTATTAAAATACCGGCCAAGAGCGTGTCGGGCCACGCTCACTGTAGGGTTCCGTAGTTTTCCGTCCGTCACAGTAAGTGTCCCCACTTAAGAGTTAATAACACCTCCATGTAGGATATGATATGAGAGTTCCATGTACAGCGACATCTATCGGCAAATTGAGTAAACTATTGCGCGCGAGCATAAAGTATGGAAGATGATTTTTATGGGATAATTCTTTATTGCGTGAACCGATTTTCACCGTTTTTACTTTATTTGAAAGCACGTCATTTCATTGTAATTTTGTAGAAATTACAGGTACAATAAACACCTGCTTATACGGTTAAATTACAAACTTAGTTCAGAAATTATTTTGTATTTTTTTTTCAAAAACTATTCATCCTATCAAGTTCAAAATAATTTTCCAAGAAAGTTTTTATAAAGTTCTACTTTTGAGATTTTTTTCATATTTTTAAAACTTATGGTTCAAAAGTTAGAGGGGGGGGGACGCATATTTTTTTACTTCTGGAGCGATTATTTCCGAAAATATTTACATTATCGAAAAATGATTTTAGGAAACCCCAATTCATTTTTAAATACCTATCCAATAATATATCACACGTTAGGGTTGAAATGAAAAAAAAAAAATCACTCCCCACTTTACGTATAGGGGAGGTACCCTAATAAAAAAAAAATTTCATTTTTTATTTTACCACTTTGTCGGCGTGATTGATATACATATTAGTACCAAATTTCAGCTTTCTAGTGCTAACGGTCACTGAGATTATCCGCGGACGGACGGACGGACGGACGGGCAGACATGGCGAAACTATAAGGGTTCCTAGTTGACTACGGAACCCTAAAAACCAGGATTTAGTGTCCGTGGTGACCGATGGATGACGCTAGTGCTTTAACCTGAAATGAGGGAACGCGATTTTGTATGGATATTGTCCATCCATATCTATATCATCCTTGCCATAGACATGTCTAAATCTGATGAGATCACCCGAATGTACTTAAACATTAAAATAATTAATTAAAATGCTACGTTGTGATTAAGGGAAATGCTTAGGTATCCTGCCCATTTATATAAAACCATCAAAAACATTACATGTACAAAAATGCCAGTCTCGCAACGCAGTTCTCCTACTGCAAAAAGTATTGAGATCTAATGTAAAACCAAGCCGGTGTGCCGAAGTTTACTAACATGTCATTGTGATCCTTTGAATATTAGGTGTCTATATTTTTGTAATAAATTTAGTTTCAAGCAAATTCTGATATTTCGGATTCAGACATGTAGGCTAGCTCATTTCGTAGTAAACGCGTTGGATTTGTATTGAAGTTAGATCGTGTCTAAACGTGCTTCATTCAAAACTAGAATACGGCCCCAGCTTAAGCTGTTGAATTTAATATTCTACTTAAAATTAAACACTCCACGTCTATTTCCAATGTATGTCTGTGTTGGATCCAAAGCAATGCCAATGACTTTTCAAAAGGAAATAAGTGTCGTTTTACTACAAAAGTATTAAACCACTTTTCTACTGACATCCATAATGAATCGGAACTAGGAGTTTTTTAATTACATGTGGAGTGAAGGACTTTCATTAGTAAATTATCTAGCTACTCTGTCTGTATTAACTTTTGCATGAGCGTAAGCGAGGCTCGTACTCGGACAACTCACTTTAGTTTGACTCTGTGGATCAGATCCGATTCAGAATATTTCGGATAGCGCACTTAAAAGGCTATTCAGGTTACACGCATGCTAGACTTAGATGACGCAGCATATGTTTTTTTAGACAAATTCTTATAGCTCCTAGTTTTTTCCGATGTCCAACTGGCATCTTCTACTCCTAACAGACCAACAAAAGGAGTTAATAGATTTATCAGTTAGACACTTATTTTCACTAAAAAATACTAACGTTAATATTGAAAACAGTACCTACTCCGGAATCTGAATGTTATCAGTAATAAAAGGCGTTTATCTACACTCATATTGTAAGTTCTCTAAAACGTGTTCGAAAACGGTAGGCAATGGCTAGCATTACCAGGACCGATTTTACTATGATAAGCTTTTTTATCTGTGGCAGTAACGTAATTTTAACTTTACATGCTCAACTATTGATGTGTTATGAGTTTTGATAACATAATGTACACCTGCACCCTCCCGCGCATCCGCCGACAGCCCGACACGCGCCTCCCCGACCGCCGGCACAATCGAGTTGGCCATGGCGGTGCAATGGCGGCCATTCTATGGTTTCCGAATACGGCATTTAGAATAAATAATATGAGTGTAGATAAAGCAGGGTATGCAACTGTACGTATTTAGGCCTTAAAACACTCGTGTGATCTTATTATGAAATTCGCCTGCGGCTCATTTCATAAAACCACACTCATGTTTTAAGGACCCTTATTACGTAACAGTTACATAAACTACTATTTACGACTACTGAGTTAATGAAAACAAGAGAACTTAGAATCGATGAAGATTACATTATCAGTTATGTAACATTAATTATATGTTATGTACGATAGGAGTTGCTTAGTTTAAATGTTATCAATTTATATCTCTCTAATAATAAGGTATCCAGATGTTGATATGCAAAATTAAAATAATTTTAAACAAAAAAAACCGACTTCAATTAACAAAGCAAATGCACGAGCTGCTGTAAAAAATACTCAAAGGTGTGTCTATAGTCGACGAGTCCCTCGACCTCTCCAGGATTCCATCATCAGATTCTGACCTGATGACAATGGGATCAACTCTAAAGTATACTCTTTCAAACAAAAAAATAATTATCTTAATCGGCCCAGCCGTCTTCGAATAATCGGTGAACATACAAAAAAAAACCGGCCAAGTGCGAGTCGGACTCGCGCACCAAGGGTTCCGTCCAAACCTATAACAAGCAAAAGTTGTAGTATGTTTGTAAAAAAGTCGAGGAAAAAAGGTAGTAAGTTTAAAATTTAAAAAAATATTTTTGTATGATTTTACTAAAAAAATCTACTTTTCGTAATTTTACCTTTGTCTGTGCTATATGAAGTTTCTTCGTGCCAAGTTTCAAGTTTCTGAGTTTACGGGAAGTAGTAGGTTTTGAGTTTCTTGCGAGTACTCAGTTTCAAAATATGCGACTTAAATTGCTATTTCTTTTGATTGCGTGGACATAAAAGTTTGGTTTTGCTACATCTGAAAGGTCCTATAGGCCTGAGTAATTAACATGAATTTCAATGTAATACCTCCACGCGTTTACGAGGAAAAAGGTAGTAAATTTAAAAACTAAAAAAAAACTTTTTCGTATGAATTTACTAAAAATGTCTACTTTTTGTAATTTTTCCATTGTCTATGCTATATGACGTTGCTTCGTGCCAAATTTTAAATTTCCGAGTTCACGGGAAGTACCCCGTAGGTTTTGCGAGTGCAAAAAAAACTCTAAAATTTGCAGCATAAACGACTGTATCTTTTGATTGCGTTGGCTTTTAAGTTTGATTTTTTACAGCTCCAAGGAACAATAGACTTGAGTATTTGATATAAATTTCAGCTTGATACCTCCACGCGTTCCTGAGAAAAATGGTCTTGACAGACAGACAGACAGACAGACAGACAGACAGACAGACAGACAGACAGACAGACAGACAGACAGACAGACAGACAGACAGACAGACAGACAGACAGACAGACAGACAGACAGACAGACAGACAGACAGACAGACAGACAGACAGACAGACAGACAGACAGACAGACAGACGGACAACAAAGTGATCCTATAAGGGTTCCGTTTTTTCCTTTCGAGGTACGGAACCCTAAAAATAGCAAAAACAAAGATCCCGACGAATTGAAACATCCTCCTTCAAAATCTTGAAATCAGTTGAAAATTATTACTTAATTAAAAAAAAACTATAAGTACTACATATACTGTGACCCGTATTTATTATCTTTAACAATATTACGCCATTTATTTCGCTGTCTTTATTCAGAGCTAAACTGAACAATGAGCAACATTTCTCGTATCTAAACAGAACGGATACCCTTTGAACCTGGAGGAACTCCTGTTTATCTATTACCATTACCAACTGACGTATCTACAAACTATAGACAAGGAAATACTAAGACGCTTTAAACTGCAAAATATTGTAGCCGCAAAGACAGCTCAAGCAGACGATGCTTCCTGTTTTCAACCGACTTCAAGATTTCGAAGGAGGATGTTATCAATTCGTCGGGATCTTTTGTTTTTTTTGCTATTTTTTTATGTAGCCGGTGAACATAATCACCGATTATTCGAAGACGGCTGGACCGATTTGGAAAATTCTTTTTTTTTTATTTGAAAGCTTCACAGTTGGTCCCATTGTAACCTGGTCAGGAATTCTGATGATGAGATCCTGGAGAAATCAAGGGAACTCTTCAACTATTATAGGCACACCTATAGTGATTTGAGATTGTTTTACAGCAGCTCGAGCATTTGCTTTTGGAAAGATGGAGGCTAAGTGAAGTCGGTTCTTTTTTGTTTAAAATTAATAGTATCTACCACCACTAAATGTAACGTAAGGTAATTCGCGTTTTTTTTAATCCGTCCTTCTCCCATGTTTAACTACGTGAACTATTTATATTCCGATGAAATAAAATGATTAAATAAATATGTCTGTCTAAAAACTGCATTTCTGGGCAAAAAAAAAAACATTTTATGTTATACCTACTTGTTTATGTGCAATAAAGTAATACATACATACATAAATTTGACACATGACAAAATATTATTCAAAAACTTGTTTTGACTAAAATAGAAGTAATTAACAGATATTTAATTAACAATTAACGTAAATAACAATTTTACTTGTATAAATTGACCATTAAACCATGTAATTAAGGTAAATTGGTTTGCTTACATTATATTTATTATGGCTAACTCCGCCTCATTTTACCTCCATTCATATACTCGTACACAAACAAGTCACCGTTCAAACAAAACATTTGTTCCCGGGAAAAACGTAATTTTACCGACGACCCCTCCAAAAAAGGTCATAAGTGCCTTTGAAAGCCTGCGCTAATACGATCTTTGTCTTAGAAAAGTTCTGTTTACTGACCACAGGTTTCAAAAGGACGTAAGCGCATTGGAAAGGCTATGTTAATACGTCCTTTTTGATAAGAAGCGTATTGTTTATTTACCGAGGTTTCTATTTGAGGGTCGCACGCGATGCCCTGTTAAATATTACTACGTTATCAGCGCTGATGGAGACGGTGTTTTGAGGAACAACTTCGTTGTTCAGTCGGCGTCAAAGCTGTTACAATTTGAACCTTATTACAAAGGAATAAGGTGCAAAAGTGTAAACATATATTTGACGTTATGGATTAAGAGCTGGCCACGTCAGATATGACACAATAAATAGAACAACGAAACCAGTCTAGTAAAATTTCAATGTTATCCTTATTGCTAGATCCGGGCATCTGGCAGCTTTTAATGGGTGGAGGTCACAGTGACAGACTAGCAAATTTTTTCAGTTGGAAAAAAGTATACCAAAAAAGGTAAAACTGACGGAGTTCTCTTATTTATTTAATATTAGAACAAAAAACATTGCGTATTATATCGGAAACAGAAACAGTAGGCGACAAACTATGAATTACATTATACATCGTTTTGGACTACTTTTCCCCATCAGAAAGTTTTGGCAATGATATAATATAATTATTTATGTAATTTCTCATGATACTGCATCAAAACCAGAACTCTAGGACTTGTATTCTTAAAGTGCTTTGCATTATTTGACCTCCACCACTTTATAGCTGCCAGATGTCCGGATCTAGAAATAAGCATAGTAAGTATAGCAAACTAACGAGAGGAGTTTCGTTGCTCTCATTATTGTGTCATATCTGACGAGACTAGCTCTCCGTCTATTATCTGTACTAACAGCAACAACTAATCATTTTTAGAAATTATCTCATAGAAATAAGATTCATTAATGATCTGATCTGTGTCGACGAGCGTAGATCATTTTGAACATCTTGCCCGGTTGCTGACTTTGGCGTCTTTCACACTGCTGCGGTTGCCGCAAGCGAGCGAGATAGCGCTATTCTTGTGTATAGCGCTGTCACGCTTGCACACCGTCACCGCATCCGGTGGCGGTGCCAGTGTGATCACCGCTTTTAGGTACTTTTCTTTAGTTCATTTTAGATTGCCAGTGAAATTTAGACTTACATTAGAAATATTTAGTAAAATATCTTATTATACCTTAGAGCGTTATCACATTATCGGATCCGGTATCGGATAGCATAATTATTCAGCAGCATTTATGTTTTTTATGTAGGTACCTAGTAGGTTAGATTATAATGTTCAATACTTTTATTATTATTTTATTTATTGCCGTTTAGTACAGCCTGGTATGTCTACCAGTTCTAATTTTCCCTAAACTCAACGGCTCAATGGTTAACTGGAAGAGATTTCTTAAGGGATAAGTCCGCCTTTTTACAGTCACCGGCAATAGTATCTTCCTACACTAAGACCGCAAAAATATTTGACACGCTCATATTTGTAGGGCCATAAGAGCGTGTCACATAATTTTGCGGCCTTCTTTTTTTTTTATACTACGACGGTGGCAAACAAGCATACGGCCCGCCTGATGTTAAGCAGCTACCGTAACCTATGGACGCCTGTAACTCCACAGGAGTCACATGCGCGTTGTCGACCCTTTACAAAAAGGAGGATTCACTGTGTTGACGGCTAAAGGAACAAGAGGGTCCCTCGTCGTCAACACACTAGGTCCTCTTTGAGCTCTTTGGCAACCTTACTCACCAGCAGGAACACAACACTATGAGTAGGGTCTAGTGCTATTTGGCTGTGGTTTTCTGTAAGGTGGGAGGTACGTCCGCAGTCGGGCTCTGCTCCAGATTTGAGCGAGATGACATTCACTGAACGTGCCCTACCACACTAAGCGAGATGCCATTCGCAGTGCCCATACCTCTCTTTTTGGCATAGTTTAAGGACTTCTTGTAGGAAGGTACTATTGCCGGTGAATTTACAAATATTATGTATTCTTTCTGTTGTATTTTTCTTTGTTGTACAAAGTATTATACTACTACTACTACAATGAGGCATTAATAGTAGTTTTCTGTCGAATTTCCAAATCATTATAGTTCAAAAGAAAGGCAACACCTCGCATAGGACCGCACTAGTAACAGCGGTTGGCATCGAGATAGCACTTCACTAGCAGCGTCGCCTCAACTGTCATTGGCGTAATAGGCGTTGACCGCGCCCTTTTCAGATATCTCTGTTTAGAACTATGTTTGTGTTTCCATCTGTTCTTAAATGTATTTCAATAATACTAAATCATGTACTTACAATGGTGTTTTGATGTCTTTACCTAAAAGAATTAATACCACGGGCACTCTCTAGTAGCTTTCTCCGTAGATCATCCGACATCCGATATCGAATCGGAAAATGTGAAAGTGCTCTTAGTATTGAAGAATCTAAACTTTACAATCTCTGTTGACCCAGTAGCCCGTATAATATTTTCGCTCCATATGCTTCCAAAGATCAATTAAACACTTTAGACAGTGCATATAAGACATATTTTTGTAGTTTTTTATATCGACTTGTCAACTTCTTCCCGCCATGTACCGATTCATACTCTGTATAAAAGTGCACTGATTTTCCATCCATTCAAAATCGATTTTTTTTTAAAACATGCGTTAAAATTTTTGCACCGACCATTATTCACATTTGACTTAGGACTACATATAGTAGTCCTTCGGATACCAACGTTTTTGGAATATTACGAGTACCTATCATGATAAAAAATACAGAGGAACTTTTCTTCTAATTCCCCCGCATACTTAATTCGCACCATATTACGGCATTTTTCATGTAAGCATGTTTTTTTATTTTATTAGCCTATATTAGTGTCCCACTGCTGGGCAAAGGCGTCCCCTCTTCTCCTCCATTCCAGTAAGCATGTACCTACTTGAAAACATTAACATAAAAGACATAACATCTACTTTAAAAACGGCCTATTTACCAAGTATATTTGTTGCACTGAGTTTCTCATATTTGGCACAGCGGGACTACCGTGGACGTCGAAAATCGAAATTTCGTTATCTCCTTCTCTATCGCTCTTACATATTCGAAAGATAGTAATGCAAAAGATGAACGAACGAACGTCATGGTTCGCGGTTATATGCCTGGATATGTAATTTAGTTTATTTAATCGTATGGCGTATATACATAAACATTTCAAAACTAAAAAGAGATTTTATCATAAGTCCACATTCAGGGTCCCGAGCCACGAGATTATGTCAGGTGTTAAATTGCTTAGATCTCCCGGGGGGCCAGAGTATGAATATAGAGGGCATCGTTGTAGAATGTGCTCCATGATCTGAGCCTCTGCGCCGCAGTCACACAGATCTGAGTCCCGCCAGCCCCACTTGTGGCGGAAGTGTTAGCTTTAATTGTATAGCTAGGCATGAGCCTAACAATCTACACTCAAGGTGTAACAAAAATGGTTTTGTATGGAGTGTTGACTTGCTGGGTCGATAGCTCCAATACTAAAAATAAAAATTTTAAGTGTAACTTTTTTTTCCTATTTTTTCTTACTCGCAATTTGATACCAATTTTGCCCTTAAACGGATCACCAGTAATAAGGATTCTGATTGTATCTTGTAAGATTTATTCAGCGGTATCCACGGGACGTAATCCATGTCGGGCTCCCTTCCGCGCGAAGTAATCTTTCCGAGTGAGGGCGCATCGTAAGTAACCTTTGTTCTGACGCCGCGAGTTTGCGAACGTGCGACCAATATTCATATTTTATTCGCGTTGTGTTATTCCAAGGTCCTGTTCGCGAATATATTATGTGTCAGTTTGGGTAAAAAGGTCCCACTTTGTCGATATGGAGTTATTAGTACTTCCTATAACTACACGACGTACGTTGTGAAAGAATGAAGTGTATATAGACGTCGTGGGCCCTTTTACTAAACTCGTCCTTGTATCTTGGGCAGGAACTCTTGCACTCTTCGCCGTCGTGTATCTCGAAAACGGTTGATTGTATGGAAAAATGTAAAAGGCATAACTTGTCGCAAATTGTATGCTCTACAATTTTTTCATGCATACATATATATCATATGTAGAAGTTATAAATACGTTGATATTTTCAAAAAGACGATTATTTTGACGTTTGACCTTGAATAATTTCCGGCCCAGACACGAGATTGTCCGAGATTTTTAAGACAACTATAAGAACACGATAATGAAGGTATACACCAGTTTCCAGCTTATCTCTGATTCCGAGGTTGACCCTAATATGCTTAGGCTGCTATAATAATCCTGACATATTATGTCGTTTTTGGTACCATGTCGAAGGCGAAATACACAGTCCTACGTATTGTGAGAGGCTGAACATTTTCAGTGGTATCACATACGCTAAAATATTTAACCATTTGTAATAGGTAGTCTCCGGAGTCTGTTGTTTTTACTTCATTTTAATGACATAAAAGAGGTTTACTGTTTTACTTAAGCAAAGATTTTATAGAGCATTTTATATAAGTAAATATTTAGGTAAAAACTTTAACTATTAAATATTACCTCTTATTTTTATAACTGGCTTGATGTTTACGGCTTTACATTTAATAAAAAAAAATATTTATTTATTAAAACCGGCCTATTGCATGTCGGACCACGCATAATGGAGGGTTCCGTAGCTTTAATGGAATAAGAACCGAACTAATGCCAAAAGGTCGTATCTGATGCCTATGAAAGAAATTTTTTGGAAATAACTCAAAAATGGCTAAACCGATAATGTGCATCTTATCAAATTTTTTCATGTTTATTGGACTTGTAAAAACTCACCTATACTAACCAGTAATATTTTAAAGCTGAACCTACCTAAAGCTTTAACTGAAACTTTTCTTTGAAAGCGAGGATCTTATCACTAAGGGAAATAATAGGATTTAAACAACATATAAGTTAATAAGAAAATTTATTCAAGTAATAAGAAATTACTGTTAATGGAAAATCAAATGACTCTATAAACTATTATATCTAATGTTACCGTTAGGTCACATTAGATATACCGCTACAGTTCAAGAGCCAAAATATGCCAGAGAAAAACTATAGCGGTGAAAAAAAACTCTGACGCCCAAGTTTAACCTGCACACATACATAATAAATTTTGTAAAGATTAAAGACACACAATTTATAAAAATTATAAAATAATGGCATGATTGTCTAGTGGTACATATTGGACTACATTATGATAAGTAATAAGTAATAACCAAGGTCTCCTGAGGTGTGAGAAACGCTAAACAACAGAATTAAATCTGAACAATGCTCAACAAACACAGAAAACCAGAAATTAAAAGAAATAAATGTAATTTTCCATAAAACAAGTAAAATTTGGTAATATCCTACATTAACCTACAATCTGTTAAAACAAGTATTTAATTATAACCTCCTCAATATTTTACATCACAATCATATACTAACTACTATTGTGAAACATACCTACTCCCTACATAATGCTATTGTTGACTATGTAAAAATCTTACATAAGAATTGAATAAAGCAAAATATTGAATTTACTGTATACACTGTATACTACTGTATATACGATAAAACAGAAGGATTTTCCTATATGCAGTAAACCCTGTAATTGTAATAAGTTAAACATAAAAGGTAATTATATTATGTTATAATGATTGATGTAATTTTATTAAAAGATTGTAATATTAATAATGTGATCATAATATCATATGTCATAATATAGATATATGGGAATAGGATAATGGAACTCTGGCTCATTGAAATCTTAATATTAATCAAATTTATCATTAAAATAGAATAGATGATTGCAGTCAACTATAAGGCTACTTTTTATACCTCATAAAATTACCGAGCATACGCCGATACTATAGGCTAAGCTATGTCTACGCAAAAGGTCCCAACGTGAGTTATTCCATGCAGAACCATAAGATAAACGTCCTTTAGACTTGTTTACGAATGCTTAACCCTCAGGTGACGAACATGCAGACCCTAATGGGAATGCTGATTAGCAAATCCCTCAGGTAGGCCCTATCATTGAACATGCATACCCTAATGGGTTAGCCCTTATAAATTAGACTTGCATTCGTATACATTATCTTAGGTTAACCCGGCCCTATCAAGCATACATGCACCACCAACCAGCCCGACTTGCATATTGGAACATCTCACGTGTGGATAAGAATGACGAGTATGCTCAGACACCGGAGCCTATTCTAATTATTTAATAGACAATAGCACCCAGCACGGCCATAAACACGTCAACAATATGAGAGCAGCCTCTAATATTATGAAACCAGCCATTCTATTGTATTTGCTATTCGATATAAGTATGAACACAACTATTATTTCATTTTATAAGCCAGTTGGTTTAGGGTTTGTTACCTTTTACCCAATAATGTATTCAATATGCTTAGCGTTTACAATAAGGCTTTATTTCCAAGTTGAATCATACTTAAAATGTAGTTGTACTTATAGACTAATTTGACCGCATAACTGAGCTTTACGTTCGTAAATCTCAGTAATGTATAATCCTCCCACAGTAGAGTTCTGTACATATTACCTATATCATCATTGACTCCAATGCAAACCGTCTCATCCATATGATAAAATAGATAAGCATATGATATATTTATATATATTGGAGTCTATCGGCAAACAATTGATACAGACTCTCGTGGTGCGAGATCAGCGAGTAAACTCGTTAAGAATCAATTCAATCCATACCTTAAAATATGCTTCCTGTATGAATCTAATTTAGACTCATCGAAGTAGCATATTCCTCTAGAATGAATTCACAGTCGGGACCTCTGAGAAAAATATACGTCTTGTATGAATCATATAAAATTCATCCAAGCAGTCTATTTTGGAATATATAAATTCACATGGATCACTCTTTTCAAAGATCTCCAAGCTAGATCCACTAAAGACAGAATACCACTGTTGGAAGAACGGTCTGACCCGATAATAAAACACAGTTGCGTATTCCATCAACCTGGATCAAAACCCTTGCTTAGCATAAATATTAATAAATAATTTTGGGTAATACCGTTACCTTTGTTACCAAGTACCTTTTGTCATAACTGGAAGGAGGCTTTACAACTTGTTGACATTTCCAGTTATAACTACCTCATCGTTGGAACAATCACTATTTAAATAATATCCATTGTGACTGGTTCTCAGCGACTACAATATTATAAATAAATATAGTGTGTGATTTATATATATATACACATTTTAGTATATAAATGGACAGGTGCTGTTGACGAGATTACTATCAGTCTATATACTTAATGATATAGACTCATTATATAGATATTAAATTTACTTGTATGACCAATCTATATGTATGTCAACAATAGCATTCTGAAAATGATATCCATGAGATGTCAGCTATCACAAATCATTCGCAATTCACGCAATCCGAGCTACATACCAAAATCAAGGCATCTACGATGATTAAAACCATTTTGACTTCAAGTATCATTTAACTAGTGCAACATAAAGTATTATCTATTCCTTCAGTGGAAAGATCGTGTGATTTACAATTAACTAACAGCCGAACTAAATCAGTGGAAAGGAAGTACGAGTAACTTAGGACCCATATATACTATTAATAGTTCATTGAAGATGTCAACTTCGTTAACAGTAGCGTTAATACTTAAATAAAATGTATTGTTAAATCTATATGATAAGAGTTAACGTCAACATGAAGTATTCATCTAAATATATAAAAGAAGAAACTGACTGACTGACTGACTGACTGACTGACTGACTGACTGACTGACTGACATATCAACGCACAGCCCAAACCGCTGGTTCTAGAGATTCCTAATTTGGCACGTAGGTTCCTTATAAGGTCTAGGGATGCACTGAGAAAGGATTTTTCAAAATTCACCCCCTAAGGGAGTAAAATGGGGGTCCAAAGTTTGTTTGGTGAATCAAGATTTGTTATACTATTTTATTTGAAACTTCACAGGAGTATTCCTAACGATAAATGAATAAACACGTGTTTCAGGTTTTTTGAAAATTCAAGCCCTAAAAGGGGCAAATGTGGTCACACAGTCTGAAAATCAACATGGGTATCGTATCCTTTTTGAGTACTTAGTTATAGCACGCGGGCGAAGCCGCGGGAAAGGGCTAGTATATTATAAGTCCTTCGTACTCCTGTATCCTCACATTATGGAATCACAATAATCAGATATAAGTTACTAGTTATGTTGCACGTTATTCGAATATGGTTGAATCAAACATAATAAAGCCCTATTTATTGGTATAGCACGTATAAATTTATAAAGATCGATCTCTTATTTAAGTAAACTACAAAGTCGGATATTTTGTAACCGTACTAAGTACATAGAAATCGTACTAGCATGGAACCTCGCTGACGCTTAACGTTAAACCTATTTTCTCACCCGTCGGTGTAATAAAGAGATGTATGGAACTAACTCACAAGAACGCTTTTCGTATATCACCATACGTGGCAACGTGGAGAAGCATCATCACGGGCTGCTGCTTCTGGCTTCTGGAGTTTGCTCAGGATAGCCACCCGCTGTACTGGCTGTGATCAGCTCACGATGGCAGACGGCTGCTACTTCTGGCCTCTGGAGTTTGCTCAGGATAGCCGCCCGTTGTTCTGGCAGTGATGAACTCACTATGTCAGCGAGCAGCGTGCCACGTGCAGCAGTAGTACGTCCGATGCTCGTGTACCGGAAAACACATACATGTACAAGTTTATAACTGTAATAGTAAAGGTGTTTCACCATACTATGTATATATATATATGTAGTTTTTAGGCAGGTAGCCAATTGTACTAAATATTGAACTTTTCAAAGTATCTACATTTATTTATTGGGTAACCTAATCATAATTTTCACTATTTGACTCTTATAAGTAATAAAGATTTCTCAATCAGTGTTTAACAAACACCGTCAAGAAAAGGTAAAGTAAATATCTTTATAATTTACTGTTTATAATTACGTGGATTTAACCACTTAAATTATTTAGCCGTATATTGAGCAACAAACTGCTCGATATTGTTTATTTATTTGAATAAGCGGTAAACCTTTAACGTAATCATTACTTGGCAATGTACAATGGTATTTGCATGCAAGACATAGAAAACATTGATTAACCAATATGCTACACAACTAACATGGTACTAGCTTCCATGTGCACCTGCAAGCCACCACCATGACAAGCTAGAAAATGTAATTACCTATTATAGTGATTAAACGAAATCAATGCATATACCATCATATTCAATTTATCGAACCTTAGTAGAATTTTATTACGGCGGCATAACGCACACTATGTTCAAATATGCTGGTGAATACTAATTTCACTGAAAGATAATAAAGTAATACGGCACAAATGAAAATGAGCGTAAAGCAATAAATCAAAAACAACACACCGGGAAGACCGACTTCTGCTGGATGGATTGACTCTTCGCAATGGCACCGAAGTCTCGCAATAGACTCCTTGGTCCGGAACAGCTCTGCCGACAGCTCCCTGAAGTGCTCGTTAAGGCTTCAAAATGGGTCCAACTGGACAGGCGGAAGATCTGTACGCCCGAAGCTGCATTCCGCCACCGAAGCGCTCACGCTGCGGCAACGATCCTTCAGGAGCTTACGGTGAAGGCGCCCTCTCACAGTCGATGTAACCGGGAATTTGAGAAATAAATAAGGATTAACAAAACGTATTTTCCCATAGTTGGCTTACTATTTTTACGCCCTATTGTGGGATATGTAGAATAACTTATTTATCAAGAATGAAACTAAAACTTTAACTACAACGACGAATAAATATTGTTAACGTTATAAAATAAACGAATGCATAGGTAACTACTAATTTACTCGAAGTATATAATTCTAAAATGAATGACGGTTAATTATATAGAATAAACCAATGGACTAAATATGATAGGAAATCATATTAAATTAGAGGAACCTAATAAATTGTCTACTCAGAAACCGTACTCTAAAGAACACTAGATAAATACGTAACCCTCTGACGTAAGCAATGAAGGATCTTGATAGAAAGATTCGCCTAGGCTGAGCAAGCGTCGATGGCTCAGCCGGTCAGAGCGATCGGACCAGTGTTCCGAAAGGTCGCAAGTTCGAATTCTGCTCGACGCGGTGAATCCTTCAAGTTCAACTCAACCCACTAATGTTTAAGACCTACAATTGTATTTACTCATCTAACTTTTTTTTTTTTTTTTTATACCACGACGGTGGCAAACAAGCATACGGCCCGCCTGGTGGTAAGCAGTTACCGTAGCCTATGGACGCCTGCAACCCCAGAGGATTTACATGCGCGTTGCCTACCCTTTAGGAACCTATACACTCCTTTTTTGAAGAACCTCATACTGTAGCCCACTGTTTCTACTAACAATAATTTAGATAACGTATGCCTTCCCCTTTATTTACCATATACGAAATATTAACATAAATACGCACCGGCGCAATTCAATAGTAACATAAACAGAATAAATAAAACCCGTGAATCAATACTTTAATGACCTCATTACTATGAACTTAAGTTGCACATAAAATATTTACGTATACACACCGACGCACAATAAACTTAGCCATCCTATTTAGTTGGTTAAATGACAAGAACAACCACTCATACTAATCAAAACTGATTACAAATTTTATAGGCAATTCAACCACCAATTCAATGACGCCATGCCATGCAATACGAATAAACTGTGATCCTACATTTTAATTCTAGACTAACTACGAGTATACCCACATCGCACGCCCTCTATAGATACCTGTAGGTTATTAAGTCTTTTCCCGGTTTCTATCAAATCTATGCTTGTAATCACCATTCTATTGTTATACATTGGACTAACCACTAACTCACTCAATTAAATGGTGAAACACAACAAAATAGATAGACGTAGTTAATAACGAACTGAAATTCTCACCAACCGCAATCTACACATAAACCAATGATTTTACTTTTATTTTGGTTAAATAAACACGCCTCGATAAGGCTATCAGATTATCTGCTCAATGACAACTTAAAATTTCAACACGGATCAACCCGAAACTACCCACTATTCTGTAAATACTAACGCGACGGTCCGTCATACGCACTTGCTATTAAAACCCGAATAAATCTAAATTTCTTACCGAGACAGTTAGTAGTGGCTGATGTTTGCGAGCCACGTGGAACACGAGATTCTTCATGCAATGGTGTCTAGCGCTCCAACAAGGTCCCTCATCTTCGTTACCATAGAAGCGCGCGGGCCGTGGATTTCTGTTGTCTTTCGAATGCTTCCATCCCTTGATAACAGATCTGTGAACAAACTCAAACACTATTTGCACCTTACAGCCTAAACTCACTGATCTCCGTTAAACGCGACGCTCTGCTGAAGAAAAAGAGCCCAGATATTTCCTTCCACAACCTTATATAGACTTTTTCGAACCCCCCAAAACCGACCCCCGCTAATTCAAATGTTCCTCAATCCATTCAACAACTCTTATTTTGATTGGTCCAACTAACTCAGCTTGATTCTGATTGGTTCCCATTTTTCCCGCGTGTTTTACCGAGCTATTCTTTAATCTATCGTGAACCATAGATTAAAGACAAATCTAAAACAACCAACATTAAAAAAAATCTAAATTTATATTAATTTAATTATTTTACGTTTCAATAAAAAAGGTAAATAATCATTTATTTTGTTTATAAAATAGGATTAGATCTGTCCATAGAGAAACTGAACGACTCTGGCAACGACTAAATTAAACAGGTCACCTATCAAGGAACATAATTTTATAAGCTACACTCATTTCATTTTCGTACTGTAGCAAATTGATTTTATTTTGAAGTCAAAGACAAGGTATAGTTCAAAACAATTTAATGCTTACAGCGTAGCTGGATGTTTTCAGATGTCGGTCTGTTACAGACTTACGGTTCAAAAGTTAAAGGGGGTTAATTAATAACACATTATTTACTGTATTTCTAATAGAAATATTACATTTCGATACTAGGTCGGAAAGGATGTCATTATATATTCCACGAGTTCCGAGACATTTTGCCACAAGCCGTAGGCGAGTGGCAAAACTCGGGGCGAGTGAAGAATGATATTCCGTCCGTGTATGGAACGACGTTTTTTAATAGAGTTGCAAAAAAATTACAAAGAGGACAATTTGTCACTTTGAGGTTACCTTAGTACTATATGTATATCCGAACGCTCTCGCGCGGTGCGGTGCGGCGCGGTGTTCATGAATCCTGAGCTGTGATTGGCTGGAAAAGTAAAAGCGCTAGTGCGAGAAATCGAACTTCCCGCACCATAAACAACTACAAGAAAAGCACTTTTTTGAGCAACTGTGTTAAAAATAATGTTCTGCTCACCAGGTACTATTGAGCAGTGAAAATGGAGCCGAAAGCGCCCGGCATGCAGTATCTGCCACTTCTAGTCTTCCAGCTAATTCTGGCAGCCCTGTACTTCGTCTTCGTCAAGTATGACGAAGACAACCATCACAACCTTCGAGGTAAGTTTTATCCCATCAAAAACATAAATGTAAAAAAGGAGAGCCAAGTTCAATACAAAAATTATGCTTGGCTGTGGGCTTCGCCGCAAAAAGAATGGAGATCTAAATGAGTGCCAAGTTCTATGCAAAATCCAAATATGTATTTATAGGAACAAAATAACATTACGAACAAGTATTTAACTCTATTTCTTTGCTTTATTGGATACCTATAACAATTGCTGTTATTTAAAAATGTGCGATCTTAAAGTAGGTTAGATTTGACTTGGCCAGTTTTCGTTACATCAGTCATTTTATAAAGTTATTCAACATATATATACATATATTTTAATTCTGATAAAAACACTCTGAATAAAACTTACCTCGCAGGTTGTGATCGAGGTAAGTTTTATTAGGTTGAGAGATTAAAAAGACTGTAATAGTTTTAGAAAATTAGAAGGCCGCATAATTTTTAACAAAACGAGAGTTAGTTTAGGTTAAGTTCTATGTTAGGTTAAGATTATTGTAATATTCAACACAATGTATATTGTACGGAATAAACAAATAGACCGAGGCGATACAATACAATACAATATTCTTTATTGCACCACACAAAGAAAAAGAAGTACAGAAACAGATTTAACAAAGTAAATAATGGTAACAACAGGCGTTCTTATCGCTATTAAGCGATCTCTAGCAGACAACCTTAGGGTAGCAGGAGAAGGAGAACAGACGATATGGATCAAAGAAATTGTTCACCCTTCCTTCTTCTTTCGGTTAGGAATGCTTCAGCATTTTCAACAGAATTCAGAATTTTGAAGAAGGAGGTTCTCAATTCATCGGGATCTTTGTATCTGTATTTTTTTATGTATTCGAAGACGGCTGGACCGATTCGGAAAAAAATTTTTTTGAATGGGTGTAAGTACTTAACTGTTGATCCCATTGTCATCAGGTCAGGATGTGATGATGAAATCCTGGAGAAATCGAAAGAACTCTTAAATATTATAGTCACACCTAAAGTAGTTTGAATATTTTTTGCAGTAACTCGGGCATATGCTCCTGGAATAATATTGTCATACTCGTATATACGAGGGCTGGCTGATAAGTCACCGAAGTGAGTAATTAAAAAAAATATAATTAAAAAAGTAGTAATGTCATTCTGATCTTTAGGCTTTTACGTAAATAACAAGGCAATATTAGGTTCTTATAAATTGAATAATTATATATTCGAGAGACCTAAAGAAAAGCTGTATTGATTTTCATGAAAATGGAAAAATCCGAAGTGCGTGCGGTAATTAAGTATTATGTTTTGAAAGGTAAAACTGCAACACAAATAAAAACCAAACTGGACCGCGTTTTGGGCTCTTCTTCGCCATCTTTAAGCACAGTTCACACTTGGGTTACCGACTTCAGACGTGGTCGGCAGAGCTGTACAGATGCTCCCCGCAGCGGACGGCCTATAGAGGTAACGACATCGGAAATTATCAACAAGGTAAAAAAAATTGTACTAGATGATCGTCGTGTGAAATTGGTGGAAATAGCAGAGATGGTAAACATTTCAAAGGAACGTGTTTTTAACATTTTGCATCAACATTTGGAAATGAACAAGCTTTGTGCACGTTGGGTGCCGCGTCTCTTGACAGACGAGCAAAAACAAACCCGCAAGGATGTTTCGGACAAGTGTTTGGAGAAGTACAGGCATAATCCTAAGGAGTTTTTACGTCGATACATAACGGTTGACGAGACGTGGATCCACCACTACACGCCAGAAACAAAAGAGCAGTCTAGGCAGTGGACCAATCGTGGTGAACCTGCCCCTAAGAAAGCGAAAACGGTTTTGTCCGCCGGTAAAGTAATGGCTACCGTATTTTGGGATTGCAAAGGAGTAGTTTTTGTGGATTATCTTCAAAAGGGAAAAACAATAAACGCCCAATATTATGCCGATCTGCTACAAAGCCTCCACAACGCAATTCAAGAAAAAAGGCTTCACTTAAAAAATAAAAAAAATTTGCTCCACCAGGATAACGCCCCTGTTCACACAGCCAAAGTTCGTAAAATCGAGGAGTTGCACATCGAATTGTTACCCCATCCCCCGTATTCACCAGACTTGGCCCCTTGCGACTTCCATCTGTTCCCGAACCTCAAAAAGTGGCTAGGCGGACAAAAATTTTCTTCGAATACTGAAGTGATAGATGCTGTTAATAGGTATTTTGAGGGACTTGAAGAGTCATTTTTTAAAAATGGGATAATGGCCTTGGAGAGACGTTGGACTAAGTGCGTAGACTTAGAAGGGACCTACGTTGAAAAATAAAATATCACATTTAGATATATTGTCTTATTTCTGTGCCGTTTCGGATACTTATCAACCGACCCTCCTATATTGAGATGCAACAGTTAAAATATAAATTTCTTTAAATAGTGCGTACTGCGTAGTAAATGAGTTGCGGTTAGGCTACGTTTTCTAGCAGAATATCCACTTCAAAAAGGAAAAGCTTCTTCCACTTCGAGAGATGTTATTGGTGCATATTGCGGTTATCAAAGCAGGATTTGTAACGGTTGTTTGGATTAATTTATATTTCTTGACCGGTATTAAGATTGTTACTTTTTATTTGTCAAAAACTAGTTTAACGTATGTTTTGCAGTAATATACCAAAAATCATATTTATCAATTCACTGGATATTTTTTATCGTGATTTATTATAATTTTTAAGAAAAAAAAACCGACTTCAATGGGGGTGGGGGTAGCCGGTGAAGGATTATTGTAGATGGTGCACTTAGATTCCATACAATGAAATAACTTGCTTAAAAAACGCAGCGGAGAGGACCAATCGCCAAACGTGAACTATGCGTCGTTGAAGAGTTCCGTTCTGATTGTCATCAGCAGTTCCACTTCATCAAATGTCACTCTTTTGAATGAAAATGCTTGATTTGTTGATAAAAATACAAAAGTCACTTTATGTATGCCTTTAAGATTTGAGGAATTCCCTCGATTCCTCGTGGAACTCATCATCAGAACTTGAGCTTGACGAAAATTGGTCCTGACAATCTAACTTGCTTAACAAACATAGCGAAGAGGAAGAATCGCCAAACATGAACTATGCGTCGTTGAAGAGTTCCGTTCTGTTCATCATCAGCAGTTCCACTTCATCAAATGTCACTCTTTTGAATGAAAATGCTTGATTTGTTGATAAAAATACAAAAATCACTATGTGTAAGCCCTTAAGATTTGAGGAGTTCCCTCGATTCTTCATGGATCCCATCATCAGAACTTGAGCTTGACGAACATTTGTTCTGACAATTAAACTTGCTAAACAAACACAGCGAAGAGGACGAATCGCCAAACGTGAACTATGCGTCGTTGAAGAGTTCCGTTCTGATCATCATCAGCAGTTCTACTTCATCAAATGTCACTGTTTTGAATGAAAATGATGGTTTTGTTGATAACATACACGCCAAATTGAGAACCTCCTCTTTTCAAATCTTGAAGTCGGTTAAAAATGGAGTAGCCTAAGTAAAGTCGGTTCTTTTTATCAAATCTTAATAATAGAAGCTAGCTGCGGCGTGCATCTCGTTAGCTCAATTCTCCACGCATCTCTTAACCACAGGGCGGACACATCATACTACAAAACTCGATTGATCGCCTTTGTGTACACGGTATCTCTGTACACGCTTCAATGTGTGTGTGCGTCTTAGGGCGCTGTTTCCGGTGTCGTAAATGACGTTTGACAATACACCGACATTTTGTTTTTTATCGATGCGCTGCCATATATGAAAGCAAGTAGCCTACTTATTCTAATAAGGTATGTCTCCAGGTACGTCACAGCGGGGCGAAGCGTGGCCATTCTGTATGATATACTATTATTTATTCTGTGCCTTAACAGTAATAAATAACTAAGAGCTAAGACTATTGAGTTGGTCTTTACAATGGTCGCTAATAAGTTGTATATATAGTATAGTTGTGGTTGTATCCCTCATATAAAAATTGTACTAAAATATTGCGTGTATGTAAAAATCCGTAGTACTTACTTAAAGCCTGACCAGAGATATAAGATCATGCGCCATGTTGCGGAATTTCATTGGAACTAATTTCTTGCACTGGCAATAATTTTAATGACAGAATGATATGCATGTGTGAGTGCATGTGATAGGCTGTCACTTTCATTCAGGCGGTTTACTTAAATAATAATAAATTGATGAATATTAAATAATAAACGACAGAAAACACACAAAATTATCCATAGTCAAGAGCGGAACATTGTAGATAGTGTATATAATAAACTGCTGTAAGTAATACGCTCGGGAAATGAAACTTTTTCGCCGTGAAACATTTTCAAATTAACATCAAAGCTGACAGGTAAACAAATCAAGATGTCACCATACCATAGACAACTGAACTGTTGTCATATAAATGAGAATAATAGCGCCCTCTGGACAATTATCATATATTCCTGGTCAGGCTTTAAATACATTCGATTTCACTCTTACGTTAAACCACCAAGGGTACCAAAATTCCTTCTAATTATGAAAATCTACCTAAGAAATAATCCAAACAACAAACTCCTTAATTAACAATTACATAACCAATTAATCTTCAAGATCTCAATTACGTCATAGTTATCTTTAACTCAGCGGCCATTATAATTGAGCAGAGTGCACTCGACGTGCTGCAAAGCAATTAATTTACTGGAAATACTTCTCGTTCTTTGTATACTGGTGACTCCGATAGGCATTACAGGACCAAGGGAAGTAAGGACGCGGGCAAACGCAGTCCAGATCGCTCATCTACTAGATAGATCACGTATCTTGCGATCGCCAAGAAACTTCCATAAAACCCCAATTTTGTCAGATAGTGTATTTATTTCAACACAACAACACACAACAATAAAAATATAATAAACACTCTTAACTACTTAAAACTAGAGATAAAAAATTTGGTCCAGATCACTGTCAACGGGCAGGGTGCCCAGAAGGCTGTATTGCCACGTTGAATAGCGATAGCTATACGTTGTGCAAAATAGTAGCCAGCCCTCTGGTCACCAGAGGCCTCTATTAGGCGCGCCGATAGATCTTTGTACAGTCGGCGCGCGCTTGGCCCCCACGGCCCCAAAGTTTCGACCCCAAACGCCGCAGCTACTTCCTAGAGCAACATTTTGTCAGATTGAATACCAGATTAAATTGTAATGCATAACATTAAATTGCATTTAAGTTTTACCATCATCCGATTAGAACTTAATGCAGTTGCCATAAAGGTGAAAGCAAGGTGGCAACTATTGGGTATAAGCGTGTCGAACTCTGGGACGTTTACCTTACTAACTTTGAATTTAATGGATACTGGACAGTGACCATCTCAGTTATTTGACCTTAAATTCGTTAGATATTTAGCAGTCTGAAAAGGTGCGACGAGCGCGCTTAAAATTTTATAATTCTTTACGGGTTCACATTTATTAACCTACCGTACTATACTTACGTCAACTACAAATATCAATAAAAAAGTTCTTAGGGAAAATAGGCTGTTGGGTATGTTTTAGTGTAAGATCCAACTGATTTCAGGCTCTCTATGCATGCACGCTATGCACTCGAGGCACTCTATTTAGCCATAGTTTAGTTTCGTTTTTAGCTCAAAGGCAGGTCCCCACTGAAAACCAGCGCCAAGGTTTAAATTGCCGCGGCATCATACTGAGTGGGGATCCTATTTGACGTCTTTGTATTGTTTTATTACTTGCTTTGTTTTTTGTGTGTATTTGTGGCGTTAAATAAATGTATTTTCTTTCTTTCTTCTTCCTGATGTAAATAGCTGGTAAAGTAGTACCTTTAAAAAATAACGCCAATTCACAGTGACCGCCAGTCTTCGTAAACGCTGCATAATGCGAAGTCTATAAGAGGTAGTCTATACAAGTATATGAAATGAACATGAATTATCTTCACAATTAATACTCAGGATTGCAGGCTGCAGGCTTTAATTGACGCTAACTAGGGCAAACGAAATGTCGAGTATATATGGCTATTATTTTAATGAACTGTTCAGGTCAATCAGAATTATTCACTATGAATAACCGCCTGATCAAGCCAGTTTGAATTAAGACCTAATTGCACGAGAACAAAGTTTACAATTGAATGTGTTCTTAATGGCGGTTACGGCTTTTAATAATGTATGACAGAGCATTGTGATGCACGAACTGCCTAATTTTGTCGGCGATGGTATTTTCTGGGGGTTGTATAAACAGACACATTAATGAGAAATAGATTAACTAGATTGAAGTGAAAACTCCATTTGGAAATTGAAGGGCAAATTTCCATCGATACTTGTTTATTTACTTATATAGAAACTAGCGACCCGCCCCAGCTTCGCACGGGACTTTTTAGGGTTCCGTAGTCAACTAGGAACCCTTATAGTTTCGCCATGTCTGCCCGTCCGTCCGTCCGTCCGCGGATAATCTCAGTGACCGTTAGCACTAGAAAGCTGAAATTTGGTACTAATTATGTATATCAATCACGCGGACAAAGTGGTTTAATAAAAAGTGGAAAAAAATGTTTTATTAGGGTATACGTTAAGTGGGAGCAGGGACCGGAACCGGTAACCATTAAAGGGGTATTAGATTGGGTATTTGATAGAGTTGTTTTTAAAAACCCTATCAATTCGGTAAGCGTATCGTTTGACTTACCCGAACGAAAGGCTAACCATGTCAATACAGTTAATTCGGGTAAGTGGTTACAACCCAGCATATGGTTTCCCTATCAGATAGGGTTTTTCAAAGGCGTTAAGCTATTTTAAACTCTGTGACCAATACATTTGGCTTATTTATTATTCGAGCACCCTACGAGCTAAGCGCTACCGGTATTGCGGCACGACCGAGCCTACAGACAAACAAGAATCTTTTTGCGTATGTTTTCGTACTTACGCCTTTGATCTAGACGCTATTATTGCTTGTTAGTGCGCTAAAAGATCGTATTGTGGTGCCGGTGTTTTTGTTCTTGCCATTCGAGCGTGACGGCTCGTGTCGATTGAATCTTAGACCCAGGCTTATAGGAACCAAAATCAAATGCATATATTGTGAAGTGTTAAAATATATAATTTTGTGTTATTCTAGTTATAGGTAGTACTTTGTTTCAATGGCTCCAGCAAAATGTGACGCCGTTCACCGATACTTCTAGTATAATGAAACGATCAATATCAGTCATTGTTGGACACTCAAGAATAAAATGATTATTTGAAAAAAATATCGTAAGAATAAACTTATGTTGATTGTATTCCCGTTAAAATGATTCAAAATGATTTCGTCGGGACTAATTCATATGCGAGAAAATGTAATAAAAATAATTGATTCTTAACAGAATTATTTAATCATGCTTTTTATTTTAAATAATGTTCCGCGTATAAGAATGTATTCTGGGTTTTTCGGTGTAAGAAAACATCGTGTGGAAACTGGACCTAATCCCAATAAGGCGTAGTTTCCCTTAGACGTGTGCGCCGCGCCGGCGTGGCGTAGCCGCGCCGTGGGACCCACGCCGCCACCGCCGCCGCGGATTTCAAAATCCACTCCGTTGGTCAAAATTTCAGAATTCGACAAAAATTAACCAATGCTAATTACCGATGAAGGAAAGACAGTTGAAAAATTAACAACGTATATTGACGAATTAAACCATATAAACATCTACACATTGAACTAGTCAATTCCTTCTCTAGCAGAGCTTGAAATTGAAAAAATTGTGCGCATCGATTAGAAGTTGTGACATTTTGAACATGGAAAGAGTACCCCACGTGGAATATTTTTAGTTTTGGAGGTCCGTAAAATTTTTGGACCTTCACGTCTAAATCAGGGGTCCCATGTAATACAGTACTCTCTGGTTAAGGCTGCTAGGGGTTGTGTGGTATTATTTTCGTATAAAACAGACATGCAGAATTAATTTTGGATATTAAAAAAGTTCTGCGGATAGGAAAATTACTCTGAAAAATATATTTTTTAGAACATTATATAACTAATAATAATCATTATTTTGAAAAAAAAATATCATAAGCAAGCATGTTTAATGCAATCTTTAAATATATACAATTTTAAGGCTTTTACTCAACAAAAAATACATGAAAAAAAATCTTTCGCGTTGTGGTGTATATGTTTTTTCCATAGTAAATCTAAAATCAATGTGAACATAAACTTCCGTAGTGTAGTGACCTTAAAATGTATGTATTGTTTATTATTTATCATAATAATTTGTACAAAATGCAGAAATGGAACATATAATCGATTTGTGTTTAACTTAATAAGGAAAAACGTGTTTTTTGAATTCTTTTTTTTCTATATTTGCATATTGTAGAAGTTATTATGAGCAAAATTGACTAATAATAAACCATACATATATTTTAAGGTCAATACACTATGGAAGTTCACGTTCACGTTGATTTTAGATAATTACTATGGAGAAAACATATACACCAACGACGCGAATGTTTTATTTTTCACGTAGTTTTTGTTGAGTAAAAGCCTTAAGAGTACGGTAAAACTTTTTTTTCGATTTCGCTCAACTTCTTGATACTATTTTGCAGTAACTCACGAAATTTCTATTAGTTTGTATACATATTTGGAAAGTACGTATCTTATTAAATTGTATAAGTGGAACGCAATTCACCCTAATCTAACACCAATTTCGCGATTTTTGCTTGGAGAGGTGAAAAGAGTAAGACTTTTATTGATTAAAATTAAATTATACTACTATAATTAAATTATTATTTAATTATACTAGTACGTATAATACATAAATACGTTGGAAAATGAGTTGTCTGAGGAATAAGTAGAACAATTTTTTTCATTTTCATATCTATTTTTTAAGGGAGAGTATGTTTAGTAAGTTAAGGTGATATTTTTGGGGAGGTATTATAGCATTTTAGAATAGTAAAAATACAGAACTAAACTGTACTTCATGCTTTAATCAGATAATATAAAACATATTAGGGGCCATAAAAAATAAAAACTAATAATCAAGCGACAAGATTGCACGAATAAACGTCCTCACTAAACAAGCTCTGTAAGAATTCAGTTTTAGGGTATTAAATATTAATATATATAGACCAAAGTAACTTTTTTGCAATAACAAGACTTCAAACTATAATCGTTACCGGACTCTTAAAATTTTATATATTTAAATCTGCATTAAATATGATTTCTTATGATATTTTTTACATATCAAAAGATTGAAAATTATTAGTAATATAACGTTCTATAAAATATATTTTTCTGACTGATTTTCCTCTCCGCAGAACTTTTTTTAAATATGGAATTTCATATTTTTACTATCAGAAATGAATTTTGCATATCTGTTTTAGTCACAAATGATACCACACAACCCCTAGCAACCTTAACCAGAGAGTACTAGCAAATAGCACGGGACCCTTGATTTAGACGGGAAGGTCCAACGGATCTCCAAAACTAAAAATATTCATCGTGGTGCACTCTATCTATGTTCAAAAATTCATAACATTTTCTCGATGCGCACAATTTATTTCACTTTTGTACTGAGTGATAACCACACTACTCTTTCGGGAGACTAATAAATGAGTATGATTTAACCGCTCACCAAATAAATATGAAGTCGATGGTCTAATTAATAAGATTGGTAACGAAAATAAAAAAAATCTGCTACCAAAATTGTGTCACCAACTAAATTTGCCTTTTCGGTGGCAGGCTTGATCCTTAATACTAAACGGTATGTTTGGACCTATTGCGAGTAAAAAAAAAAGGATCCTTATTTATCACAATTATGAGAAACATCAACATAAAAGCGATTTCCGAAATATAGGCAAGACTGAAGTGTACTAGAAAAACATCCATTAATATGCAAAGAGCATTACAATATTGTTTTATGTTCCTTGTTCCTAAAAAGTTTTTAATATTTTTAATGCGAAACGTGACGTAGCCAAAAGTGACCTTGACGCCGGCGTGGCGCAGCCACGCCGCCAAAAATTCCCGGCGCGCCGCCGCCGCGGATTTTTATGGCGGCGCACACGTCTAGTTTCCCTTATGCCCAGCAAAAATTATATCTGTTTTAAAATCCACGGTAGGCAGATACACTCTTTTCACTTCTCATGCTCGTAAAGTTCGACTTTAAATCGTACGTGGACGATATAAAATCGCATTTTAAGCTCTAGGGCATAAAGTAAAATTTTCTTCTAAGACCAAGAATGTGGCTCAACAGCCAAACAGAGTCAAAATATATTGCACAATTTAATTGAACAGTAAAATTTCGTAGAATACTGAAACTTGTTCTTTTATTATATTCTTGTACTCAGATAGAATAAGCTTTCGGGCCCAGACAATTCCTATTGGATGGGATATTTTTTTGTATAGATCAAAGTGTCAATTGATACCAATAAAATTTATAAGTGAATATTGGGCGCTAAGGTGCCAAAAAAATGGTAAAAATGGTAAAAACCAGTTTTTCGCTTCTAGAGGAAAAACTACGGCACCGACAAAAAATAGTTAAATGTAATAAATGTGCGCAATAAAAAAACAAAGAGAATGAGCCCCAGTAGAGCAAAATCTGTTTAGAGGATCGTCCGCAATGTGAAAAAAAATTACCAGTGTAAGTTGACCTTTGAATAAGAATAATTACTAGGGCAGAAGAGGTCAGCTAAACATGGTTATTTAATTTTAAGAGAAATGAAGCATTATTGCAAATGGCACCTAAAATATAAGAATAGCAGAATTAAAATACTTAAATATAGTTTAAGTTAATTATTAATTTTTTTAGGTGCAATTTGTAATAATGCTTCATTTCTCTTAAAATTACACAACCAAGTTTAGCTGACCTCTTTTGCCCTAGTAATGATTCTTATACTAAGGTCAACTTACACTGGTTAAAACACGTTGTTTTTGCAAATATTGTAAATTCAATAACTCGCGTTCCGAAAGTTCTGGAGAGCTGAAATTTGAATATGATGTGAGTCAGTTTCGTGGTCCTCTAACTACAGTTAAATGTTCAAATGAAAATGTTGTAAACTTTTTGCAAACCGTCGAATTTTGCAAAAAGTGACCTTTTTTTAAATCGACTGGGAGGGTATTTTAATTTTCGAAAAACGTTATAATTTCGATTTCTATGCATTAAGGAGGAGTTGAACTACAAATTTCCAAGTTTACAAATCATTTGACAAAGAATAAAGTTGTTTAAATAATCTATGAAGTTCAGGCACTTTTTGCGCGCGTGGCGGCGACGCACTATGGCCCAAACGCCCGATCTAGCTGGACAAAATTATTTTACACTCATAGACTAAAATTGACTATTTTTATTATTATTTTGCTATAATTCATGTGAAAAAAAATTAACCAGTGTAAGTTGACCTTTGTATAAGAATAATTACTAGGGCAGAAGAGGTCAGCTAAACATGGTTTTGTAATTTTAAGAGAAATGAAGCATTATTACAAATGGCACCTAAAAAAAAAATAATTAACTTAAACTATATTTAAGTATTTTAATTCTGCTATTCTTATATTTTAGGTGCCATTTGCAATAATGCTTCATTTCTCTTAAAATTAAATAACCATGTTTAGCTGATCTCTTCTGCCCTAGTAATTACTCTTATACAAAGGTCAACTTACACTGGTAAATTTTTTCACATTGCGGACGATCCTCTAAGCAGATTTTGCTCTACTGTGGCTCATTCTCTTTGTTTGGGCCATAGTGCGCCGCTGCCGCGCGCGCAAAAAGTGTCTGATCTTCATAGATTATTTAAACAAGTTTATTCCTTGTCAAATGATCTGTAAATTTGGAAATTTGTAGTTCAACTCCTCCTTAATGCATAGAAACCGAAATTATAACGTTTTTCGAAAATTAAAATACCCTCCCAATCGATTTAAAAAAAGGTCACTTTTTGCAAAAGTCGACGGTTTGCAAAAAGTTTACAATATTTTAATTTGAACAATTAACTGTAATTAGAGGACTACAAAACTGACATCATATTCAAATTTCAGCTCTCCAGCACTTCCGGAACGCGAGTTATTGAATTTACAATTATTGCAAAAAAAATGTGTTTTTTTGCGAATTGCGGACGATCCTCTATACCGATTTTGCTCTACCGCAGCTCATTCTCTTTGTTTTATAATTTCGCACATTTGTTACATTTAACTATTTTTGGTCCGACCCGTAGTTTTTCCTCTAGAAGCGAAAAACTGGTTTTTACCATTTTTTTGGCACCTTAGCGCCCAATATTGATCACTTATAAATTTTATTGATATCAATTCCTGACACTTTGATCTATACAAACAATTTTTGTCCCGTCCAATAGGAATTGACTGTAATTTTTATGATTTTTCCGCTAATTCTATCTGAGTATTGCTATAATTATTTGAATTGCGTGTTTTCTATAATTAAATAAATGAAATCAAATGAAATAGGAGTTGATAATAGTTTAGAAATGCCCCGAAATGTTTTGATGACTTGGCAGAAAATTTCTAAATTCACATGTTAAAAATTCAAAAAAATATATTAAAAAATTAATTTGTTGGAACCATATTTGTTTTCATTGTAATATTTTTGTTAGAACTTGAAATTGTTTTACGATTACCGATAAATAATTTCCTCGCAAATGAAGTGAAAATTAGAGTGTAACCCTCGTCCATAAAACCCATTTTACACTCGACTTTTAAACGCCTCTCGTAAAATCGTACGTTTTATGCACTTGTTGTACAATCTACTATTATAATATAATAAAAATAAAATAAAAAAAATGAAATAAAAATGAAATAAAAACGAAACGAAAACGAAACGAAAACGAAACGAAAACGAAACGAAAACGAAACGAAAACGAAACGAAAACGAAACGAAAACGAAACGAAAACGAAACGAAAACGAAACGAAAACGAAACGAAAACGAAACGAAAACGAAACGAAACGAAACGAAAACGAAACGAAAACGAAACGAAAACGAAACGAAAACGAAACGAAAACGAAACGAAAACGAAACGAAAACGAAACGAAAACGAAACGAAAACGAAACGAAAACGAAACGAAAACGAAACGAAAACGAAACGAAAACGAAACGAAAACGAAACGAAAACGAAACGAAAACGAAACGAAAACGAAACGAAAACGAAACGAAAACTAAACGAAAACGAAACGAAAACGAAACGAAAACGAAACGAAAACGAAACGAAAACGAAACGAAAACGAAACGAAAACGAAACGAAAACGAAACGAAAACGAAACGAAAACGAAACGAAAACGAAACGAAAACGAAACGAAAACGAAACGAAAACGAAACGAAAACGAAACGAAAACGAAACGAAAACGAAACGAAAACGAAACGAAAACGAAACGAAAACGAAACGAAAACGAAACGAAAACGAAACGAAAACGAAACGAAAACGAAACGAAACGAAACGAAAACGAAACGAAAACGAAACGAAAACGAAACGAAAACGAAACGAAAACGAAACGAAAACGAAACGAAAACGAAACGAAAACGAAACGAAAACGAAACGAAAACGAAACGAAAACGAAACGAAAACGAAACGAAAACGAAACGAAAACGAAACGAAAACGAAACGAAAACGAAACGAAAACGAAACGAAAACGAAACGAAAACGAAACGAAACGAAAACGAAACGAAAACGAAACGAAAACGAAACGAAAACGAAACGAAAACGAAACGAAAACGAAACGAAAACGAAACGAAAACGAAACGAAAACGAAACGAAACGAAAACGAAAACGAAACGAAAACGAAACGAAAACAAATGAAAATAAAACGAAAAAAAATAAAAAAAAAACAAAAAAAAAAAAATTATACATATATATATATATATATATATATATATATACACGGTGAATCTGCGTATCCCGACAGATTTTAACCATAAATTCCTGATAATTGACTGATAAATAACTGACTGAGACTAAAATATCGTATAAACTTTTCTGGAATTAGCCTAGTTTCAGAGTTCTTCTTTGTCGTTACACTCTTAACAGAGTGGTCGTGGCCAAAATGTACTAATTTATTTTAATTGACAGGTTTACCAATAACATTCATGTTTTTATGTGCAAAAGCATTTTAAAAATCCGAAAAATAAAAAATAATTTTTTTTTGCGAAATCGACCTAAATTCGTAAAACATTTATTACTCCTTATGACCTCAGGAATTTATGGTTGAAATCTTTCGGGCTACTCAGATTCACCGTGTATAATAATAATAATAAAAAAACCAGTCTATCTTGAATTTTAAAACAGATATAATTTATACACTCCGAATAATTAACCGAAAATAACTACCATGACTATTTTTCAGTAAAAAGTATATAACCGCCATCTTGGATTATAAAACAGAAATAATTTTCGAAATTACATCCCCTAATTATAAATATTAATTATTTGAAACGGGGTATTTACCTCGCACCCGAAATATCGGGTGCCCAATAACGCTAATATACATGGTAAATACCCCGTTTCAAATAATATTTATAATGTGAATGACCATGTGAGCTTAAAAAATCGCATATCCCATAATTAGCTGAAAACGACTACCAATCCCTACGCCAATTCATGGGATTAGGTTGCCAAGCGGACCACAGGCTCAACTGAGCCGTGGCAAAAGCCGGGACAAACTCTAGGAGGATGAATATTGGTTTGTGTCAAATCGATTTGAATATGAATAAAAATTGTGTTTTTATTCTTATTCAAAATAATTATTGCCCATCTCATCAGTACGTGCGAACTATGCAAAAATTAACTGAACGTAAGACACATTTCTCTAACAGAAATTCTTTAATTTAAAGTTGTGTACGTGAGCAGAGGACTGGACTGTGAGTGTGACTTTTCCAGAATGAATAAACGACAGCAAATCTTATATTTACTCAATTTGTTCCGCCGCCACCTCTCCTGTTCCATTTCAAATGAGAAAGATAGAACCGCCTGCCTGCGTGGAAAAGAGACAGGAAAAGGGTAGCCCTATGATAGGGTAAGCGGTAAATATTAAAGCTATCTTTACCCCATTCGACTCGGAAACCACATTGAAAAAGGTTAAGCCTATTCAAAATGATTTCTATATCGATAGGGTAACCCAATGATAGGGTAACCCTATCATTAGGGTAAGACTTTAATAGGGTTACCCTATCGAAACGATTAATCAAATGAAGGGGTTTTCCGGTCCCTGAGTGGGAGTGATTTTTTTTTTCAAGCCTAAAGTGTGATATATTGTTGGATAGGTATTTAAAAATGAATAGGGGTTTACTGCAATCATTTTTTGATAATGTAAATATTTTCGGAAATAATCGCTCCAGAATTTAAAAAAAATGTGTGTCCCCCTCTAACTTTTGAACCATAAGTTTTAAAAATATGAAAAAATCTCAAAAGTAGAACTTTATAAAAACTTTCTAGGAAAATTATTTTGAACTTGATAGGTTGAATAGTTTTTGAAAAAAAAATACAAAATAATTTCTGAACTAAGTTTGTAATTTAACCGTATAAGCAGGTGATTATTGTACCTGTAATTTCTACAAAATCACAATGAAATGACGTGCTTTTAAATAAAGACAAAACGGTGAAAATCAGTTCACGCAATAAAGAATTATCCCATAAAAATCATCTTCCATACTTTAAGCTCGCGCGCAATAGTTTACTTAATCTGCCGATAGATGTCGCTGTACGTGGAACGCTCATATCATATCCTACAAGGCGGTGTTATTTTTAACTCTTAAGTGGGGACACTTACTGTGACGGACGGCAAACTAACGGAACCCTACACTAAGCGTGGCCCGACACGCTCTTGGCCGGTTTTTTGTAGATATTTTTAAGGTGTTACAATACTGGGCCCCGATTCGAAAAATCAATACACACACTGGACAGACACAGCTCCAACCCAACTCAACTCAACGCTATATAGTATACGAGTTTTCCATTTCAGGCGGGGGGGGGGGGGAATTGCCCCTGTTGCCCCCCCCCCCCTGTATCCGCGCCTGGTCGTGTCAAGCTCATTTTGAACACCTCATCCGCTTAGATACTTCTGCTGCTGACTGTATGAACAGACGGAGAGCTAGCCATGTCAGATATGAGTATGACACAATAATGAGAGCAACGAAACCCCTCTAGTCAATTTGCTATATTATGCTTATTTAGGCAGCTCTAAAATGAATGCAAACCACTTCAAGAAAACAAATCCTAGATTTCTGGGTTTGATGCAATATTATGAGAAACTATGTAAATAATTAGATTATACCCAAGTAACACATCAAAGCAGTATAACGGCCGTCTTACAGCATATCTGTATGCTTTTAGCATTTTCAGTTCGTTTTATAGTAGCATTATAAACGTTTATAGTGCTGATAAAGCTCTTAAATGGGCACAAATTACCCAGCTTGAGATCCTATATAGGTTATTTAATAGCATTACAGGCGCATTATGTCTGCGCTATTAGCATTATCGTTGTCATGGAAAGTGCCAATCGCATTAAAGAAGCATTAGTACGCTCTATTAAGTTGCTAACTGCATTAAAGAAGCATTAATACGGCCAAAAAACTTAGACTTACATTAGTACTCTCGATTAACTTGCACATCGCAATAAAAAAGCATTATACTAGCATAAGAGTGTAGTAAAATAAACCTCACGTCAATGCAAAAACGTATCTAATACCGACGGAACAAATGTTATAATACAATGAACGTTGTGATTTAACTACTTTGTCTCGCAATATAAAATGGACGAAGACGGTACAAAAAACTGAATGAGTGACACGTCATATTTGTTTGCATCGTAACACAATTTATAAAAGTTTATGACTCTTTTACGTTATTATATCCTTCAAATATTACTGCGCAGTGTAGTTTACTGTAAATTATAAGTTTCATTGAAAATTTTCACGCGCCTTTGATTTATTGTGGTTTTGCTATAAAATATTATAAAAAAGATATGCGTCAAATAAACAAAACAATTGTGTAGTCCTCGTATAGATCGAGTTTTGCATTATTAACATAATAGTGTTGGTTGAGCAGTCCTAAATTAAGTTATTTCATTATTATATAGGCATTTTCCTTGTATAAATAGTTTCGCATGATTTTATTTTCAGGTTATAAATTATTTACAAAATGGCGTTGGTCTGTACAGACGGAGAGCTAGCCACGTCAGATATGACACAATAATGAGAGCAACCACACCCCTCTAGTCAGTTTGGTATACTATGCTTATTTCTAGATCTGGACATCTGGCAGCTTTAAAGTGGAGGTCAAAGAATGCAAACCATTTCAAGAAATCGTTTGCATTCTTTGATGCAATATTATGAGAAACTATACAAATACTATACAATATTAAGAGAAATTATACAAAAGTTTATGTTGGGGGAAAGTAGTGCCAAACGATGCATAATATAGTTCATAGTTTGTCGCCTACTGTTTTTGTTTCCGTAATAATACATATTATTTTTTGGTCTAACGTTTATTATCGATATTTGACCAGTTTTGAGTCGATATTCCAACATATTCACTACAGATAGAATTATAAGGCAAACGACTATCGATTCTTGAAACTTTTATCTCCATTCTGTAGAGCCGGATCTTGAAATAAATGAGCCGTTATTTTTTTATGATATTTTTAAAATATGGTCTAAAAAAACACTTTTATCGATATTCGAGTGGTGTAAAGAATCTTATATATACGTAATCTACATATTAGGGTTCCTCTTTGATGTCTCTAAAAACTGTAGAGAGATTCTGTCATATCTGACGTGCTCAGTGACCCTTAAAAAAAGCTTATTAATTCCTACAGCATTACACGTAAATAATTATGCTATTAAACAACATTAAGCATTATATACTACTTAAAATTGCTATTGTAGACCCTAAGGCACTAAAACAGCTAAAAGCTGTATAGGGGCTGTTCATAAATTACGTCATCAATTTTTGATGATTTTTGCCCCCCTCCCCTAAAATAATCCAACCCTCCCCCTGCCAAATAAAGTGACGTCATTTAAAAAAAAATCGTTTTTAGCTTAATTGTAAAATAAAAAACTATTTAGTAGATAATATTTTATAGCATTAAAAGTTTATAGAACCACCACATTAATAAATAATAAATAAATAAATATTATAGGACAATCTTACACAAACCGACCTAGTCCCACAGTAAGCTCAATAAGGCTTGTGTTGTGGGTACTAGACGACGATATATATAATAGATAGATAAGATATATATAATAAATACATAGAAAACATCCATAACTCAGGTACAAATATCTGTGATAAACACACAAATAAATGCCCTTACCAGGATTCGAACCCGGGACCTCCTGCTTCGTAGGCAGGGTCACTACCGACTGGGCTAGGAGGCCGTTAAAACACTTTTTAAATTTTTGATTGAAGCACTTTTTAAAGATGCGAGAGATGATGTGATCTTCGGAATGACCGCCCCCCCCCCCCCCTGCTACGTCATGCTACCATCATCCGATGTCCAGCCCCCCCCCCATTTGAAATGACGTGATTTATGAACAGCCCCTTATAGTGAATTACTTGGCTTTATAATGGTTTATAGTCCCTCGCCGGCTTCCGTGCAAGCCGCACGCACGATGCGTCCGAATCGATCCCCGGGCGCTGCGCAAGCGAATTGTAACCATACGAACTCTGACGCTCAATGTTCCGGTTGCAAAGTTGTTATTAACGAGCTACTTGCTTTCCTAAGTAACAAAGCTGACGCCTTGCCAGAAGCTTCAACTTCTGAGATATGTATGACCGCGTATACATCAGGTGAAATCGAAGAAGCTCGCTGTGTTGCTCTTAAATTGCTGGCACCGCATAAGAAGTTCATGAGAAGAAAGGAAGGGTCAGAGCAAAAAAGTATCCTGGAAATGATAAAGATGATTAAGGAGTTTGAGCCTGACAATCTTCCAATATTTGTGGCGAGAGATTTAAACAAGATTCCACCCGTATCATTTAATTATATTGACTCGACTTCTTTTCTTAAGGAGATAGCAATTTTAAGACGCGACGTGGCTGTTATTAAAGCGGGTAAGCAGTCCAAAAGTGATAGTTCCTGCTCATCTAGCGAAATAGAGGGATTAAAATCGGAAGTTGAAGAAGTGAAGTCTATAGTAAAGGCATTGAAATTGAAGGAAAAGGATAGTTGTGCATGCGAATGTAAACAGCAAAATATTGCGCAACCTAATACATTGCCATCGTTTGCCGCCGTGACACAAAGACGCGATACTAGTAAACAGCTAACCGGCCAACTACCGCCTGCGCCCGGCACGACATGTAAACAAAGCGCGCCGCATTCCTTATCGCAAAATAACGCGCCTACTACGGGGCAGGTAGCCGATGCTATGCAGACGCACGTGCCGCGATACAGAGATATTAATAATATATCGAGCTCGCCGAAAACGCAGGAACGCCGTATTTCTCAGACGGATAGAATGAACGATAGTTTTATAACTGTAGAATATAAGAAACGTAAGAAAAGCAAAAGTAACTTGACGGGCACCGCGCAAGGCTCGAGTAAATTGCAATTAGCTGATCTTACATCTTTTGTTTAGTTATCTAGTCTGAAAAAATCGACCACTGTGGATGATATGATGGATTACGTAAAAGATAAGGGCGAGGAATGTTTTAAAATAGATCTGTTGACGCAAAAATATGACACGGACTTTTGTTCGTTTAAATTATCATTGCCTAGGCGAAAATTAGTTACTTTTCTTAGTAACGATTTTTGGCCTGAAGGGGTTAAATTCAGATTATTCCGTGAACGCACGGTGAGAGCAACCAAACCACTGAATCAATATGAATAATACACCCTCTAAGATAATAATAACAACCTTTAATTGTAAGAATATCAAGACATCCATCAAGACCGTATTAGACCTTACTGAGAATTCACATATAATACTTTTGCAAGAAACCTGGCTAATGGAACATGACCTGAACTTTGTACACGCAATTAATACGTCGTTTGGCTGCGTGGCAAAGTCCTCGGTGGACTCTACAGAAGGTATACACCGTGGAAGACCATATGGTGGGCTTGCCATCATGTGGAACAAGAAGATGTTTCCCAATGTTGTTCCGGTTACGTGTGCGAATAAAATAATCCAAGCGGTTCGTGTTCTTCTCGACTCGAGCTCATTTTTGGTGGTTAATATTTACATGCCGGTTGATAATAGTAAGAATGTCGAGGAATTTACGGATTGCTTAGCCGAGATTAGTGCCATTATTGATGATTCAGAAGTTCAGATTGCATACATCTTAGGCGATCTGAACGCGCACCCTGGTGCGAGGTTTGGTAAGCAACTTTCCGAATTTTGTGATGATATGTTGTGGGAATGGGCGGATTACAATAAATTAAGTAACGACTGTGATATGTACACCTTCCAATGTGCGGCTACCGGTAGCAGGAGATGGCTCGACCACTGCGTGACAACCAGAGCTGGTTGGGACTCAGTGATAGACGCATACGTCACCCATGACGTCACAACGTCTGATCACTATCCATTGAGTATTGTATGTCATATCTCTGGAGTTGCGATGGGACTGACCACCTCCTGTACAGCAGATTTATTAAAATATGTAAAATGGGGCGAGAGGGCAACTAGTCAAATAAATACTTATAGTGAATTTTGCTATAACAACTTAGATTTATTCTCGAACTTTTTTAGCTGTGACTGTGATAATGTTTTGCATTGTGTGCATTTACAAAATTATTATGATGCTATTGATGATTACTACAGGCATATTATTGATGTACTCCAAAATGCAGCTATTGTGAGTTCTGGTACTTGTGAGCAGAGTCGCCATAGGAAGGTGCCCGGTTGGAACTACCACGTCAGAGACAGCCACGAGAGAGCTAGGATGTACTTCGGGTGCTGGACGGTTGCTGGAAGGCCCTCCAGCGGAACTGAGTATAACAATATGCGTGAAAGTCGTACAATATTTAAAAACAAACTTAAATGGTGTCAAAAAAATGAAGAGAGTATTAAATTGGATATTTTAGCCGTACACAGAAAAAATAAAAAATTCATCAAGTTCTGGCACGCAACTAAGAAACTAAATTACAAGCAAAGTTTACCTGTATCCGTGGAGGGCTGCCAGGAACCGTCCGGTATCGCCGAACTATTTGCGCGGAAGTTTAAGGTGAGCCCCCTGGTCACGGAGCGTGTGCTCGACACAGAAGCTAGTCACAATGATGACGCCATAGAATTTACACGTGAGGAAATCTCGAAAGTCATACTGAGTATGAAACGTGGTAAAACACCGGGACACGATGGGCTCAGTGTCGAGCACATACTCTGGGCCAGTGACAAGATTTTTATGCATTTATGCCGTCTATTTAATCTATGTATTAAATATAGTTATTTACCTGAGGCATTGATGCGCACTACTGTAGTACCAATCGTCAAGAACAAAACGGGCGACATTAGCTCTGCGTCTAATTACCGGCCTATCTCGTTGGGGACTATATTAGGTAAGATATTGGAGCGTCTCCTTCATCCTGAGCTGCTTAAGAACATTAAAATTGATGATGCGCAGTTTGGTTTCCGTCCCGGCCTCTCAACGGATGCCGCTATATTCAGTCTCAAAAGCACCGTTAGCCACTACACGACGCGTAAAACATCGATCTATGCGTGTTTTTTAGATCTTAGCCGCGCATTTGACCTGGTCAATTATGACATCCTGTGGGCAAAGCTACGTGCGTCTCGGGTGCCTAATAGAGTGGTTAATCTGCTGAGATTCTGGTACGGAAATCAAACAAATGTTGTGAAATGGGGCGACACAACCTCTAGCAAGTATAGGCTAGAGTGTGGGGTCCGCCAAGGGGGGGTTACCTCTCCGGACCTGTTTAACCTGTACGTGAATGGCCTGATCGAGGAGCTGAGGAGCACCAATATCGGCTGTCATGTGGGAAATGTTTGTGTTAATAACTAAGGAGTTATGCCGACGATATGGTGCTCCTCTGCCCCTCGATCAAGGGGTTGAGGAGGCTTCTTTCGGTTTGTGAGCATTATGGTAATGCACATGGACTGAAATATAATGTTTCCAAGACTGAGATGATGGTATTCGCGTCGGGTGCAGGGCCGGACAACATACCCGGGGTGTACTTAAACGGGTCGAAAATTAATGTTGTTAAGCAGTTTAAGTATTTAGGACACTGGTTGACGGAACGGCTGCAGGACAACGAGGACATTGAGCGCGAGAGGAGGGCACTCGCCATCAGAGGCAACATGCTCGCGCGACGGTTTGCCACTTGCAGCAAGGACGTAAAAACCACACTCTTCAAGGCGTACTGCCTAGGCATGTACACCTCCCAGTTGTGGATAACGTTCACGCAGAAGGCAATGAGCAGAATAAGAGTTCAGTACAATGACGCGTTCCGGGCTCTTATGCGGCTCCCGAGATGCTGCAGCGCGTCGGGCATGTTCGCTGACGCGGGGGTCCCAGACTTTTTCGCGGTAATCAGGTCCCGGGTTGCCTCGTTTTGGAGGAGACTGCGCTGTTCTGGCAACGCAATACTGGTGGCTGTTTCTGACGATATCAGAAGTCCAATGTATAAGCGCTGGATTTCTGTTCACAAGGACCAGAATAAAAAATGAATGTGCATTAAAAAAATGTATAGTTTTATTTTTATTTTAACTTTAAGATGAGTGGCACCCCTTTACAGTGTCAATTTAATTTAATTTAGTTTAGGTTATTCTTGTATGCACTATGGGTACTAACTGCCTGAAATAAAAACTTTTTATTTATTTATTATTATTTATATTATGGCTATTATACAGCATTAGGAATGTATTACCGACTTATAAATGCTATTGTACACCCTAAGGCATTCCAAATAGCTGAAAGCTGTGTAGCAAATTTACGTGGCATTATAATGGCTAATATTCATGTTTTTAAACAGCACTAAGCATTTATTTATGCTATTGTAGAACCTAAGGCACTAAACCACACCGAAGCATTAGTGTAGCAAACCAAAACGCAACTGTACAGCTGAATGCTGTACAGTTGCATTTTGGTTCGCTGTACTAAAACTAATGGCTAAACAAAAGCATTTACATATGCTATTATACAACTGTTATACAGCGTAAAGCATCATATTATGCTATTGTAGAGCCTAAAGCACTAAAAAAAGGCTGAAAGCTATATACCGGATTTATGTGGCATTATAATGGCTAATATTCATGCTCATAAACAGCATTAAACATTTATTTATGCTATTGTACAACTTAAGGCACTAAACCACACCGAAGCATTAGTGTAGCAAACCAAAACGCAACTGTACGGCTGAAAGCTGTACACTGCATTTTTGTTCGCTGCACTAAAACATATACAACCGTTATACAGCTTAAGGCATTATATAACGCTATTGTAGAACCTAAAGCACTTAAGTGCTTTTAAACAGCTAAATGCTGTACAGTTGCATTGTGATTTGCTACACTAAAGCTAAAGGCTTTACAAAAGCATTTAGATATGGCATTATACAGCTCAAAGCATCATATAATGCCACAAGTTGCTCGGTGAACGTATATAAGAGTTTATACGGTCCTTAAGTTCGAAATAAGTTAACTATTAATATGTTGTAATAATGCTTCCTGTGTTACTTGGGTATCATTGCCAAAAGTATCTGTTTGGGAAAATAGTGCCAAACGACGTATATTGTAACTGATAGTTTGTCGCCTACTGTTGTTTCCTTAATGATACGCAATGTTTTTGTTCTAATGTTAAAATATAAGTAGGCCCTATCCTTTAGAACTGAGACAACTTCGGCAGTTTTTACCTATTTTGGTATTACTATTTTATAACTCAAAAAAATTGCTAGTCTGTCACTCTGACCTCCACCCATTAAAAGCTGCCAGATGCCCGGATAAGGATAGTATAAAAATTTTACCAGACGGGTTTTGTTGCTCTTATTATTGTGTCATATCATATCTCATTACGTAGCCAGCTCTTAGTCCAGAACACGTAGCGGGTTTCCAGCACTCAATCAATGTGTTGGTTGACCCTGGTTGTTCATTTAATCAGGCACGCATTTTTTACGCCTTCTTTTCGATAACCGGTCACGTCACGTCACGCCCGTTCATTTCTATTTGTCATTCAAACACACCTACGTTCAATGAAACTAGCGGGCCTACTGCGAATGTCATCAATCGAAATTTAGTTATCTCCCTCTCTATTGCACTTGCTAATACGAGCGAAAGAGATGCAGATAACGAAATTTCGATTTGTAAAGTTCGCGGTAAGCCCCCGGTTTCCGACAATAGCAGCAGTTTATAGGAAAAACATCCGAATGCACACAGCGTGGGAGCCTGCACGGTTCTGCTCGACGCAAACACCTTATCAACCTTTGGAATTGTAGTTTAAATTTGGAATCTACTGCACGATAATACGGTTTATTATTGAATGTTTTCAAATGGCTGTTACAACTTTTATGCGAGGTGCAGTATAGTCACGGCGTAGTTTACCATCGGCTTTTCTTTCTTTATTGGTGCAATGGGCCTAACTGGCCGTAGTTTGAAAAACGAAAATTGAAACCGGACTTTGAATGGATGGTGGCAAAAAAACAAATAGTTAAAGCAATGACGCGTAGTTTCAGTGATCGCGCGTCATTGCTCTGAATACAATAAAGTAGGAATTTTGCTATGATGAGTTGAATTCAACCACTTGGAGAATCACTGGCAACCCTAGCCAAGTAAACACATACAATGAGATTGTCTGTCAATTTTTGTCTTAAAATAATAGTAAACACTACTTAAAATCGGTGAAAGTGCGAAAGAAAACATAACCAAGAAACTTACATCAGGTTACCAATCTCCGATAAGTCATTTCAAGCACGCACTAAACAAGAAACACAGAGGTGAGAAACTATTAGCCGTTACACTTCAACCTAAACATTTTTTTGAATTCAATATGAAGATAAAACCGACTGTTTTAAGGAAATAACGGTACACTTTGAAGATTACTCCAACATTGACAAGCAGTAATGATTGACAGTTGACGTTTCTGTTAATGCGCCAATAACCTATAGAAATTAAATACCAGCTGAGCGTGTTTGAAGATAGCTCGAATAAACCTGGGAAACAAGCGACATCTATTGACGCGCTGAGAAATCTAAGACTTATTGTCTTAGATTTCTCAGCTCGTCAATAGATGTCGCTTGTTAATACAGATTGACATCAAATATTGACCTGAATTCATTATTTAACGTAAAAATGACTCCAACCCTTTGTAAAAAAACCAATGTATGCTCTAAATGCCAGAAAATATTAAAGAATAAGGAATACTTAAAATGCTCAGGCTGCTTAAAAATCTTTGACCTTGAATGCACGGGTCATGTTACTCCAGCTAGATTTAGATTAATGAATAGCAAGAATAAGTCAGCCTGGAAATGCAGTGCCTGCCACAATAAAGATCAGAAAACGAAAACTCCGCCTTCAAGCAGTTCATATCCTACTGATAGCTCTGTAAAAATATCACCAGACTACATAACTCAGAGGAAACGTGTCTTATCGGCAAAATCTGATTCGGTTGACAATGTGTCGTATACGGATACCGAAGATATATTGAACTCCACAGTTAGAGATATAAGTACATTCGAAAGTCCTCGGAGTCTCCCGAGTGTATCCAACATGGAATCATCTCAAATAGTTGCTCTTAAAGCGCAAATCGAAGAACTTTCGGTTGAACTATCAAGCGCACATGATGAAATTTTTTTAGTGCAATCATTTATTGACCAAATGGTAAACATACAGACAAATAAAACATATTTCGGTGGAACTAAGCAATAAATATAAAATGTCAGTCGGAGTGTGGAAGCGCAGCACCATCATCGAAGCCAAAGAGTTTTGCTACTGGCTTCCATTTATGGCGGGTACCTCGGATGCACATGCTCGTCGCTCTAATTATAGAGGTAGTTATACGGGCCATGAGCCAGCCTAAAACACTGGACAGGGATCTATTCCAGCGAGATGCCAGTGCTTCCCCGAGGTGTTTTACGAAGGTGGCCAGTTGTGGGGCAAAAACTCCATCCACAGAGGTGACGAGGGGTATAAAGGTGGCATGACGTGACTCGCGTGACGAAACACACCCCTACCAAAAAAATTATACAAAGTCCAACATTACCGTTTCCAAGAACCATAAATATTGAAACCGAGAATAAAATAAAGGAACTAGAAACTGAAGTACAAAAGCTAAACAAAAAAATTAGGACGTTACAAATAAAATTAAGCAAGACGTTATCCGAAAATGAAGAAATTAAGCAAAATTCAAATAGAATAATGACGAAAAGCATTACTTTTTCTCGCATACAGCAATCCACAAAAGCGTTACAAAAGACCATCAGACAACTTGAAAAGGTCAGCCATAATTCTTTCTATGAAAAATGTTACTCACAATCAGATTCGCCAAAAAATCACCCATCATCTGATGAAAATAATTTGCAAGAAGAAGTACATGAAACAACAAATTCCTTCAGGAAAACACATAAGCACAAGCCAAAGCTTCTGCTCTTATCGGATTTCCACGGTGCTGATGTGCTACGACCTCTCGCAAAGCTGAGAAGAAAGGACTATGATTTCTCTGCTGACATTATACACCGCGGAACAACAGAACGGGTTCTTCAAAACGTTCACCAAAAGATTGCTGATTTTAAGAAAAGTGACTGCCTAGTTATAATGTGCGGAGGCAGTGATTATAACATCACATCTATAGACACCATCATAAGCCTTCTTGATTCCACTTTAAAAGCCGCTGCACATACTAACGTAATCATCTGTGACATACCCTATTCAATTAATGATTACTCAGAGCATTACAATAACTTTATACATAAATTAAATTCAGCGATTCACAACAAATTTGACAATCTACCACATGTATGGCTACAGTGTAACAATATTTATTTAGGAAGGACCGATTACCAAACTGATGGTAATCAATTAAGCCATAAAGGAAAGTTTAAATTAGCGCTACACGTAAACAACATACTGAGAACTGTAAATGAAAAGTATTACAACAGTAGCATTTTTTTTATGAATAATGATAACCCAATGACATTTGATAATATTACACATAATTATTTACGATTACTTCATCAAAATATATCAGGTTTAATGAATAAAAGCGACGAATTGTCAGTGCATCTCAATAGCCTGGCTAGTCAACAAAAGTCGATAGATGTTCTGGCAATAACAGAACATAATATGACACCTGAAAATGAAATAATCTTAACGATACCGAATTTTCACTTAGTCACAAGCTATTGTAGAGGTAAAAGGAGAGGAGGAGCCTGCATTCTAGTACGGGTAGGTCATCGTTTCAAGGTACTTGAAAATATCAAATCTGAATCGGTAAAGTGTCTAATAGAATGCTGCGCCATAGAACTTTGTGACTATAACATTGTTATTGTATGCATATACAGAGTACCCGGCAGTTGTCTAGATACATTCCATGAAAGGTTGCATAATATTTTAAACAAGGCACGTAGTGTAAAAAACAAAAAAGTAATTGTATGTGGAGATCTTAACATCGATACACTTTAAAACACACCCAAAAGTCGCGAACTTATATTCCAATTGCATAGCCATAACTTAAAGCTCGAAATTAAACAAGTAACAAGAGCTAGTAGTGGGACGTGTCTAGATAACTTTGCTCACGACATAAAAGGAGCTAAAGGTGAAGTGCTAGAGCTAGCATTGTCAGACCACGCTGCACAAATTCTTCAGTTTCCTGTAAAAATAAATTATGTAATCAACTCGTGGCGCATAAGGCGCAGAGACTACAGTAAACAAAACCTAGATCTGTTTCAGAAGCACTTGATGTGTCTGAGTTTTATCGATGTTTTGTCTTCTAGTGATGCAAACGAGGCATATAATAATTTTATACACATATGCAAATGCTTTTATGACCTCTGTTTTCCTTATAAAACCATTAAAAAGGGCATCATAGCAAAACCTAGATGGATATCTAAAGGCATTAAAGTTTGTTGTAGAAAAAAGCGAGAAGCGTTATGGATGTATCGCCTAAACAAGTGTCATAAAGCTAAAAAATCGTACAACACATATTCGAAAAATCTGAAAAAAATAATAAGACTGACTAAACTCTCACAAAACAAACATTACATTTTCAACTCAACCAAAAAATCAAAGGCTACGTGGCAGGTTATAAATCAATCAAAAAATAACATGCCACGAGAACCAATAACTAAGTTACAAATTCAAGGTAAATGCTATACAAACCCGTTAGATATCGCATCTGCTTTTAATAATTACTTTGTTGACGAAATAAAATCAAATAGCATAAGTAATCTCAACACAATATACCGTATCGGCTCGTTTCATTAAAAATTCCATATTTATGTCTCCTACAACCCCCCATGATGTTAATAAAATTATACTTTCCTTGAAAAATACCCATAGCGTGGATTCGACGGGATAAATACAAAAACTGTAAAACACGTCAGTAAGTCAATAGCAACTCCGTTAAGTCATATTATAAACCTATGTCTTACTACAGGTGTCTACCCGTCTGAATTAAAAATATCAAAAATAAAACCTCTACATAAAAAGGATGACAAACTGAACGTAAATAACTATCGCCCTATTGCTCTTTTACCCATTTTTTCAAAGGTATTCGAAAAGATCATATATAACACTTTATACGAATATCTTGAAAAATACAAATTACTTGTCAAAGAGCAGAAGGGTTTTCGAAAACATACATCCATAAATTTAGCAATATTTGATTTAGTTAGTAGAGCTATAGACTGCCTTGACAAACAGGAAGCATCTTGTGCTATCTACATGGACATGACCAAGGCATTTGATTACGTAGATCATCACATTCTTTTTTCCAAGCTAGAATGCTACGGAATACGCGGAAATGCATTAGAGCTTATAAAATCATATCTGGCTGGTAGAGAACAATATACAGAGCTGACACAAATATGCGCAAAATCTAAGGAAGAAAAATCATACATGTCAAATCGTAGGAAAATTGAATATGGTGTGCCGCAAGGCAGTGTTCTTGGACCTTTATTATTTTTAATTTATATAAATGACATCATCAAATCCATTCAACATCCAATGATTTTATTCGCCGACGATAGTACCATCTTTATTGAACTTGATACAAATTTAGACTACGAAAATAACGTAAATACTTGTGTTAAAAATATTGCTAGTTGGTTAGAGCGCAATAACTTAAAGATAAATATTGATAAAACATTCGTAATGCAATTTAGACAGCAAAAAGCAGCTCCATTCCTAAATGTTGTTTATGGGAATAAGAAAATAGCTAACACAGATGTTACTAAATTTTTAGGATTGCACATAGACAGCAATATGTCTTGGGAGACACACGCCTTGGAAGTTACAAAAAAATTGTATAGCTTTTCACATGCACTGCATAAATTGTCAAAAATCTGTGACCTTACCACGGTGTTAACGGCATATCATGGTTACGTAGACAGTACTTCGCGATATGATATCGTGTTCTGGGGCAACTCCGTAAGTCGTAAAACAGTATTTAAAGCACAAAGGCGATGCATAAGATCGATTCTAGGATTACATTATTTAGCAGACTGCCAACCACATTTTAAAGCTCTTAAGTTATTAACCTATCCTTGTTTATATATATTTGAATGTTGCTTATTTGTAAAGTGTAATCCAAACTTATTTGAAATGAAGTCTGTACAGCGACCAAACTTACGGCATAGGAAACCGAGAGTCCTTATAAATATAAGCTCAACAGCATTGAGGAAGAAAAACGTTCGAGTTATGGCACCAAAGCTATATAATAAACTCCCACAAGCGTGGCAAAGCTTAAATGAAAACCGACTCAAAGGCATACTATTTAAATTTCTCACTGAAAAGTGTTATTATAGTGTCGAAGAGTACCTTGAGGATAGTAGTGTGCCTTTGTAAAAATTGTATAAATATAAAATTGTCAACTTTTTTTATACCTATGATGACGAATAAATATATTGATTGATTGATTGATTGATTGAACCACACTAAATCTGCACTGTATTTGCAGGCGATGAAGTAGAAATAGCTAGCAATAACGTCCTTATATGAAAATACGACAATAGGAAAAATGCAATATTTTTATTTTTGCTTTAATTTGAAAGAATTGCACGTAGAATTTAATAATAAATTTAATAGATTACGAGTGTATTAAAAAATGAAAATACTATAATTTATAGTAAAAAATTGCCGTTACAAACTGACAATTTAAATTTTCTTGCCTAAACGGAGCTACAGTCCCTGTGACGTCACTCATGTGTGTCAGTGCTACTCGCCATAGTAGTGATATTTGTTCATCCTTGGTTCTATGGATGGTAGAGGGTAAGGATGACAAACTCTGTGTTGCAAAAGTGTCCGTCTAAATGCGTTAAATTCCGTCATATGAGATTGTCATCTTTTACTATAACCATCCATAGTTGTCAAAACAGGAGTGAAGTCACCAGATGATGATTGGTGGATTAAAATACGTTCCGTTTCACATTACTTCAAATCGTAATTATTGTTTGAAATTAGTATTATCATCATCATCATCATCATATCAGCCGAAAGACGTCCACTGCTGGACATAGGCCTCCCCCAAAGAGTGCCACAATGACCGGTCCTGCTTATACGATTCGACATGGCATAACTGACAGTCGCTTGCGAGACAACTATGATACATGAAGTTATCATTATAAACTGGAGTATACTCTTCGGTCACAAAGTGAGGCCGAAAGAGAGGGTTATCTAGGGGACTGTGTCTCGTTTTGACTAAGGAGGTAATGACGTCATCAGACAATTAAAATTAGTATAAATGAAAGTAAAAACGTTTTAATAGCTATTATTTTATGTTTTTTAACATTTTGATTACAAAATAATGTTATATTTAACATTATTTGCAGCTATAATATTTTATAGCTGCATCTTTCCTATTATGGAGACAGTTTTACTTGTATACAAGCTGTAACAAAAATTCTGGCGATCCTTTTGGGCATAATTGGTATAGTATTCTAATTATGAAAAACTAAGAAAAAAAATCTTGCGAAATTAAATTGGTTTTGTTGGCCGGCTGGGACGACGTATCCTATACAAAAAATAGTAGTTTTCGATACAAGTGCGAGAAGTATATCATTTTGCACGAGTACCGAGGTTACTTGACCCGAGCCGAGAGGTGGGTCAAGACTCGGGACGAGTGAAAATGACACTTCCGCACGTGTGTCGAACAACGTTTTTTAATAAAATTGCGAAAAAACTACAATAAAATAAAATTACATTTATATTCTGTCAGTGTACGAAAGACAGCTTCATTCAATCGCGCGTTGTTCAAGTAATACTATTGGGTCTCGCATAATACTCCTTTATGCCCAATCGCGCGTAGATCAGGTTGGTCATTTATAAGCGGGTCTCGCATAATACTCATTTATTCAAAATTCTGGTCCGCAAATCGTGCGTAAAATCTAGTGCATAAAATCAAACTTTACGCACGATTTACAGCTACATAAACTAAACTTTTTGAGCAAACGCATTAAAAAAAATCTTTTGCGTCAAAAAAACGTTTCTCCTACTTTTTCTTCCTCGCAATACTACCAATTAATGCCGTTTAACGGATCACCAGTATTTATATTACAGCCTATGCAGCACAAGCTAAAAAGTCCCTTGACAAAATTGTAACTTATTTTTAGACCCCGGACTTATGTCGCCATGACGTCACAATAGGGTGATTTGGGGAGTAAACGGGACGGCGTTATGAAATACGGTTAAAAACTCGGTTGTTAACCGAATACATTAATTAGACTTTTTTAACAATATTACTTAGTAAGTTGATCAATATTATCGTTTGCTATATTACCTGCAAACCATGAATTTGTACGTTAAACTGGCATTAGTTTTGTCGGCCACTCACTCTTTGTTCGTCACAACTGTGACCAAGCCAGTTTAACGTACAAATGTATGGTTTGCACTAAAAGATAATATTGATCAGCTTACTAGATAATTTTGTTGAAAATGTCTAATTCAAATGTATTCGGTTAACAACCGAGTTTTTAACCGTATTTCATAACACCGTCCCGTTTACTCTCCAAATCACCCTATTGTGATGTCATTGCGACAAAAGTCCGGGGTCTACTTATTTTTAATAAATATTGCAGTAAAATCTCCGCTCGAGCGCGGCGTCATCGAAGACACACGGACAGGAGTTTTTTTTAACACCCTTTTTTCGAAGTTCATATCACTATCAGGGTATTATGTATGTGAACTGGTAGTCCTTATATCCTTTTAAAGTTTTATCGTCTTTTAAAATGCAATTTTTAAAAGCATTTTTTAATAAGCCAATAAATTAATTCTTTAATTGACTGGCTTCATGTGACCCCTGTAAACAAAGAATTTCTGCGAAACGTCTATACTAGGAATTCCCCCGATTGGGTTCAGCGATCCGGTTTAACATTGCATTGTTATAGTTATAAAATGTTGCGTATGTTATTCAAATATTGAAGTAAATCGATTCGTTCCGCCGTTTTAGGAAGCGTAGGAAAGGATATTACCTACTATAGCAATCTACACAAAAAAAAGTCTAACTAAGATATATAACTATACCATAACTTTTACTGGTCTTTAGCTTCAAAAGACAAGATATTATTAAGCTTATATGCAGTCAAGATGCGTGTTATATTAAATAAAGTCTCCATTGAAGCAAACATATATTTTATTCAGTGTAACTAGACGGGTTTTGTTGCTCTCATTATTGTGTCATATCTGACTTTAAAACATACGAGACACTTTGGAATGCTCCACGGATAAAGCTACACGCATAACTTTCTCACGCCTATTCTGTACGTCCTAATTAATCCAGTAAAATGAGTCGCGTCTCATTACAAAAGTTCATTAAACTAATTTCACCCGACAGAGTTAAAGTGGGCTTGACTCTTTTTGGCATGCGACAGTATGACATGTAACGATAACTATATTTAAGATATGGTGATCATTTTACTTAGTTAAAAATAAAACTTCGATATACCTCTATTATTGTATGCATAACAATCTACACTAATGAACGCAGAAGAAGGGATGACTTCTGGGATAAAAATAATCCTGTCCTTTCCCAGGACTTTATCTATCTTTATACCAATTTTCATCTTTAACCGGTAAAGTGGTACTTTGGAATTCATAATATTAGTATATGGATTATAGTTACGTTACTGAGACTCCTGTAAATGTATAAGATAGCGATTAACCGAGTAAAAACTAGCTATTTTTCCGAAATGCCTTGGTTACAACGAATCCTCTAACGGATCTGGGTTCATTAATAGTAGTAGTAGTAGTAAAACACTTTATTGCACAAGACAAGTACATGACCAACAAAGATCTAGTGAGTGTGTACAAAGGCGAACTTATCCCTTTAAGTCTTCATTAATACCTACATCATTAATAGATATATAGATGAAGCTAGTCAGGCGATTATCACACTGGCGCCGCAAACGGATGCGGCGACGGTGTGCAAGCGTGACAGCGCTATGGGTACACATGCAGGGCGATATCTTGCTATTTATTGTCGATTACAAAATCACTAACAGAAATATGAAAGGCTACTACTACAACTAATTACAGTGAAAACATCATTGTAAATTAGCCTAACTTTAGATATTGTTTTGCCAAAACAACAAGAGCATGAGCAGATAATTTTGACGCGTTAACCGTTTAGTTACTTTTGCTGCTGACTTTATCTTACTTAAATTACTTATCTCTTACTTTATCTCTTAATTGTATCACGCTTATTAAGACGATTGTCGCCGGAGTGTCCTTGAGCGTTTGGGCGCTCTCTACCCGCGCCACCCGCGTACCCTTCTCATTGCGATCGTGCGTAAATCCGCCGCGATGCACCGCAATAATGTTCAAAGAATATGAATTTACTCAGAGGCGCGCGGGCAGATTTATAATAATCATACCTAATCCTTTTGTGGATGTTTTGTGATTTGAATACTGTGATTAAGTACTACGGTGATATTTTTTAGGAATGCTACTAAATAAGATAAGTAATAACGATCTCGATAAGTAGATTTTTATGTAAAAAAATGAAAACCTAGATTTTGAATTTGAAGAACAGTGAGCGGCAAAATATTTATGAATTTACGAAATATGGTTAAATATATTCCGCATATCAGAAAAAAATAAAAAAATACTGACTAGTACAGCAAAAAAAACTGAATGCACATCAAAGCGGTGTTTTCATGTGAATTTGGATTTTTTTTGCTGTGCAAGTGAGCTTAATAGATGGTTATTTTTTTGTTGCGATTTTAAATATTACCCGTAAAAATTCACTTAATTACGATAAATTAACAAAACTAAGCCTGTTGCGAGTTGCGAATAGTAAAATGCACATGTAAGGAGCGGTATTTGTGCACGAAATCGTCAAACAAATGAGAGCTGTAAGCCCATTAAATTTAGATCTTTAAAATATAACACAGCGCAAACACTTCTTAGGGTTCCATAGCCAAAATGGTAAAAACGGAACCCTTAAAAGTTTTTTGAAACATTTCCGTCTGTCCGTCCGTATGTCACAGCCATTTTTATTATAAAACATATATTACTGAAATTTTATCTAGAGGTGTGTTTCATGTGCCGCTACTTAGTTTTCTGGCTAAATTGCTAAAAAATCTTTTAGGTGAGGCACTCCATACATACATATGCCAAACTAAATGTCAAAAATATTTTGTTTTTGTAAATATGAACATGTTGTACGATACGGCTTTAAAAATATCTTATATATATATATATACTATTTTTTTAAACTTTTTTATTAAGTCATTATTTTCAGAAATAATTGCTTTGAAAGTCTAAATATAATAGCCCCCATCTAACTTTTAATCCGTAAGTCTAAAAAACCGGCCAAGTGCGTGTCGGACCACGCATAGGAGGGTTCCGTACCTTCAATGGAATAAGAACCAAACTAATACCAAAAATTCGTATCTGATGCCTATGGAAGAAGTTTTTTGGACATAACTCAATTTTCTTTGAAAGTATATCATAAGGCGCATCTCTTCATATTTTTTTAATTTACGGTTCAAAAGTTACGGGGGGGCTACACATCTTTTCTGACTTTCGAAGCGATTATTTCAGAAAATATTCACTTAATCACAAAATAGTCAAAGAAACCTCAATGTTATTTTGAAAGACCTATCAATTGATGTGTCACATGTTGATATTTGGAAAAAAATAATTTTTTTTTAAATTTAGTTACCTGTATGTAGCGCCCCCCTAAAAATATTTTTTTTTCAAATTTAACTACATAAATAAGTAGCGGCATACAAAATACACCTTATGTGTAAATTTTATTCAGATACGTCGTATAGTTTCCGAGTAAAATGCATGTGACATACGGACGGACAGACAGACAAGACAGACAGACAGACATGACGAATCCATACGGGTTCCGTTTTTTGCCATTTGGCTACGGAACCCTAAAAATATGAAAAAATACCAAGAAGGCTTAGTACTTCACATATTATCGGTTCATCCGTTTTTGAGTTATCTCCAAGAAACTACTTTCTACGGAACCCTACATTATACATGGTCCGATACAAACTTGGCCGGTCTTTTAAAGATATTTGATATGTAGTATTAACCCTTAGTAGTAATTTATTTATTCACTTGTGTTGATAATTAATATAAAATTTGTATTTAAAGCTTGTCCCAGTAAAAAATGTCGTTAGTTTACGCAACGTTTGTATATCAAGTTTCAATCAAAATGGTTGCAACTGGCTGGTTATACGTTAAATGCACCTCGTTTCTTTATTTAATGTTAGAAAAAAATCTGTCACAGTCACATTTTCAAAGATATCGTCTCCACAAGAAAAACTTCATGAGAAAATATTGTACAAATATGTCCAATATCAAGGGATTTCCACGAAAAAAGTGGCGATGGAGCTAAACACGTCTGTTAAAACTGACCAAAGAGTCCTAAAACAATTCAGAGAGACTGGCGGTATTCGACGGCGTCCTGGAAGTGGTCGGAAGACCGGGTTTGTTAAGAAAAATATTGAGAAGAGTATCATAGCTGCTTTGCTGAAAAAATCTACATTATCTGTAAGATATTTAGCTAAAAAGGATAAACGTCTAAATCAACTGTGCACTGAGTAAAGAAAAATAATTCTATAAAGACGTTTAAACAAACTTAAGTGCCTAATAGAAATTCGAAACAAGAAACTGACGCTAAAACAAGATTAAGAAAACTGTATTCAAAATTAACGACAAAAAAGTACTGTACTGTGATGGACGACGAAACATATTGCAAGCTTGATTTTAAATCACTGCCGAGACATCATTTTTATTCGGGGACCGATAGAAAAACTGTCAATGACGAGTAAAAGGTAATAAAAACGGATAAATTTGCGAAGAAGGTTCTTGTATGGCAAGCGATCTGTTCTTGCGGCAAACGCAGCACCCCATACTTTGCTAAAGGAACTATGAAAGGCGATATATGCCTCAAAGAGTGCATGGAAAAGCGATTATTGCCGTTTTTTAAGCGACACAAGAAGCAAGTTCTGTTTTGGCCTGATCTGGCCACGTGCCACTATTCTAAAAATGTGATAAAATGGTACAAAGCCAATAATGTCGAATTTGTGGAAAAATACCGAAATCCTCCTAGCTGCCCTGAATTACGACCTATAGAAAATTATTGGGCTCGTATGAAGCAGAAACTCTTAAAACATAAAACTAACGCCACATCAGTTGAAAACTTCAAGCAAAATGGAATACAGCTTCAAAACTAATCACAGACACAGATGTACAAAACCTGATGGCAGGTATCAAAAGAAAATTACGAAGTTTCTGGATGAATAAACAATAGAACAAAAACATAACAAAAATATATTTTGTTTACTACATTTCTAATAAAATGTTGTCAAAAATTTGGTAATTTTTTATTGTTTATGTTTTTCCATACGAACTAATAAACGACATTTTTTTCAGGGACAAGCTTTATTTGCATTTCACCGACATAGTAAAGTTTTTTTAGGGTAGTCAACGCGCATGTGAATCTTCTGGGGTTGCAGGCGTCCATAGGCTTTATAACTGCTTTCAATCAGGCGGGTCGTATGCTTGTTTGCCAGCGTCGTGGTATAAAAAAAAGCTTTTTTTCCTTTATTCTTACATACATTGAACTCTTAAATATCAGCAATTTTTTATTAGATTCTCAATCAGGCTTAGCTCAGTGATAGTTAGTAGACTGAAATTTGGTATGAGTTATTACGTGTTTAAATTACGCCTACAAAGTGGTAAAACAATAAGTATCTGAAACCCATTGTTGGATAGGTTTTTCAAGATAAGATAAAAAGTATTCGTTTTATCCAAAAGTTGTTTAAGGCATATTCTCTTAAACAACTTTTGGATAAAACGAATACTTTCGTAAATAATAATAGCTTCGAAAGTTAAAATGCTCTTTGACTTTTGAACCATGGGTCCAAAAAAATTGGGGAAATTCCTGGAAGTGAGGCTGAAATACTTATCACGTATTTTCAATAAAAACTATATGGAATAAAATCGATTGAGCCGTTTTTGAGTTATGCCTATAGTAAAATAACGTAAGTGCCACAAAATATTTCTTTATAGACTACCTTTTGAATGGATGTATTGTAACAGGCCGGCAACTACGGATCCCTACACTGAGCATAGCCCGATATTCTCTTGGCCGGTTTATCTGCAATACTTTGCAGTTTACTTCGCAATTTCTAGATTTGAGAAATTAGTATAAAGTATAACATTAAAGATTGTGTTTAATCTTAAAATAAAACGCATATTACATTCGTTTAGAACACGGTACTCTTAAATAAATATGTTTAAATAAATTCGGTTCTTTGGAGTTTTTTATTAAATTAATTATTAGTCTATTGTATTGCAGTACTAGCAGATTTCCGCAACTCGACGACTAATGCCTATTTTGCGTGATGCATGCGTCTACTAAAACATAATAATTTTAGTTTACTTACATGACCAAATTTGTTTTCAGAGCAGGCAATGTGAGATTCATGATTTTTGTTTTTTCTCCATTTTTATTTCATTTGTTTTTTACTTGTATTATAATCTAAATAAAATACAGTTTTTATACGAACGTACATAAACATGCATACGAGTACATTATCTTAAAAGATAAAACGTCTATACATTATTGATTCCGAGAAGACACGTTATATCTGCACCGCATGAACCCTCTGCAGTTAATTAGTCTTTAGGCACAGTAAGTCCGATATTATTGCTCACGGGCCAAGCACAAGTATATGTAGTACAAGGGAAGCACGGAGCGACGAGCGACACAGCCTCCTCGTCTCAAAGCTAGCTCACGACTGCCAGCAACGCCGTTTTCGAGCTAATAACGCACGAAATGTGGAATTATGATCAAGTTGTTTAAGAAAATTTAATCAATTTAAATATCCTACGTTTAGTTTGTAGTGTTCTGTAGTACATATTTTTTAGTTCAACAATATTTTAAATCGAATAAGCCGTGCAAAATCAACCGTTAAACGACATTTCGTTACATTTACATAACGGAGAAACTATACGTTACACGAGTTATTCAAACGTTGAAAATGTTGTACATGAAATGGTAAATAACATATCTTTTTTTCAAAATTTTTGAATGACCCGTTATTGAGATATATCCCTTAGAAAGTAACAGTTTTCGGCCACAATCAGCGACTAGCGCCTTAAATTTTCCAACATGTGGCGTTACTCTAAACAATGTAGCCGACCCTATTCCAAATTAAAAATTGTTGATCACCTGATCCTCCCCAAACTTTGCCCGATAAAAATTAGGTGGTGTTCCATCAGATCCCTTACAACGCTTAAACTTGCCATGATTTAATCAAAACTCTTGGACAAAATAAACTTCGGCCCAATGAATACCTGGAGGTTGGTAAAAAGTTTAAATTAAATGGAGTAATGCTTCGTCTTTTGTTGTTTAGCGTTTCTCACACCTCAGGAGACCTTGGTTATTACTTATCATAATGTAGTCCAATATGTACCACTAGACAATCATGCCATTATTTTATAATTTTTATAAATTGTGTCTTTAATCTTGACAAAATTTATTATGTATGTGTGAAGGTTAAACTTGGGCGTCAGAGTTTTTTTCACCGCTATAGTTTTTCTCTGGCATATTTTGGCCCTTGAACTGTAGCGGTATATCTAATGTGACCTAACGGTTACATTAGATATAAAAGTTTATAGAGTCATTTAACTTTCCATTAACAGTAATTTCTTATTACTTGAATAAATTTTCTTAATACCTTATATGTTGTTTAAATCATATTATTTCCCTTAGTGATAAGATCCTCGCTTTCAAAGAAAAGTTTCAGTTAATTTCAAGCTTTAGGTAGGTTCAGCTTTAAAATATTACTGGTTAGTATAGGTGAGTTTTTACAACCTTGTCCATGGTTAGGGGAAATGTAGACAAATAGGTCATAAAAGTTGACTTCAGATTTAAATGTCGCGCAAGCATGTTTTTTGCTGGCCGATGGTGATTCAGAGGCCTAGTGTCACTCAAGGCAAGAGCATTCTAGAAGATAACCTTAAAAAAAATGGAATTTTCAAGTTAACTTTTCCGTGGTTAGGGGAAATATGGACAAAATCGTCATAAAAATGGACTTTAGAGTAACATGGTGCGCTGTACTTCTTTGCTGGCCGATTGTAATTCAGGGGCCTAGTGTCACTCAAGGCAAAAACTACGTAAAACTAAAGCCAAAAACTCCTCTCCTCGTACAAAATATAGCAAAGTTAAACAAAGGAAAAACGATAACAGTTAGGGCGTACCCCTCAAGCGACGAACCAAGATCAGATGCGACAAATGTGAAAACCTCGGAAGAAGCCATACTAGGGCGTTCCCCCGAAGCGACGGACTAGACAAGAACTTGTGTTTGAATAGATTAAGGCTAGGGACATGGAACCTCGGCTCCATGACGGGACGAAGCCTCGAGCTTAGTGAAATACTAAAGAAAGAGGTATTAGCATTTGTTGTATACAAGAAACCAAATGGAAGGGTTCTAAATCTCGCGACATTGGATATGGGTACCAACTAATATACCATGGTACAGAAACGAAAAGAAACGGTGTAGCTGTGGCTCTTGACCAAGACCTTAAGCAGAGAATCATAAATATCGAAAGGAAAAGTGACCGTCTCATCGCCATCAAACTTGCAATGGACAACCAGCCTGTGTTAAATGTCATATCAGCCTAGGCCCGTCAAACAGGGTGCCCTGAGCCAGAAAAACAGGCATTCTGGGAAGACTTTGACGAACTAATGCAGAACATCCCGCAAGGGGAGATAACACACATAGGAGGAGACCTAAACGGGCACGTAGGAGAGAAAAATGACATGTTTAAGGACGTGCACGGAGGATATGGGTTCGGAAATGCAAACCAGCAAGGCAATGATATTCTAAATTTTGCGTCAAAACATAACTTAAAAATTATAAATACTCAATTCAGAAAGAAACTAGAACATTTGATAACGTATAAAAGCGCAAATCACGCCACACAAATCGACCATGTGCTGTCCACTAAACGCTATAAGGATTGTAAAGTGATCCCCGGAGAAGCCATTACAGCACAACATAGGCTTTTAGTCGCTGTACTTAACTTACCCCACCCCATTAAAAGTCACCAAGATAAAACCAAGAGAATAAAATGGAAAGAAATACATAGTCCTAAAGCAAAAAGAGAATAAAATGGAAAGAAATACATAGTCCTAAAAAAAATACATAGTACAATTTTTGTTAAAGAAATGGAAGCTTATCTTGAAAATGACCTTACTAAAAATAAAAATGTAAAAACAATGTGGGCTGAATTCGATAACTACTGCCAAACGATAGCACAGCAAACTCTAGGTGTATCCAAAGGAGGATTAGCCACAAACAAAGATACAACTTGGTGGAACAATGGCGTTAAAGATATTATAAAATGCAAAACAGATGCCTTTAAAGTTTGGCAAAAGTACCATACTTTTGCCAAACTTTAAAGGCAACTCGAAGAAGATCGCATTGAATATAGAAAAATTTAATCATTAGCAAAAGCCGCTGCTGCGCAGTCAAGAGCCGCATCCAGACAAACCTTCTATGATAAACTCGAGAACGCAGAAAATGAGAACGACATCTACAAGATAGCTAAACAGAGACATAGATCAATCTTGGATATAAAGTGTAACAAATACATAAAAAATAAGTTAGGACATCTATTGACCTCTAATGATGCTATAAATAAAAGATGGAAGGAGTACTACGAAGAGCTGCTAAACGAAGAGTTCCCGAGTGAGAGCATGCCTCAACTACCACCAGTCTATGGACCAATAAATAGCATACAACCAGAGGAAATTAAAAGAGCCATTAGCAACATGAAATACCATAAAGCAATGGGACCAGACAATGTTCCTGCTGATTTGTGGAAGAAACTTGGCACGGCTGCGGTCCCATGGCTAATGGAACTCTTCAATAAAATCTATATAGAAGGCAATATCCCAGACTCCTGGCGCTCTAGTTTTCTTTCTCCGATCTACAAAAATAAAGGAGACATCTCACAATGTACCAACTACAGGGCGGTAAAACTCACATCTCATACGCTTAAAATGTGGGGGCGAATAATTGGTGTTCGCATAGCTTCAATATCCAAGCTAACCGAGAACCAGCTAGGATTTACAGTGGGAAGGTCAACTACCGAAGCCATCCAAACCATACGAATACTTATGGAGAAACACCGCACCAATAAAGAAAACTTGTACTTGCTTTTCATCGATCTAGAGAAAGCGTTTGACCGAATCCCCAGAAGACTGGTATGGCAGTCTCTGCGCGCCCAAGGTATCCCCGAAGCATATATCGGTATAGTTCAGGACATGTATAATCACATCCTAACACGGATCAAAAGCTCAGCTGGATTAAGTGATCCGTTCCAAGTGAAAGTGGGCGTGCATCAAGGTTCAGCACTCAGCCCGCTGGTACATAACACGCGGTAACCGGGCTCCGACTCCGTGGCGCATATTATACGCGAATGATATTGTACTGATCACCAAACGCGCTTCCGAACTGCAGGAATCTTTCGACAGGTGGCTTAAAGAGATCGAGCGCCACGGGCTGCGTATTAGTAGAACGAAGATCGAGTATATGGAGTGTGATTATGGGGGCACAGAAGATACCAACTGTAATCTATTCATAGAAGATAAGGTATTGCCTAAAGTATCTCATTTTAAGTACCTCGGCTCAGTCCTGACGACAAATGCGAACGTGGACGATGACGTCGCCCACCGAGTTAATTCAGCGTGGCTCAAGTGGAGATCCCTGTCTGGTGTTCTGTGCGATCCAAAAATGCCAATAAAAACAAAATGGAAGATATATAAAACCGTGGTCAGGCCCGCAATGATGTATGGCGCACAATGCTGGACCGTAAAGAAAGGGCATGAACAAAAGCTACACGTTGCGGAAATGAAAATGCTTAGGTGGACCGGCGGTGTCACGCGCTTGGATAAGGTCCGAAATGAATATAGGTATATACGTGGTACGTTTAAGGTGGCGACTATTACCGAAAAACTCAAGGAAAACAGAATGAGATGGTACGGTCACATTATGCGAAGGGAAGAAAACGACACGGTGAGGAAGGCTATGAACATCCCAAGCCAACTCAGAGGAAGAGGCAGACCACCAGCAACGTGGTGGTCCAATGTCGACAAAGAGATGAGGACTCAGAACCTGACTACACAGACAACCCAGGATAGATCATCCTGGCGCCGACGTACGAGGAGGCCCGACCCCAGCTAAACTGGGAAATGGGGCTGGACAAAGAAGAAGAGAAGTAATGCTTCGTCTTAATGATGATATCTTAGAATTCGAAGGCTTGCGTTGTAACTATTGAACTTATACGATTATAATACAGTAAATAAATAGATAAATAAGTATTATGAGACAATCTTACACAAATCAACCTAGTCCCACGGTAAGCTCAATAAGGCTTGTGTTGTGGGTACTAGGCGACGATATATACATATAATAGATATATACATATAAAAACTTAAATACATAGAAAACACCCATAACTCAGAAACAAATATCTGTGATAAACACACAAATAAATGCCCTGACCAGGATTCGACGGTCACTACCGACTAGGTTAGGAGGTCGTTAAACCTGAGATAACTGCGTGCGTTTGCGTGCATTTGCGTTAGGACCTGCTTAATACGATCGTATTTAAAACGATTTACTAATCGATAATCATACAGATGTATTAAAATAACTAAATATTAATGGTTGGACTTGCGACAGGATGTAATATTTTTTTGGTCTGGTTTTACTTACTCGTAAAAACTTGTAGTTTACAAAGTTTTACTTTGAAAAACATATAATGAACCAGAAAACTGTTTTCAACCTACTGCAAAATTTCCATTCGTCGGGATTTTTGTTTTTGCTTTTTTTTATGTATGTTAACCAATTATTTGAATTATTTGAATATTAATGACTGTATATTATTAACATGCCTTTTAAAAATAAAACACACTTTGTAGAAAGTTTCTAACAGCTACTGTTTAAATTTATACAGAAAATAGTTTTAAAAAGTGCTATTCTGGTATAGACAAGTTGCTGACACTTCTGCTCCAGGCTCGTCACAGATACTAAAAGTCTGAAACAGAGTCGCCACATTGTGGTATGATACAGTCACGGACTTCAATTGTTTAGCCATCCCCGGTTCAAACTAGTTTCTTTTTTTAATACTTTATCTATGAAATGTCCAACGTGAAGTGACCCTAAATGACTTATCAATTAAAATCCGTGACCGTACGGAAAACTATTATATCTTTGTGGGTTTAATGAATGAGGCAAAACATTATGCCTTTTCGCTATTTATATTACTGATTTAATGATGTAGTACTGAGTTTTTTAGTAGCGAACTTAGTTACTGAAGTAAGTCAAGTAGAATTTTCGAACTAAGTTACTTTTCGATGATTTCGAAAAGGGGTTATCAAAAAAAAATGGTGTTACTAAAACACTTACTTATTATCTGTCTGAGTACATCTAGATTGTTCAAAAATAAAAATAAATAAACTTAAACATTTATTCAGTAAGTAGCCCACAAGGGCACTTTTACACGTCAGATGGTTTATCAAAGTAAAAGAGGAAAAAAAAACTAGACAGGTTCTAACCCTACACCTCTGACCCGAGAAGAATTATGACCGGCAAGAAACTCGGTGGGACTTATTTTGTCAAAACAACAGTACATCAAAACTTAAAAATACATATAAATGCGTTGTTCTATAAGGAAACATATGAAACCAAAGTTATAATAACCAACAATAGGTTATATCTGGCCTCGGACACCGGAGGGTTTGGTCACTTTTTCTTGAAGTATATGACATCTATTTTCAATAGGTTATAGTTTAAGAAAAATAGAAGATGAGTCCAATTCTGACTATTTGAAAATAAATAACACACAAGTTTGATATACTTTCTTCCCTGACCTGTGCGTTATACTTACATTTCCAAATTATAATAATCGTAAAAATGATATGGGATGATCATGTCTCTTTAGGCACTCTTGGTGCTTGAAGTTCTCACGAAGTGAAGAGACGTGAGTATAACCGTTATATTTTATTGTGTTAGTATGTTTCACGAAAGTTTAAATTTAATGATATAGGGCATTGTTAAAACTAGCTGTGAAGCTACTATACTGTGAATTTAAAACATTAACGTATGAGTTAACTTTTAAAATATAAATACTACAGACCCAAACCAATTTGAAACTAATCGATTAAGGTATAGAGGTGTAAACGAGTAAATATTATTCGGAAACACATATTTTTCGACAACGGTGGTGTATCTCTAATATTACTATCTAATCTGAGGCTAGTCTCCTCGGGCAATATCCCTGAGTTTGGCACGTCATTACCTAGCTACGTATGCTAAAATGATATTCAATTTTACTGTGTAAAGAAATAATAAAATACCAACACTAGCATCCTTGACCAAGGTTTTTTTATGAATGGTGCCGTAGTCTCCCATGAACCTGCAGCGTTAGGTTCAAAATGTTCAAATCTCGGTACATGGCATCAACCGGAGACCACAGCCTAAGTTGAGAGCGTTTCTAAACTTCATCTTTATCTTCCTAGCGTTTATCCCGGCTTTCTGCCACGGCTCAATAGAGCATGGGATCCGCTCGGTAAACTAATCCCACGAGTTGGGTGTGGGCACTAGGTTTAGCGAAGCGACTGTCTTCTGATCTATTATTTCAGGAAATTATAAATAAACACAATAAGACAATCTAACATAAATAAACATAGTGCCAAAGAAAACTTAATAAGGCTTGTGTTGTGGGTAGGTACTAGACGACGAAAATATAGTTATATAATAAACAGATTTATACCTTCGTATTTTTTATACATTCATTTTTGTTTCCGTGTTCAATTTTAGATCTATTTAGGTTTAAATTATTTTATTTTAGTATTTTAATAGTAGTTTTTGTTTGATATTCTTAATAATTATTATGTTATTCAAATAATTTATAAATAAATTATTTTAAAATAAATAGATAAACTTACACACCCCAGAAAACATTAATCACTCAGAAAAGTTAGGAACAAACATCGGGAATCGTGCTCCGTGGGCAGTCTCTCTACCTAAACTAGAAGGCCGTTCAATATTGAATGCTTCCATTTCCCTTTATCTTAAACGTTCTCAACATCAATCGCCATTGTTTACAAAACTGTGTTGACGTTTCCACCAATCCAGACGGATCAGGTATCTTATTTCCTATTGGTTGACAGAACGCGGTTACCGAGAAACAACAACCGCTTAAGGCGCTAGGCGCTGATTGTGGCCGAAAACTGTTACTTTCTAAGGGATATATCTCAATAACGGGTCATTCAAAAATTTTGAAAAAAATATATGTTATTTACCATTTCATGTACAACATTGTCAACGTTTGAATAACTCGTGTAACGTATAGTTTCTCCGTTATGTAAATGTAACGAAATGTCGTTTTACGGTTAATTTTGCTTATATCTACTGAACGGCTCATTCGATTTAAAATATTGTTGAACTAAAAAATATGTACTACAGAACACTACAAACTCAACGTAGGATATTTAAATTGAATAAATTTTCTTAAACAACTTGATCATAATTCCACATTTAGTGCGTTATTAGCTCGAAAACGGCGTTGCTGGCAGTCGTGAGCTAGCTTTGAGACGAGGAGGCTGTGTCGCTCGTCGCTCCGTGATTCCCTTGTACTACATATACTTGTGCTTGGCCCGTGAGCAATAATATCGGACTTACTGTGCCTAAAGACTAAATAACTGCAGAGGGTTCATGCGGTGCGGATATAACGTGTCTTCCCGGAATCAATAATGTATAGACGTTTTATCTTTTAAGATAATGTACTCGTATGCATGTTTATGTACGTTCGTATAAAAAGTGTATTTTATTTAGATTATAATACAAGTAAAAAACAAATGAAATAAAAATGGAGAAAAAACAAAAATCATGAATCTCACATTGCTCTGAAAACAATATTGGTCATGTAAGTAAACTAAAATTATTATGTTTTAGTAGACGCATGCATCACGCAAAATAGGCATTAGTCGTCGAGTTGCGGAAATCTGCTAGTACTGCAATACAATAGACTAATAATTAATTTAATAAAAAACTCCAAAGAATCGAATTTATTTAAACATATTTATTTAAGAATACCGTGTTCTAAACGAATGTAATATGCGTTTTATTTTAAGATTAAACACAATCTTTAATGTCATACTTTATGCTAATTTCTCAAATCTAGAAATTGCGAAGTAAACTGCAAAGGATTGCAGATAAACCGGCCAAGAGAATATCGGACTATGCTCAATGTAGGGATCCGTAGTTGCCGGCCTGTTACAATACATCCATTAAAAAGGTAGTCTATAAAGAAAAAAAATTGTGGCACTTACGTTATATTACTATAGGCATAACTCAAAAACGGCTCAACCGATTTTATTCCATACTAGCTTTTTCCCGCGGCTTCGCCCGCGTACTAAAAGTACTAAAAAAGTAGGTTCTCAGTTAGACTCGTATGTTTGTATGTAGGAATGTATGTTTGTCCGCGATCATCTTGCGTTTCGCTGAACTAATTTAGAAGCGGTTTTCGGAAAAGTATTCGTTACATTCTGGAGGTTTCGGTATACCACGTTTTGAAGACGGCGGTTCCCTCATTTTCTATTTTAAAGAAATTATTGCAATAATTGTTTAATTGTTACGCCATCAACGACTTACTACTGAGAGATTATGATTAATACAGATTTCTACTCTTGAATAGAAGCTTTTCCCCGCGACTTCATTTGCGTGGAATAAGTAATCCACCCTCCTTTTTACCCGCTTAAGGAATGACTCCTGGGAAAACAACTATTATATATCCTTCCCCAGAACGCAAAATATCTCCATACCAAATCATCTAAATAGTTCAACGGTTATTAATTTCCCATACAAACTTTCAACCCCCGTTTCACCCCCTAGAGGGTTGATTTTCGAGATAAAAACTATCCTATATTGTTTACCGCGACTCAATCTATATAATATGTACCAAGTTTCATTTCAATCGTCTGTTCAGCGGTTAATAATTCGCCATACAAACTACCAACATGCTTTCTACCCCTCTAAGATTGATTTTCGGCTTAAAAAATATTCTATATTGTTTCCTGGGCCTCAAACTATATCCACAACAAAATTATCTAAATCGGTTCGCGGTAAAAAAATCTCCATACAAACCTCCAACCCCCATTTCACCCCCTTAAATATCGATTTTCGAGAGAGAAACTGTCCCATGTCGTTTCCCGGTACACAAACTATCTCTATACCAAGTTTCATCTAAATTGGTTCAACGTTTAAAAATTCCCCATACAAACTATCAACCCCCATTTCACCCCCTTAAGTGTTGATTTCGTAATCAGCGACCCGATAAACCATAGAAACAATACCCATGTTGACATTTAAATTTTGACACCACATTTCCCCCTTATGGGTTGAATTCTTAAAATAGCTGAAACACTTGTTTTCTCATTTATCGTTAGGAATACTCCTGTTTCGAATAAAATAGTTGAACTAATCTCGTTTCCCATACAAACTTTGAACCCCATTTCCCCCCTTAGAAGGTAAATTTTTAAAAATAGTTTCTAAGTGCATCCTTATGCCTTATAAGGAGTCTACGTACCACATTTGGAATCTCTAGAACCAGCGTTTTGGGCTGTGCGTTGATATGTCAGTCAGTTTCTTCTTTTATATATCTAGAAGAAGATTGCAATTTGGCACAAATACTTTCAAGAATTTTTATGTCCACAATATTAAATTTCAAAATCGATGCCATTTTCTTAATTAACGTCCCAAAAAATCACAAAAACGAAACCCATATGGATATTTACACATTTAAACCCAATTGTACCCTAACAGGGGAGATGGTATTTCACGTCCGCCACGTGGGATTTTAAAATCTTTGTTGTTTTCGTAATCAACGACCCGATAAACTATAGAAACAATACCCATGTTGATTTTCAGATTTTTTTGACCACATTTCCCCCTTTTAGGGGTTGAATTCTCAAAAAACCTGCAACACGTATTTACTCATTTATTGTTAGGAATACTTCTGTGAAGTTTCGAATAAAATAGTCTAACTAATCTTGTTTCCCCATACAAATTTTGGACCCCCATTTCACCCCTTTAGGGGATGAATTTTGAAAAATCCTTTCTTAGTGCACCCCTAGACCTTATAAAGAACCTACGTGCCAAATTTGGAATCTCTAGAACCAGCGGTTTGGACTGTGCGTTGATAGATCACTATGTCAGTCAGTCAGGCACTTTTGAGTTATATATATATATAGATAGTTTTTATTGAAAATACGTGATAAGTATTTCAATGGCCTCACTTACAGGAATTTTCCTAATTTTTTTGGACCCACGGTTCAAAAATCAAAGAGCATTTTAACTTTCGAAGCTATTATTTACGAAAGTATTCGTTTTATCCAAAAGTTGTTTAAGGCATATTATTCTTGAAAGACCTATCCAACAATGGGTTTCAGATACTTATTGTTTTACCACTTTGTAGGCGTAATTAAAACACATAATTGCTCATACCAAATTTCAGTCTACTAACTATCACTGAGCAAAGCCTGATTGAGAATCTAATAAAAAATTGCTGATATTTAAGAGTTCAATGTATTTAAGAATAAAGGAAAAAAAGCTTTTTTTTATACCACGACGCTGGCAAACAAGCATACGACCCGCCTGATTGAAAGCAATTATAAAGCCTATGGACGCCTGCAACCCCAGAAGATTCACATGCGCGTTGACTAACCTAAAAAAACTTTACTATATCGGTGAAATGCAAATTTTATATTAATTATCAACACAAGTGAATAAATAAATTACTACTAAGGGTTAATACTACCTATCAAATATCTTTAAAAGACCGGCCAAGTTTGTATCGGACCATGTATAATGTAGGGTTCCGTAGAAAGTAGTTTCTTGGAGATAACTCAAAAATGGATGAAACGATAATATGTGAAATAATTTTCGTAGAAGCCTTCTTGGTATTTTTTCATATTTTTTTAGACTTACGGATTAAAAGTTAGATGGGGGCTATTATATTTAGACTTTCGAAGCAATTATTTCTGAAAATATTGACTTAATAAAAAAGTTTTAAAAATAATATATATATATATATAAGATATTTTTAAAGCCGTATCGTACAACATGTTCATATTTACAAAAAAATATATTTACATTTAGTTTGGCATATGTATGTATGGAGTGCCTCACCTAAAAGATTTTTTTAGCAATTTAGCCAGAAAACTAAGTAGCGGCACATGAAACACACCTCTAGATAAAATTTCAGTAATATATGTTTTATAATAAAAATGGCTGTGACATACGGACGGACAGACGGACATGTTTCAAAAAACTTTTAAGGGTTCCGTTTTTACCATTTTGGCTATGGAACCCTAAGAAGTGTTTGCGCTGTGTTATATTTTAAAGATCTAAATTTAATGGGCTTACAGCTCTCATTTGTATGACGATTTCGTGCAAAAATACCGCTCCTTACATGTGCATTTTTACTATTCGCAACTCGCAGCAGGCTTAGTTTTGTTAATTTATCGTAATTAAGTGAATTTTTACGGTTAATATTTAAAATCGCAACAAAAAAATAACCATCTATTAAGCTCACTTGCACAGCAAAAAAAAAATCCATATTCACATGAAAACACCGCTTTGATGTGCGTTCAGTTTTTTTTGCTGTACTAGTCAGAATTTTTTTATTTTTTTCTGATATGCGGAATATTTTTAACCATATTTCGTAAATTCATAAATATTTTGCCGCTCACTGTACTTCAAATTAAAAATCTAGGTTTTCATTTTTTGACATAAAAATCTACTAATCGAGATCGTTATTACTTATCTTATTTAGTAGCATTACTAAAAAATGTCACCGTAGTACTTAATCACAGTATTCAAATCACAAAACATCCACAAAAGGATTAGGTATGATTATTATAAATCTGCCCGCGCGCCTCTGAGTATAGTCATATTCTTTGAACATTATTGCTGTGCATCGCGGCGGATTTACGCACGATCGCAATGAGAAGGGTACGCGGGTGGCGCGAGTAGAGAGCGCCCAAACGCTCAAGGACACTCCGGCGACAATCGTCTTAAAGTGACAACTTGAATTTCTTGTGAGAATCACTTTAAAGCAAAGTGTAAAGTCTTTGCTACGTCGTTGTTCGTAGCATCTTAAATATAATTAAATATTCAGAGGCAGCGAGGTATGGAGGCATATTATCGTATTCTAATTTTAATATACATAAACAATGAATTAAAAATACAATCTATTCCCAACTTAACTCCAACACAAAACAAATCATAAACCAATATTGAAGTTGTATTGCAGTTGGATCGGAATGTTTTTCAAGCAAATTCTGATATTTTTTATTGTAACTGTATTGCGTAGTTAATGCATTGGAGTTGTATTAAAGTTTGATTGTGTCTTAACCAGGGACCGGAAAACCCCTTCATTTGATTAATCGTTTCGATAGGGTAACCCTATTAAAGTCTTACCCTAATGATAGGGTTACCCTATCATTGGGTTACCCTATCGATATGGAAATCATTTTGAATAGGCTTAACCCTTTTCAATGTGGTTTCCGAGTCGAATGGGGTAAAGATAGCTTTAATATTTACCGCTTACCCTATCATAGGGCTACCCTTTTCCTGTCTCTTTTCCACGCAGGCAGGCGGTTCTATCTTTCTCATTTGAAATGGAACAGGAGAGGTGGCGGCGGAACAAATTGAGTAAATATAAGATTTGCTGTCGTTTATTCATTCTGCTAAAGTCACACTCACAGTCCAGTCCTCTGCTCACGTACACAACTTTAAATTAAAGAATTTCTGTTAAAGAAATGTCTCTTACCTTCAGTTTATTTTTGCATAGTTCGCACGTACTGATGAGATGGGCAATAATTATTTTGAATAAGAATAAAAACACAATTTTTATTCATATTCAAATCGATTTGACACAAACCAATATTCATCCTCCTAGAGTTTGTCCCGGCTTTTGCCACGGCTCAGTTGAGCCTGTGGTCCGCTTGGCAACCTAATCCTATGAATTGGCGTAGGGATTGGTAGTCGTTTTCAGCTAATTATGGGATATACGATTTTTTTAGCTCACATGGTCATTCACATTATAAATATTATTTGAAACGGGGTATTTACCATGTATTATGTATATTAGCGTTATTGGGCACCCGATATTTCGGGTGCGAGGTAAATCTAAATAGCCCGTTTCAAATAATTAATATTTATAATTAGGGGATGTAATTTCGAAAATTATTTCTGTTTTTTAATCCAAGATGGCGGATGGTTATATACTTTTTACTGAAAAATAGTCATGGTACTTATTTTCGGTTAATTATTCGGGGTGTATGGTTAAAATCTGTCGGGATACTCAGATTCACCGTGTATATATATAAAAATTTTTTTTTTCATTTTATATTTAAAAAAATTCAGTGTATTCATTTTTTTTGTTTTTCTTTCATTTTTTTTTTCATTTTTTTTCGTTTCGTTTTCGTTTCGTTTTCGTTTCGTTTTCGTATCGTTTTCGTTTCGTTTTCGTTTCGTTTTCGTTTCGTTTTCGTTTCGTTTTCGTTTCGTTTTCGTTTCGTTTTCGTTTCGTTTTCGTTTCGTTTTCGTTTCGTTTTCGTTTCGTTTTCGTTTCGTTTTCGTTTCGTTTTCGTTTCGTTTTCGTTTCGTTTTCGTTTCGTTTTCGTTTCGTTTTCGTTTCGTTTTCGTTTCGTTTTCGTTTCGTTTTCGTTTCGTTTTCGTTTCGTTTTCGTTTCGTTTTCTTTTCGTTTTCGTTTCGTATTCGTTTCGTTTTCGTTTCGTTTACGTTTCCTTTTCGTTTCGTTTCGTTTTCGTTTCGTTTTCGTTTCGTTTTCGTTTCGTTTTCGTTTCGTTTTCGTTTCGTTTTCGTTTCGTTTTCGTTTCGTTTTCGTTTCGTTTTCGTTTCGTTTTCGTTTCGTTTTCGTTTCGTTTTCGTTTCGTTTTCGTTTCGTTTTCGTTTCGTTTTCGTTTCGTCTTCGTTTCGTTTTCGTTCCGTTTTCGTTCCGTTTTCGTTCCGTTTTCGTTCCGTTTTCGTTCCGTTTTCGTTCCGTTTTCGTTTCGTTTTCGTTTCGTTTTCGTTTCGTTTTCGTTTCGTTTTCGTTTCGTTTCGTTTCGTTTACGTTTCGTTTTCGTTTCGTTTTCGTTTTATTTTCATTTTTATTTAATTTTTATTTCATTTTATTTTATTTTATTTTTATTATATTATAATAGTAGATTGTACAACAACTGCATAAAACGTACGATTTTACGCGAGGCGTTTAAAAGTCGAGTGTAAAATGGGTTTTATGGACGAGGGTTACACTCTAATTTTCACTTCATTTGCGAGGAAATTATTTATCGGTAATCGTAAAACAATTTCAAGTTGTAACAAAAATATTACAATGAAAACAAATATGGTTCCAACCAATTAATTTTTTAATATATTTTTTTGAATTTTTAACATGTGAATTTAGAAATTTTCTGCCAAGTCATCAAAACATTTCGGGGCATTTCTAAACTATTATCAACTCCTATTTTATTTGATTTCATTTATTTAATTATAGAAAACACGCAATTCAAATAATTATAGCAATACTCAGATAGAATTAGCGGAAAAATCATAAAAAGTACAGTCAATTCCTATTGGACAGGAAAAAATTTGTTTGTATAGGTCAAAGTGGCAGGAATTGATATAAATAAAATTTATAAGTGAATATTGGGCGCTAAGGTGCCAAAAAAATGGTAAAAACCAGTTTTTCGCTTCTAGAGGAAAAACTACGGGTCGGACAAAAAAATAGTTAAATATAACAAATGTGCGCAATTATAAAACAAAGAGAATGAGTCCCGGTAGAGCAAAAGCGGTCCAGAGGATCGTCCGCAATTCGCAAAAAAACACATTTTTTTTGCAAATATTGTAAATTCAATAACTCGCGTTCCGGAAGTGCTGGAGAGCTGAAATTTGAATATGATGTCAGTTTTGTGATCCTCTAACTACAGTTAATTGTTCAAATTAAAATGTTGTAATTTTTTTGCAAACCGTCGACTTTTGCAAAAAGTGACCTGTTTAGGGTTCCGTAGTCAACTAGGAACCCTTATAGTTTCGCCATGTCTGCCCGTCCGTCCGTCCGTCCGTCCGCGGATAATCTCAGTGACCGTTAGCACTAGAAAGCTGAAATTTGGTATTAATATGTATATCAATCACGCCGACAAAGTGGTAAAATAAAAAGTGGATTTTTTTATTTTATTAGGGTAACCTCCCCTATACGTAAAGTGGGGAGTGATTTTTTTTTCATTTCAACCCTAACGTGTGATATATTGTTGGATAGGTATTTAAAAATGAATAGGGGTTTACTAAAATCATTTATTGATAATGTAAACATTTTCGGAAATAATCGCTCCAGAAGTAAAAAACTATGCGTTCCCCCCCCTCTAACTTTTGAACCATAAGTTTTAAAAATATGAAAAAAATCTCAAAAGTAGAACTTTATAAAAACTTTCTAGAAAAATTATTTTGAACTTGATAGAATGAATAGTTTTTGAAAAAAAATTACAAAATAATTTCTGAACTAAGTTTGTAATTGAACCGTATAAGCAGGTGTTTATTGTACCTGTAATTTCTACAAAATTACAATGAAATGACGTGCTTTCAAATAAAGTAAAAACGGTGAAAATCGGTTCATGCAATAAAGAATTATTCCATAAAAATCATCTTCCATACTTTAAGATCGCGCGCAATAGTTTACTTAATTTGCCGATAGATGTCGCTGTACGTGGAACTCTCATATCATATCCTACATGGCGGTGTTATTAACTCTTAAGTGGGGACACTTACTGTGACGGACGGAAAACTACGGAACCCTACACTGAGCGTGGCCCGACACGCTCTTGGCCGGTTTTTTTTAAATCGATTGGGAGGGTATTTTAATTTTCGAAAAACGTTATAATTTCAGTTTCTATGCATTAAGGAGGAGTTGAACTACAAATTTCCAAATTTACAGATCATTTGACAAGGAATAAACTTGTTTAAATAATCTATGACCATCAGACACTTTTTGCGCGCGCGGCAGCGGCGCACTATGGCCGAAACGCCCGATCTCATCATCATCATCATCATCATATCAGCCGAAAGACGTCCACTGCTGGACATAGGCCTCCCCCAAAGAGTGCCACAATGACCGGTCCTGCGCCACCCGCATCCAGCGGACTCCCGCGACCTTCACCAGGTCATCAGTCCACCTTGCGGGGGGTCTACCCACGCTGCGCCTTCCGGTTCGTGGTCGCCACTCGAGAACCTTTCCGCCCCAACGGCCATCGGTTCTACGAGCAACGCCCGATCTAGCTGGACAAAATTATTTTACACTCATAGACTAAAATTGACTATTTTTATTATTATTTTGGTATAATTAATGGGAAAAAAAAAAACCAGTGTAAGTTGACTTTTGTATAAGAATAATTACTAGGGCAGAAGAGGTCAGCTAAACATGGTTTTTAATTTTAAGAGAAATGAAGCATTATTGCAAATGGCACCTAAAATATAAGAATAGCAGAATTAAAATACTTAAATATAGTTTAAGTTAATTATTAATTTTTTTAGGTGCCATTTGTAATAATGCTTCATTTCTCTTAAAATTACATAACCAAGTTTAGCTGACCTCTTCTGCCCTAGTAATTATTCTTATACATAGGTCAACTTACACTGGCTATTCTTTTTTCACATGAATTATAGCAAAATAATAATAAAAATTGTAAATTTTAGTCTATGAGTGTAAAATAATTTTGTACAGCCTGATCGGGCGTTTGGGCCATAGTGCGTCGCCGCCGCGCGCGCAAAAAGTGCCTGAACTTATTGGGATTAGGTCCAGTTTCCACACGATGTTTTCTTACACCGAAAAACCCAGATACATTCTTATACGCGGAACATTATTTAGAATAAATAGCATGATTAAATGATTTTGTTAAGAATCAATTATTTTTATTACATTTTCTCGCATATATTAGTCCCGACGAAATTATTTTGAATCATTTTAACGGGAATACAATCAACATAAGTTTATTCTTACGATATTTTTTTCAAATAATCATTTTATTCTTGAGTGTCCAACAATGACTGATATTGATCGTTTCATTATACTAGAAGTATCGGTGAACGGGGTCACATTTTGCTGGAGCCATTGAAACAAAGTACTACCTATAAGTAGAATAACACAAAATTATATATTTTAACACTTCACAATATGCATTGGATTTTGGTTCCTATAAGCCTGGGTCTAAGATTCAACCGACACGAGCCGTCACGCTCGAATGGCAAGAACAAAAACACCGGCACCACACAACGATCTTTTAGCGCACTAACAAGCAATAATAGCGTCTAGATCAAAGGCGTAAGTACGAAAACATACGCAAATAGATTCTTGTTTGTCTGTAGGCTCGCTCGTGCCGCCCGGCAGCGCTTAGCTCGTAGGGTCCTCGAATAATAAATAAGTCAAATGTATTGGTCACAGAGTTTAAAATAGCTTAATCGCATTTGGAAAAACCCTATCTGATAGGGAAACCATATGCTGGGTTGTAACCACTTACCCGAATTAACTGTATTGACATGGTTTAGCCTTTTCGTTCGGGTAAGTCAAACGATACGCTTACCGAATTGATAGGGTTTTTAAAAACAACTCTATCAAATACCCAATCTAATACCCCTTTAATGGTTACCGGTTCCGGTCCCTGGTCTTAACCTGTTTTAAAGTTAGAATACGGCCCCTATTCGCATAATATATTTTTTATTGGTATGTACATGATTTTAATTATTTGATATAGAACAGGATTGGACCTGTCTACATTAATTGTCCGGTTAATGTATTCACCCTTTTCTTGTTGTCATGAAAAATTTAGTGGGCAAAATATTTGCTGTACAAAACAATAAGCCACTCACGTGCCCTGCGCAACTACGGTTGCATTTTGTCAAAACGCAAAGTGCTCTCGCAACACTAGTTGCGAGTTGGAGTACCAACGGTTTTTAAATGATATCTATGTGCAACGTGTGAAGAGCGCTTTTCTGTTGACTTAGTTAGGCAGAGGATTAATGTGGCAACATAAAAAAAAATAAAAACCGCAGTCTGTGGAACATTTTTACAAACTTCAGATTATTGTTTTGGTGACTGTCAAAGTTCGGTATGTCAGCGAGGGAGCTAGTCATTAAAAAAATGCCGTCAGTACTCAATTTCGCATATTTTAATTAGCATTGTATATCAAATTATTCCTTGTTTACTGCTCCATACGATAAAGCATATATTTCAATACTAATTTAAATATAATGTGATAAATTCTTGCAACAAATTAAGTCTAGTGATGAAAATTTTGCGTATTTGATTTTGAATCGTACATTTATTATACGATTAAGCCATATTTCTGTCTAGGCTATTAGAATAAGTTAGTTTGTCTATTAACCTAAGCGTTAATCCTCTTCAAATGAGTAATTATGTATGTTTTGAACAGGATTAGGTGAAATAAACTTGTGATGTCCGTAAGTACAACTGCACGCAACAGTAGTTGCTCGAAACATTTTAACAGATCCTCACAGGGTCCGCGTTTTATGTCATAAGGCATGGTGCACACTGGGTTTTGGTTGCAGATTGATTTAATTTAGCTTAGTGAATTTAGAGTGTTTTTATTTTCATTTGTAGAGGCTATTACTCATTTTTTGATAATTTTTAGTTTTTTTTATTAATCGGCGAAGGATGTTTTATCTTTTATCTTTAAGTATATAAAAGAAGAAACTGACTGACTGACTGACTGACATATCAACGCACAGCCCAAACCGCTGGTTCTAGAGATTCCAAATTTTGCACGTAGGTTCCTTATAAGGTCTAGGGGTGCACTAAGAAAGGATTTTTAAAAATTAACCCGCTAAGGGGATGAAATGGCGGTTCAAAGTTTGTATGGCGAAACAAGATTAGTTAGACTATTTTATTTGATACTTCACAGGAGTATTCCTAACGATAAATGAGTAAATATGTGTTTCAGGTTTTTTGAAAATTCAACCCCAAAAAGAGGGAAAGGTGGTCACAAAGTCTGAAAATCAACATGGGTATTGTTTCTATGGTTTATCGGGTCGTTGATTACGAAAACAATAACGATTTTAAAATCCAACGTAGCGAACGTGAAATACCATCCGCCATGTTGAGGTGCGATGGGGTTGAAATGTCTAAATATCAATATGGGTGTCGATTTTATGGTATTGTGGGATGTTAATTACGAAAATTGCATCGATTTTGAAATTTAATATTGTGGACATGAAAATTCTTGAAAGTATTTGTACGAAATTGCAATCTAATAACATTAGGTAGCTTTCATCCAGAAAATCAACCCTTAAGGGGGTGAAAAGTGGGTTGGAAGTTTTTATGGCAATTTTTTAACAGGTGAACCCTTTTTAGATGAAACTTGGTATACAGATAGTTTGAGTCCCGGGAAGGAACATAAAATTATTAATATCGCGAAATTCAACCCTTAAGGAGTGAAATGGGGGTTGGAGATTTGTATGGAGAATTTTTAACCGCGAACCGATTTAGATAAAATTTGGTATGGATATAGCTTGAGTCCCGAGAAACAATATAGAAAAGTTTTTATTCCGAAAATCAATCCTAGAGGGGTATAAAAGGGGTTGATAGTTTATATGGCGAATTATTAACCGCTGAGAAGACGATTGAGATGAAACTTGGTACATAGATTTAATATTAGAATTGAATATTATAAATACGAAAGTACGCCTGTCTAACTGTCTGTTACCTTTTCGCGCTTAAGCTGCTGGGCCAATTTAGATGAAACTTGGTAAAGAGATAGTTTGATGGGAAATGACATAGTGTAGTTTTCATCCCGAATATCAACCCATAAGGTGGTTGGAAGTTTGTATGGGAAATTTTTAACCGCAAATCGATTTAGATAAAAGTTGTGGATATAGTTTAAGTCCCGAGAAACAATATAGTGTAGTTTTTATTCCGAAAATTAACCCTACAGGGGTAGAAAAGGGGTTGCTTGTTTGTATGGCGAATTATTAACCGCTGAACAGACGATGGAGATAAAACTTGCTACATAGATAGTTTGAGTCCCGGGAAATAATATAGGATAGGTTTTATACCGAAAATACCGCTTTAGGGGGTGAAACTGTGGGTTGAAAATTTGTATGCGGAATTAATAACCGCTGAGCCTATTTAGAAGATTTGGTATGGAGATAGTTTGAGTTCTGGGGAACGATATATAACAGTTGTTATCCCTGAAGTCATTCCTTAAGCGGGTAAAAAGGAGGCTGTTTTCTAATTCCACGCAGACGAAGTTGCGGGGAAAAGCTTCTATTTAAGAGTAGAAATCTGCATTAATCATAATCTCTTCGTAGTACATAGTAAGTCGTTGCTGGTATAACAATTCAACAATTATTGCAATCATTTATTTACGAAAAAAAAAATGAACCACCTTCACCAAAACATGATATACCGAAACCTACAGAGTGTAACAAATACTTTTCCGAAAACCGCATATAAATCGGTTCAGCAAGGTACATACAAACATACAAGTCTAACTGAGAACCTCCTTTTATAGTAATTTTAGTACGCGGGCGAAGCCGCGGGAAAAAGCTCGTTATTAATATAAATGGTTCAAATTCACGGTGATGCTGATAGTACAATATATAATATGTATAAGAATAAAATTTTATATACATAGCTTATTTTTAACAGAAATTTTCATGTTACGTAATATTTTTTTGAACAACATAATCTTGTAAGTACGTAAAAAAACCATTAGCTTACTTGTGAATTGTAACTCCGTTCAAAATTATTCAAATCGGTCAGTTAATTCTGGTTTCAGTAATTTACGAGTAGATATGCTAAAATCTGCCCATACCTACTATAACATACTATGTTAGTCTTTTGTGTGTAGTTTTTGTTAACATACTATGTTAGTGATATAGATCACGACAACCACTGTTATTAAAATATAATTTATTAATTCAGGAATATCAAGTCTGCGGTTCTGCGTGAGTGAGCCGCTGCGCATAATATTTTATTTCGTATTAGCATTTTATACTTAAGTTATAATTATTCATAACTAGCTGACCCGGCAAACTTCGTACCATCAACAATTTTTTTTTAATTTCTCCAATATTTTAATAGCTATTCTGCTTTCGAGGCGAAGATAAATCCAACAAATTAATCATCATTAAAATCGGTCCAGCCGTTCTTGAGTTATAAATGGTGTAACCGACACGACGTTGTTTTACATATAAAGATTGATACAATAAAATGTACAAATAATATATAATTTCAATGTTGAAGATGTGATTTCGTTGCTTGTGTATCCCGTCCTTATACCGCCGCCATCTTGAATGATGGCCGCGCGAGGCCCGCCCGGTGACATCTAGTATGACTTTTGACACTCAGCACGTGGGTTTGTTTACTTTTGTAATGAAAAAAACCAGTACATATTGAGTTGGTAATCGTCCTGATATGTATTTATTTGTAAAGTGTGACATGTGAGTGTATTTATGTTAAGTGTATATGTGGTTTGAAGTGGTGGGAATTATCGGTAATCGGACGTCAAAAAAGGCACTCGTTACGGTAGGTATATAGGCCTATTTTTTGTTATTGATAATTTGTGACAGAAATTGTTGCGAGTTTGACAAAACTGGCACATGTTATTTAAAGACTAATAGTATCTTTATCTGCGTATGACAATATTTTTGTCCTAATTTGCGTAAATTATTCGTAAAAAAATCATAAACAAACCACGCGGTTTGGCGGTCAATTGCGAAACTGACATTTTAGAAATTGCAAATGAAACAAGTTTTATGCAAAATATTTCCCCGCTATCATATACTTTATTTGGTATCAATCGAAGCGTAAACTATTGAAGTTTCAAATAAACATAAAAAATACATACGTTATTGATTTAGATTTTTTTTAATAAATATATTTCTGCCAAAAGTCCCCATTCGAAACTGTATGTCAACTTTGTGTTTTTTTTTAAATAATTTTTACTACTATGACCTATCTAATTATTTACATAAACAAATTATCCGTTTCTTTAGCTTTAAAACGTAAAAAGAATCATTACAAAAAGTTCAGTGAAAGCCAAGCAATCGATTTATTAACAAAACATGACACGGTGCCGCTGGCCCGCGGTAAATCTTGGGCACTTCACAGCACCTTTTTTTGATTCGCGGGCACTCAAGTGGATAATTACTTAACTTAAACACATGACAAACTAAATTCAAATATTTCAAAAAATGGCTACCTTAAATGTGACACATGACTTGGCACAATATTGAGCGAAATAGGTCGATTTTATTTTATTTTATGTTTAATTATTTCGTATTAAAATGTTTATTATTTAAGGTACAAAATAGGTACAGGACAAAACTTAAATAAACTATGTAAATATTTATTTATTTCCTAAACCTGTTTTATTATTAATTGTACTATTGCAAATATTTAGAAATAATGTAAATAAACTATATCTATTTCAGTGTATTAAAGTGCTTTTCTTGGCGAGATAAAATTAAATATATAAGTATTTGTGTGTATGTATATTATTGTATGTATTCTAGTTTATATATGCTATGTGTATGAATAGGGTAATAAAATAACCTTTCGTTATTAATTTCATTAGATGCACCGCCTACAATCTTTTCTGTTTTGCCCTAAAGGTTGACTGGTAGAGAATGCCTTATGGCATTAAGTCCGCCTTTTGTACGTTAAGTTTCCTTATGTGCAATAAAGATTTAAATAAATAAATAAATAAACTAAAATTGACTTACTTAAAAATACTAAAAACTAAAATTCTATCTCTAAAATGGGCCCTTGTGGCATCGTGCCGAGGACGCTGGCAGCATTTCCTCGCTGAACCGCAATACTAAGGCGTTGGGCGAGGAAGCTGCCAGCTCTTTTATCCCCGGTTATGTCGACGAACCGTTTAACCAACTCTCTGTAAAGTTTTCGTGCTGCTGGGCCTCACGGACCAAGAGTCTCGACTCCAAATGCAACAAAGATGAGATGGCGTCGAGAAAAATTACTTTTATTTTAGAGAGAAATGGGCACAGTGAATGTCACTAACAACACACTGATCGTTTTATGTCTTCTTTCCTTTTGTTTCTTTTATATGTATGTGTTTACGAATAAACTATTTCTATTCTTTTCTACTAAGTTAATACTAATATTGTTTGGACAATTGTCTTGTCTTTAAATAAATAAATTTGAATTTGAATTATCTGTAATATTAATTTCCCAAGTATTTATATCTTTACTGCCTATAGATACCTACTTACTCGTACATGTTAATGTGTTTCGCATTCCCTTGCAAAACACAGTTGTTTGTGAAAGTCAACGGGTACCAAACAAACAAAACAATTAACTTAATCACTCTAATGACTTACATTCAAGAAATCAATCCACCCGCGTCTCATTTACTGTGTCTGTAGCAATACCTATAGCTATATAAGTATATTTTCTGCTTTACCAATGTTTGAATGATGTAAATAATAATGACGTGAATACTTTACATTTCTATGTAATCATAATAGTTTAAAGTGTTTAAACATCCATACTAATATTATAAATGGGAAAGTGTATGTGTGTGTTTGTTTGTTTTTGCGTCTTTCACGGCAAAACGGGGCGAAGAATTGACGTGATTTTTTAAGTGAAGATAGTTGAAGGGATGGAGAGTAACATAGGCTACTTTTTGTCTCTTTCTAACCCCCACTTCCCTAAAATGGGGGGTGGAAGTTTGTATGGTTTGTTACCCCGAATTTAACGCGAGCGAAGCCGCGGGCAAAAGCTAGTATTATCGAACGAGCGAAGTGAGTTCTTACAAACAACTTCGGCTACTGGGACGTCTCGGCATTTCGATGACTTTTTGATTTTGAGAGTTTGTTCCACGATAACTTTAGAAACGTTTTTCTGATCTTTATGAAATTTGTTGGGGTTGTAGCAGAGATACATATAATTTGAGAGTTCGTATATGAGCAGGATCGATCAAGGGGTTGTGGAGCTAGACGGCGAAAAAAATTCTTCAGAAGGGCCTTGTTATATTGGTCATTTCGTTTGCAAGTAAATCGTGAGTTCTCAGTTCGAGGCGAACTACTAGTATATTATGATTGAAGAACTATTTAAGGAAGATTCAACCTGTAATGTTCCGTGTCTTGCACGACACTTCCGACACATCATTTTGTATCAAAGCGTCACGTAATCCTCGGAGGTCACTTGATGTTTTCTTTACAAAATGAAGTGTCGTGTAAGACGCGGAACGTTACAGCGTGAATAATTGATTATTCGGTTAATCCGGCATGGACTGCTAAAGTTTTGATCTAGAAAACTTTTTTTTTGTTTGCTTGCGCGTATGTATCGCTAGTATAAATCACTTTAATTATATGTATGTAAGCTAACATAGAATTCATTTTTATGTAAGTGGTTCAAAAAAAAATACTTTTGATGTCATTGAAAAATTCTGTCTTCAATTTCAAAGTCGATTTCAAACAAACATTAAGCTGATTGAAGTGATTGTTCCCTTTTTACTAAAATATAAAAGAAACGAGGGTTAATACTCACAGTAATGAAAAGTAAAACCGCTTACTTTGGACATTTATACAGAAACGGAAAATATAATATTGTTAAAAGAATAATAGAAGGTAAAATCGAAGGGAAAAAGTGGAAGAGGAAAAAGATAATGGACAGGTAACCTCAAGAGTTGGACGGGATTTGACGCTGCCTCACCGGGCAGAAAGACTGCAAATGGAAAGTGTTCCGGACTGTGGTAGCCGACATCCGTGGAGGATATGGTACCTGAAGAAGAAGAACATATAAAAACATTTAATTCACATGATAAATTAATCGAACGAGCGCAAGTTCTTACAAACAACTTTTGGCTACTGGGACGTCTCGGCATTTCGATGACTTTTTGATTTTGAGAGTTTGTTCCGCGATAACTTTAGAAACGTTTTTCTGATCTTTATGAAATTTGTTGGGGTTGTAGCAGAGATACATATAATTTGAGAGTTCGTATATGAGCAGGATCGATCAAGGGGTTGTGGAGCCAGACGGCGAAAAAAATTCTTCAGAAGGGCCTTGTTATATTGGTCATTTCGTTTGCAAGTAAATCGTGAGTTCTCAGTTCGAGGCGAACTACTAGTATATTATGATTGAAGAACTATTTAAGGAAGATTCAACCTGTAATGTTCCGTGTCTTGCACGACACTTCCGACACATCATTTTGTATCAAAGCGTCACGTAATCCTCGGAGGTCACTTGATGTTTTCTTTACAAAATGAAGTGTCGTGTAAGACGCGGAACGTTACAGCGTGAATAATTGATTATTCGGTTAATCCGGCATGGACTGCTAAAGTTTTGATCTAGAAAACTTTTTTTTTGTTTGCTTGCGCGTATGTATCGCTAGTATAAATCACTTTAATTATATGTATGTAAGCTAACATGGAATTCATTTTTATGTAAGTGGTTCAAAAAAAAATACTTTTGATGTCATTGAAAAATTCTGTCTTCAATTTCAAAGTCGATTTCAAACAAACATTAAGCTGATTGAAGTGATTGTTCCCTTTTTACTAAAATATAAAAGAAACGAGGGTTAATACTCACAGTAATGAAAAGTAAAACCGCTTACTTTGGACATTTATACAGAAACGGAAAATATAATATTGTTAAAAGAATAATAGAAGGTAAAATCGAAGGGAAAAAGTGGAAGAGGAAAAAGATAATGGACAGGTAACCTCAAGAGTTGGACGGGATTTGACGCTGCCTCACCGGGCAGAAAGACTGCAAATCGAAAGTGTTCCGGACTGTGGTAGCCGACATCCGTGGAGGATATGGTACCTGAAGAAGAAGAACATATAAAAACATTTTATTCACATGATAAATTAATCGAACGAGCGCAAGTTCTTACAAACAACTTTTGGCTACTGGTACGTCTCGGCATTTGGATGGCTTTTTGATTTTGAGAGTTTGTTCCGCGATAACTTTAGTAACGCTTTTCTGATCTTTATGAAATTTGTTGCGGTTGTAGCAGAGATACATATAATTTGAGAGTTTGTATATGAGCAGGATCGACCTAGGGGTCATGGAGCTAGAAGGCGCGAAAAAATCATCGTAAGGCTCTTGTTATATTGGTCATCTCGTTTGCAAGGAAATCGCGAGTTCTGAGTTCGAGGCGGACTACTAGTATAAATCCAATATGCAATAATCCTATTCGCATAAGTGAGTAGTTTTATTGCTTCATATTAATAAGGCACATATACACGCGCCGAAAATTCTGGAAAATCGCGAACTATTTAATCTCGTTGCTTCATTTAGGACATAATTAGATGTGATCAAGGAACAGTCAGCAGCAGAAGTCGAATAAACTTCACACGCTCTTATTCTCTTAACAATAAGGTTTTTTTAATACATAGGAGGCAAACGAGGAGACGAATCACCTGACGGTAAGCAATTACTGCCGCCAATGAACGCCCGCAACACCAGGGGTCACAAGACCGTTGCCGGCCTTTAAGATGGAAATTCGCTCTTTTCTTGAAGGTTTGAAGGTCGTATCGGTCCGGAAATACCACAGACGACAGTTCATTCCACAGTTTTGCTGTGCGAGGCAGGAAGTTTCTGGAGAAACGCACAGTTGAGGACTGCCGACCATCAGAATCATCGTCGTCGTGGTCTAAAGATCATTATGAACACCTCAGCCGCTTAGCTACTACTGCTGACTGTTTACTAGTAGTCCGCCTCGAACTCAGAACTCGCGATTTCCTTGCAAACGAGATGACCAATATAACAAGACCCTTATGATGATTTTTTCGCGCCTTCTACCTCCATGACCCCTTGGTCGATCCTGCTCATATACGAACTCTCAAATTATATGTATCTCTGCTACAACCCCAACAAATTTCATGAAGATCAGAAAAGCGTTACTAAAGTTATCGCGGAACAAACACTCAAAATCAAAAAGCCATCGAAATGCTGAGACATCCCAGTAGCCAGTAGTTGTTTGTAAGAACTCACTTCGCTTACGCTCCGCTCGTTCGATTAGCAGTAAATTCAGACTAAGTTTTAGCATAAAATTTCCTCAGTTAAGGTTGAGACATTCTTTACATGAAGCAGTTGTAACATAGGTAATCGTATACTGGTGATTTCGGGGTCATGGAGCAAGATAACAAGGCTTAACACAGAATTTAAAGATGAACCTAGTCATGATGGTGTTTAAGTTTTAATCACCAATATTGATTATGTTTTATTTTTTTCAATTTGGTCACCCTACTCAATGTGACGTCTAGTCGCTTTTTATATAGCGTAGAGATAAACTACGATAACATGTCCCGCCCCTCCAAAATTCAAAACGCTTCAATGTATTTGTGAAAGTATTTATAAGCACCACCAAGACTCCCAACGCATGTGTGTGTGCTGAGACAGCCGTCAAACAAAAACAAAATACAATTTCGTAAGGATGTGACTAAAACACATTGAATTACTAATTTGGAGGGGCGGACATGTTATCGTAGTTTATCTCTACCTATCACAGTCACATGAGTGAAAAAATTAATAAATTATGTTTTAACCACATGACATTAATATTGATAGGTTACCTAATTGGAAATAGATTTGCTGCCTGGTGCAGAAATCGATCGAAGAAACTCAGATTACACTCAAGTATAATTATGTAGTTATGTGAATTTTTGAGTTAGCTCAAATTATTCAACGCAACTTTTATATCAACAATACAATGCAAATGCAAAACAGCTGTAGTAAGAATTAAAAGCTTTCGAAGCTTGTCTGACATGTGAGAGCTTTTTGTGATAATGAATTTGCTAGCCGAGCGGGGTGATCGAGCTTTCACGAAGCTCGGATGAAACGGATCGTGGGCTTTCAAAGTTGTTGACTGAACACAACAGTTTGGGAACTGCGAATGCCTTTTGGATTAGTAAAACATATGTTACAGCTATATGAAAGGGTACCATTTGGCGGAAGGCGTTTACGTCGTTCGTGGACCAGATTCAATATCATATTCGAGCAATAATAATTTTAAACAATAAGGATCGACTTCACTTAGCATCCACCTTTTCAAAAACAAATAAAATAATAATAAATAATAAATATTATAGGACAATCTTACACAAATCGACCTAGGCCCACGGTAAGCTCAATAAGGCTTGTGTTATGGGTACTAGACGACGATATATATAATAGATAAATATGGATAAATACTTAAATACATAGAAAACATCCATAACTCAGGAACAAATATCTGTGATAAACACACAAATAAATGCCCTGACCAGGATTCGAACCCGGGACCTCCTGCTTCGTAGGCAGGGTGACTACCGACTAGGCTAGGAGGCCGTTAAACGCCTGAGCTTCTATAAAAAAATACTCAAATCACTATAGGTGTACCTATAATATCCCATCATCAGATCCTGACCTGGTGACTATGGAACTAACTGTCAAGTATACTCTTTCAGACAAAGAAAATTTTTTCCAAATCCGTCGCGCCGTCTTCGAAAAAACATACATAAAAAAATTGCAAAAACAAGGATCCCGACGAATTGAGACCCTCCTCCTTCGAAATCTTGAAGTCGGTTGAAAAAAACGTAAGCGCCATCTGTCCAATATCACCTTTTGATGTAGACAGTAACATATTGTATTATGTGTTTTACCTGCAGATAGCTATTTCCTAGATTCATCATCAAAAAGGTCTTCTTTTGTCACTAAACCCATTTAAACAAATTGTGATTCTGACAGCAATTGTCAAAAAAAAATTGTCGCTTCATATTGAAGCATTCTCTTATGGATGGTATAGGAAGGATGGAACTCTCTTATAGGAAAACGGTCGAAAATGTGTCCAGCGGTAAGCACTAAACAATAGTTCCAAATACCTCCGGGTGGCGCTAGGTATAGTTCAGCACTTGAAATGAATTACCGATATTTAATAATTATATGACTTTCTAAATAAAATTAATATTCAGAGTGTTTTTCATCTCCGCAAACAATTATTTTTGATTTATTTTTTTTTATTTCAAAATTAATTTAATCAAATTTAATATCATTGTGGCGCTATCAGTTTATCGCCTTTTGACGGACACTTTTGTAACAGAGATTTATATCCTTCTTGTACCATCCATACATTCCCTATTGATATCTGTTTGACATATACTTGGTAAGCGACTGGTAACAAGAAAAAGATAAAACGTCGCTTTTGAAAGATTCAATCCTGTTCACAGTCTAATTAAAATCAAACTATATCCTTCGAAACCTTCGAATAGGACTATTGACTTATTTTTTTTTATAGCTTAATGTTTTTCATTTTCAATGCTTTCGAATATTAGTCTTAATTTGCTTTTAAAAATTAAAAGCACTTTAAACTAATATGCGTCAGTGTTTAATTTTTTTTTATAAATTAAAAAAAATATCTGAATAGAACTCACATATTTTTTGGGTATCATTTGCGTGTACTCGTCCTACTCGTAACAAAGACATTTTCGTTGAAGACTATGAAGCATAGATTCATGATGACGGTAATTTTGAGTCGCCACCACCAGTCCATTAACGGAAGACTTGTGTTACACCGTAACGTGTAGGACTCCATTCAGCTTGCACATTTACCGGAGGCCCATGGGAAAACGCTCATTGCTCCCGCCAACTGTTATAGATATGTTTTAACCAATTTATGGCGCCGAAGCGTTAAAGGAGCAATATACAGCAAACATAGCCTGCACATTTTTTGCATCTTGTTACAAAAGTATAAACCTTTTTCAACGTGGACTGTATAAAGTATAAACCTTTTTCAACGTGGACTGTATAAAGTATAAACCTTTTTCAACGTGGACTGTATAAAGTATAAACCTTTTTTAACGTGGACTGTATAAAATATAAACCTTTTTCAACCTGTACTGTATAAAGTATAAACCTTTTTCAACCTGTACTGTATAAAGTATAAACCTTTTTCAACCTGTACTGTATAAAGAAGCTCAGGTTCCGCTCGGTGTACGAGTCTCCTATAACCCAGATCCCTCGATGCATGAAACGCTCCGGCTCCAGCCGCTGCATTCCAATTAGTCTGCTTTCATCTCACCCCGGGTAATAGCCGGCAAAATATATCGAGATGAATGTGCATTTTTATGTATATCAAGCTGCATTATTGACCGAGGGAGTGAAGCGAGCAAGGCATAGATACTTCTTCTTGGCTTATAATTTTCCGGGTATCTAAAACATGAATCGGCAACTTTTCTACGGCATATAATAATATAAATTGGCCGTGAATTAATATTTTAGCGACAATATTTTTTTATAAGCGTCAAATATGTGGCGTCATATTATTGAAAAACGGCAGCAATAAATAGCTGACCAAACAATTAACCGGGAACTTGAAATAATAGGTTGGCGACAAAAATATTAACTTGGCATCTATTATTCAAAGCAGGCTTGGTTTAAATATTTGTTGCCAGCTATTTGTTTCTACCTAATTAACCATTTTTTGGGTATCAATTGGTGGTATCATTTTAATTACGGGAGCACTAAAATTTCAGGAAACTGGAATATTTTTAAGGTTCTGTTACCAAAATGGTTTAAAAGGAAGCATGTGCTACTCTGTCTTGTCACAATGTCTAAATGCTCCGAAATTGCTAGATCGATTGAGCTGAAATTTTGTAGGTTGTATGTCCTGGTGCTTTAAGGGGTAAATTAAGAAAATTAAATAAAATGTATTGCAAACCATAGGGTCATTGTTAGTTACCATCAGGCGGGCCGTATGCTTGTTTGCCACCCTCGTGGTATAAAAAAAATTGTCTGCGCGACCGGTATGCATGTTGGTTAGGTAACCCGGTTGGCGGACACATGTTCGCTTCCTGACACCCTGTAGTGAATTTTGTTTTTCACTTCGTGTTTCACATCATTTAAAAAACTAACCCTTTACTGCATACCAAGCAATTTCTGGCCGTTATAGCTTTTAACTTTATTTGTAGTGTGTAAATTAAAGGACTTGTTTGAGAATGTAAACTTTTATTTTTTGTCATAAATATCTTGTGGTGAAATTTAGAATCGGACTCAAGAAAAAATCATATTAAAATTGTGTGATGTATGAAACCCTCGGGGCGCGACTACGATTTGCACTTGACCGGTTTGTAGGGTTCTGTAGCCAAAATGGCAAAAACGGAACCCTAATAGTTTTGTCCGTCTGTCCGTCTGTCCGTACGTCCGTCCGTCCGTATGTCACAGCCATTTTACTCGGAAACTATAAGACGTGTCATACTAAAATTTAAATAAAGTGTATTTTGTATGCCGCTATTTAGTTATGTAGTTAAATTGCAGAAGAAAGTAACTCTTGAACCGTAAGTCCAAAAAATATGAAAAAATTTGAGAAGATGCGCCTTATTAGATACTTTCTACGAAAATTGTTTTGAACATTATCAATTTAGCCATTTTTGAGTTATCTCCAAAAAAACTTCTTTCATAGGGTAGATCCATTGCGCCTATGTATTTTTTTTTTCAGCCCTATGAGGGAAAACTACGACAATCGCACGATTTTTCAAATCTAAATAAAATGAAGTATAGGTAGGTATTTAGGTAATACCAACACAAAACGCACCCTTCATATTTTCTTTTAACTAGGTGGGTAGGTGTTTAGGTAAATAAATAGGTGTAGGTATCTACACAAAAGGCACCATTCATTATGCTCTATTAACTAGGTTGGTATTTTGGTAATACTATACAAAAGGCACCTTTAATTTTTTCTAAATCATATCTGGCATATGAATTTTGGTTCTAGATATCTGACTATAGATACTTACCTACTTATAGGTACCCACCTACCAATATTCATGGACCCTAGATATTTTTTAAGAATCCATTTTATCTTATAATTACAGCTCATGTAAAGTTGCCCGTTGTACTAATATTGAATATGTAATTCACTTTAATTGCTTCCTAAATATTTTAAAAGTACCTTATTTTTAATTTAATAGGTAATCGTTTACGATTAAAAAAAGGCTTCTTAAAATGCTTCCCAGTTATAAATTTAGTTTTTAATATAATTATTTGATACCTACGTATAGTTAAACAATGGCTATTAAGACATTAAAATACAGCCCATAATGAGATAATGTACGGCCCCAAATTAGTCGCCAACCTATTAATTTTGGTACCCATTTTTATTATTTATAGCTACCCAAATTCAATTATTTAGCAGCCTGGTTAAATACATGCCCTTCTTCTTTCCCCATCAAACTGAAACGTAGATGCTTCAGGTTGAACAAACATGCTTTCCTTTCTTCGGTAGTCCATAATCTCCTCTAAAAATCGCATCTCTACAACCTATTCTTGTGAAAATGTGACAGCGATTTCGATAATTAATCGATTCAGTTTATGGTTATTTCTCCAAATGGCAATTTAGGAACGAATAACCTATTAACCACTACTTTGGTCTATCTTTCACGTCAATTGTATAAAGAAGCTCAGGCTCAGCTCGGTGTACAAGTCTCCCGTAACCCAGATTCCACGATGCGTGAAACGCTCCGGCTCCAGCCGCTGCATTCCAATTAGTCTGCTTTCATCTCACCCTGGGTAATAGCCGGCAAAATATATCGAGATGAATGTGCATTTTGATGTATATCAAGCTGCATTATTGACCGAGCGAGTGAAGCGAGCAAAGCATAGATACTTCTTCTTTCCCCATCAAACTGAAACGTAGATGCTTCAGGTTGAACAAACATGCTTTCCTTTCTTCGGTAGTCCATAATCTCCTCTAAAAGTCGCATCTCTACAACCAATTCTTGTGAAAATTTGACAGCGATTTCGATAATTTGTCGATTCAGTTTATGGTTATTTCTCCAAATGGCAATTTAGGAACGAATAACCTATTAACCACTACTTTGGTATATCTTTCACGTCAATTGTATAAAGAAGCTCAGGCTCAGCTCGGTGTACAAGTCTCCCGTAACCCAGATCCCTCGATGCGTGAAACGCTCCGGCTCCAGCCGCTGCATTCCAATTAGTCTGCTTTCATCTCACCCTGGGTAATAGCCGGCAAAATATATCGAGATGAATGTGCATTTTGATGTATATCAAGCTGCATTATTGACCGAGCGAGTGAAGCGAGCAAAGCATAGATACTTCTTCTTTCCCCATCAAACTGAAACGTAGATGCTTCAGGTTGGGCAAACATGCTTTCCTTTCTTCGGAAGTCCATAATCTCCTCTAAAAATTGCATCTCTACAACCTATTCTTGTGAAATTTTGAAAGCGATTTCGATAATTAGTCGATTCAGTTTATGGTTATTTCTCCAAATGGCAATTTAGGAACGAATAACCTATTAACCACTGCTTTGGTCTATCTTTCACGTCAATTGTATAAAGGAGCTCAGGCTCCGCTCGGTGTACAAGTCTCCTGTAACCCAGATCCCTCGATGCGTGAAACGCTCCGGCTCCAGCCGCTGCATTCCAATTAGTCTGCTTTCATCTCACCCTGGGTAATAGCCGGCAAAATATATCGAGATGAATGTGCATTTTGATGTATATCAAGCTGCATTATTGACCGAGCGAGTGAAGCGAGCAAAGCATAGATACTTCTTCTTTCCCCATCAAACTGAAACGTAGATGCTTCAGGTTGGGCAAACATGCTTTCCTTTCTTCGGAAGTCCATAATCTCCTCTAAAAATCGCATCTCTACAACCTATTCTTGTGAAATTTTGACAGCGATTTCGATAATTAGTCGATTCAGTTTATGGTTATTTCTCCAAATGGCAATTTAGGAACGAATAACCTATTAACCACTGCTTTGGTCTATCTTTCACGTCAATTGTATAAAGGAGCTCAGGCTCCGCTCGGTGTACAAGTCTCCTGTAACCCAGATCCCTCGATGCGTGAAACGCTCCGGCTCCAGCCGCTGCATTCCAATTAGTCTGCTTTCATCTCAACCCGGGTAATAGCCGGCAAGAAATATCGAGAGAACTGTGCATTTACTTAAATAGCTAGCTGAATTTATTCTGTATAGGAGGAGATGGTCAAAAATATCTACTAATAACACCAATGTAAAATATACATGTCTTTTTATTTTAAGGTATACCATAAATTTTCATCATTGACATGACTCGTATGGCTGCTGCTCCCAAAAAAATTACAAAAAATACAAATACGTTGATTTCATAATTCAACGCACTTCATTGACATCAGCAACGTTTCATGCTCCAAATCCAACGCGTATTCTTACTCTATATAGGTGACACACATGCGTGTCCGAACTTTTAAAATCCTGTTCTTTTCAATTCACCATAAACACGAAGAGAACTTTCTCTGTATCTCTGTACAGTCTTTCCTATATACTCATAATAATGATAGATTGTAAAAATTTAGAAGTTGTCTACGTAGTCAAAGCTAACGCGCAGATAGGTAATATTTCGAAAATATAAGGATATACGGATAAATCATCATCATCAGTCTGTATCAGTCCACTGCTGGACATAGGCCTCTCCCATGGCACGCCACTGAGCTCAATCTTCAGCTCTCCTCTTCCAATCTGTACCCGCCACCTTACGGATATCGTCGCCCCACCTTGCTGCAGGGCGCCAAGCACTGCTTGTGCTGTCCTACGGTTTCCACTCAAATAGCTATGGATAAATAACGGTAATTATCTCTGCCCGTGTCATGGGACGTACGCAAAAACAGCACCGTGCCTTTGCAATGAGGGTTTCCGTGATCGAGTTTTTTACTAGATGGCAGCACCGTGGCGAGAGGTCTAGCTGTCATAATCCACCAATCATGTTTATTTATTTATTTATTTAAACTTTATTGCACATGGCGAAACTATTTATACAAATGGCGGACTTAATGCCTTAAGGCATTCTCTACCAGTCAACCACTGGGCCAAAAAGAGATATGTTTGGTGCAGGCTTTATGAAATAATATACTGAAACAGTATCACACTTACTAAATATAAAATAAATATTATATACTTAATCAAACATTAAGAATAATCATAAACTTACACATATACTTTATATAATAAACTTACATACATATTGTTATATAAATGTACCTACAATGAAACATCAAGACGATAATCAATCACGCAATTTATCACACAAATGCTTACGCAACATGCGCTTGAAAGTGAACTTACTTTTCTGATGTCAATCGGAAGGTCATTCCAAAGGCGTATTGCCTGGAGAGTGAAGGAATTGTTCATGAAACCGGTGCAATGAAGGGGAATAGCGAGCTTAAGGCTGCGAGAAGTGCGAAGATTACATCCAGGGCGTGCAGTAACAAATTTAAAGTTAGATCGAAGATATTGAGGTGTGGTAGGATCAAAAAGAAAAGAATACAGTGTACTTAAGAGTCTAAGAGATCTACGCTCGCGTATTGGAAGCCAATTCAGCTGCTTAAGATAAGCTGATATGTGGTCGTACTTCCGAAGGCAAAATATGAACCCAATACAGTTACTGAGCAGTCTGTCCAGTTTATTCAGAGATTCATGTTTAATCATATTTTTTTCATTGGTGGATTTTGACAGCTGCTGTCAAAAATACCTCTCGTCACGGTGCTGCCATCTAGTGAAAATCTCGATCGCGGAAAACCTCAATGAGATATTAAATAAAATCTAAGTTCTAAAATATAATACACTACGGGTGAAAAAAATATTATACAGTCTTTCTTTAAAACTTCTCTTGAGAATGCAATCAAGCCAGCGTCAATCAAATGCTCGGTTTGTTATGACACCATTATAAGAGCTCCGACTTGAAATCCAACGCCGTTCTTGATGCATTCCAATTAGGTGCACTTGCACTTTGCATTTATATGCACCCGCAGTTGAGCGTCAGTTGTTTAGTTTATTGCTTTGCGGGCAACACAATAAAATGAAATTCGCACTTTGAAGAAAGTGTTAATTGGTTTTCTTTACTTTGAATTTCATTATTTCGGATTTTTTGCCTTTTTTCCTGTAGCAGGTTGCGTAGATCGTCAAGCTGCATAACTCCAATTAAACTTGGATGGGGCCTAATAGCTGACCAGGGTGGCGATTGTTGAGATTCGAACGCACGAATCTGACATTTAAAACTCTCTCTAAAACCATGAAATGGTTGTTTAAAGATAACAGCGATAGGAATATAAAATCATGATTAAATTAACTATTAATTTCATGGAAAAAAAATGGCGACAAACGTTAGTGTGCGATTATTTTCGAGTTTAATTTCCTTGAATTCGAGCGCTCGAATCTCAAAAATTGCCCCCTTGACACTGTCAGTAATAATGACATTATTTCTCTACTCATCCTTCTCATTCTTAATATACATAGAAAAGGACGGGTACAGAAATAATGACATTATTACTGACCGTGTCTGGACCGCTATAGCTATGTATAAAACAGTCAACGGAGTCTATAGGCATAAATCATCGATGGATATAAACGGCACAAATGATGGATAGGTACAAAATTCGTAGCTTCAGCTTTCTTCCGGATGGAACCAGATTTTAAGCTAAGAACGAAAACTAACTTATACTGACATACTCATAAATTTTTAATTTTATTTCACGTCCCAATATTGTCGAAATTACGAACGCCTGTGTGGAGGTTATAAATATCCGTGCAGGGAAAAAGATCCCGATATTGAGTTATTTGTACTTCCTAAAATTACACAATGTGAAAGAATAGAGTTACTATATAGGTATATAGGACCTATCACTAAACACGTCTACATTGATAACGACAGATAACCTCGCACCATTAGAGTTGATAGACATCTGTATATCGCCAATACTCTCGAAAATCAAATTCGTACAACCCTACCAATTTCAACTGAAGAACAAATCAAATTATTTTTAATGAATATTTTGATTTGTTTATTTTAAGTAGACATACTACTATCTAAATCATAAACTTATATGTCTTAACCAGCGTCTTCTGCATTCGCGGCAGACGCCTTTACCACTTGGCCAAGTGGTTCGCGCTGGTTCGATCCCAGCCCTGGGCACCGGAGGCCTTGGTCACTTTTTCCTTTGTATATGACATCTATACATATAAGCCTACCAATTTCCATGGCCCTGCTTCACCGAACAATCATCCTATTACCGGGATATATCTCTTGATCCCGTACGAAGTAATTTCATCCCGTTATTAGGGATCGCTAACAAATGATCGCGTACCTGACAGACGACTTAGTTACATGGGATAGGATTATGGACGTTCTCGCATAGACGGGGGCTTTCAGAAAAAATGTACCCTTTACTTTTCTTCGAAAGACTTACAGATATTGGATGTCAACTAAGAATCACGAGGACTATCGATTTAAATAATAAAAAATATAGATGATCTCGCATAAATGTTGCAATATGAAAAATTACGATCGCTTACCTATTAACCAGGGACTGCATATCGGAAAAATACAGGTACCGTTTTAAAACGATATGACGTCATACGATATACGTTTGTTACGATATGTTCGGTAGCGCAACCGATATTTTTCTTTACCGAAATATAACGGTACCGTTATTTTATCGATACCTCAACCGTTTTCATTATGGTATAGATTGAGGTGAAGTATGCGCTACCTGCTGGCTCCCTGTGCTCCGCGCCCCGCTCCCCTGCACAGTTCCTTTATCACCGCGCGCGCCGTACAAGCTACGATCTAAAATTACGAAATAATATCGGTTGGATATCGTTATAATAAAGGTATAGGTCCGTATCAAAATATAGCGATATCGTAATTTTATACCGGTAGCGTACCTTTATATTTCAAACAGTATAATCTACCTCTATAACATAAAGGTATCGAAATTCTATAGCGCTACCGTACCGCTTATACCGTAACGAAAACAGTCCTTGCTATTAACAGGGATAAATAGGGATCGGTAACAAAATGATCGCGAACCTATACCTGGCAGACGATTTAATTACAAAGGATAGAATAACAGATGACCTCGCATTATAAGTCACTAGCGATAGCGGCCCATCAAAAATATGTCTAAAGGAAGCAGAACAGTGAAAGTAGAAGTAAAATGTACTCAATTGGCTGAATATTAAGCGAGTAGATGAGAATCGAGTTCTATAGACGCTGCGGCATCAATGCGAAAGCAACTATTGAAAAGCTGAATATGTAGTGGAATGCAGTTTTTATTTATTTTAGCGAAAATTAATAACTGTATCGTCTCGAATTGGTCCCCAAGGATAATTCTCAGGTTTCGGAAATACACTAAAATTAAAATGCTGTATTGAATTAAGCGACCGGGAAGTTTTTAGGGTTCCGTAGCCAAATGGCAAAAAACGGAACCCTTATGGATTCGTCATGTCTGTCTGTCTGTCCGTCCGTATGTCACAGCTAATTTACTCGGAAACTATACGACTTATCTGAACAAAATTTACACATAAGGTGTATTTTGTATGCCGCTACTTAGTTATGTAGTTAAATTTGAAAAAAAAATTTTAGGGGGGGCGCTCCAAATATCAACATGTGACACATCAATCGATAGGTCTTTAAAAATAACATTGAGGTTCATTTCACTATTTTGTGATTAAGTGAATATTTTTGAAATAATCGCTCCGAAAGTCAGAAAAATTGTGTTTCTCCCCCCTGTAACTTTTGAACCGTAAGTCCAAAAAATATGAAAAAATTTGAAGAGATGCGCCTTATCATATACTTTTTACGAAAATTGGTTTGAACATTATCGGATTAGCCATTTTTGAGTTATCTCCAAAAAAACTTCTTCTATAGGCATCGGATACCACCTTTTGGTATTAGTTTGGTTCTTATTCCATTAAAAGCGATATCACGATGCGCGCGTAGCTACCAAACCACTTTAACGCACTCTAATACTCAGTTCAGTTACATCACCCACATAAAATATATTAAACTAGAAGCCACATTTGCGGTTTCCGAATATTTATTCGTACTCCGCGTGCAAACTAAATATAGTTGACCAAGAATCAAGAATCCGAATGATGATTTCGTGATGGTTCAACAGTAAGACATTGATATCTTAAATAGAATACGGTATCTTACGCCGAAGAAATAGTAATTTTTTATCCACAAATGTTGGCTGAGTAAATGTTGCATTGTAAATGCATTTTGCTATAAAAATACGTAAGTATGTATGAAAAAAGCGGCGCGCGCCGCTTCATACTATTGAGAGTGCTTGCTCCTTGATTTTGGCCGTGATATCACGCGCTGGTGCTGAGGGCACAACTTTCCGTGACGTCTTTGGCGGTCAAAGTATTAAATGTTTGTTCTGTGTTTAAGTTAGGACCAGACGGCATACAACCACAGCCCTCTGCCACGAGACCTTGGCAGAAAACAGAGATTTTAAACCATGACAATGTAGTCCGTGGTTGAAGCCAAATTCTACATGACCTTTAAACGCCCTTGGTGGATACGCGTGCTCTGCCAACCATTCGCAGATGCGATTGGTTGGTTGTCAGCCATGTAGACGCTCGCTGCAACAACTCGCTTCAACCAGTCACGTGGCAGAATCTGCGGCTGTCTGCCGTCTGGCCCTAACTTTACATCATTGAATTTAACGATACATTAAATGGCCAGTAATTTTTGTTACTTCGATCATTTTATATATTTCAGGAAAACACAGTTTTGATAATAATTAACTATCGTCGGTCTTTTCAAAGACTCTGTATTTCATAATATGCAATCCATCTAGTGGACAAGTGATCTGTAGAGAGAATTAATACCGGATGGTTATCGGATCCGTGAATGAAACACCTTAATTCGGGATTACCTTTACTTATCAGTAATCTGATGTCTTTCAGGCACTTTTTAGGGTTCCGTAGTCAACTACGTCCGTCCGTCCGCGGATAATCTCAGTGACCGTTAGCACTAGAAAGCTGAAATTTGGCAGTAATATGTATATCAATCACGCCGACATCGACATAGTGGTAAAATAAAAAGTGGAAAAAAATGTTTTATTAGGGTACCTCCCCTATACGTAGTGATTTTTTTTTTCATTTTAACCCTAACGTGTGATATATTGTTGAATAGGTATTTAAAAATGAATAGGGGTTTAGTAACATCATTTTTTGATAATGTAAATATTTTCGGAAATAATCGCTCCAGAAGTAAAAAAAAATTGTCCCCCCCCCCCTCTAAATTTTGAACCATAAGTTTTAAAAATATAAAAAAAATCTCAAAAGTAGAACTTTATAAAAACTTTCTAGGAATTTTTTTTTGAACTTGATAGGTTGAATAGTTAAAAAAAAAATTACAAAATAATTTCAGAACTAAGTTTGTAATTTAACCGTATAAGCAGATGTTTATTGTACCTGTAATTTCTACAAAATCACAATGAAATGACGTGCTTTCAAATATTTTTTTTAACTCTTAAATGGGGACACTTACTGTGACGGACGGAAAACTACGGAACCCTACACTGAGCGTGGCCCGACACGCTCTTGGCCGGTTTTTATTTTAGTTTTGTCTGATTTTGAATTAGAGTATATCCAGAAAGAGGAGCGTCGTGGTTTATATGGGAACTCATACAAGCTACGACACTTTACTTTCCAGACAGACTCTACATTAGAATTTGTTAAAAAAAACCTTAATTTACAAAATACTATGTTTAGACATGACATGGTTTTTAGACATCACAGCCATATTTTTGTTTTTATGAGGCCGCAAAAAACTTAACTTAATTCGTTTGATTTTAATTCGATCTTAAACAAGATGATTAACTACCCTGAAAATGTAACATAGCCCTGTAATATTGGGCCTTGTCAAATAAGTATCATAAAGAGACTGCCTATAGTTAAAATACAAATACGTTAAACGTTTTTACACACTCTTATTAATATAAAATTTGGTAAATACTGCCATAATTTACATGACAATGCTATATACTAGAACAGTATGTTCACCGATTATTCTAAAACGACTGAACAGATTTGGAAAATTATTTTTTTGTTTGAAAGACTATACTTCACAGTTGATCTTATTGTCATCAGGCCAGGATCTGATGATGGGATCCTGGAGAAATCGATGGAACTCTTCAAATATTATAGACACACCTAGTGATTTGAGTATTTTTTACAGTAGCTCGGGCATTTGCTTTTGGATAGGTGGAGGCTAAGGAAAGTCGGTTCTTTTTTGTTTAAAATTATATAGTTAGAATACCGTGTACTATTAACAATTCAATGTAGAAAATTCAATGTAGAATTACACAGATGATAGGCATTTCGCTTTCCGCCCCGTCGTAATGAAATTTCGATGGATTTAGACCTATTCGTCTGATCCTATTGTACCGAAATTCTGCATACAAATGTAGATTTCTTGACAATTCAATACATTTTTATCCAGATAGGGACTTTGCCTCAGGGGATTTAGATATCAAAGGTTTTAAATTGAAATATTAGAAGTGAACTCAGTTACTCGTAGTGTACTTGTGGGTTGTGTCTTTTTGTAGGCTTTACTACTTCTTTTGATGTCCTTTTATTCATTGAAGGGTAATACAAAAGTATTTGTAAAAACATTTAATATTAAAAAATATGAATATTGTCTTCTTAGTATGAAATTATGGTTATGATTATGGTTTTGCTTGACTTTTCCCGTGCATTTGACACCATTGATCATAATTTACTTATCTCCAAGCTTGCCTATTACGGACTTGATAACAATGCTCTAAGATGGTTTTCCAGCTATTTAAGTTGTCGCAGTCAAAGAGTGAAATTGATTGACTATTCAAAATAGTGACTGTCAGTTCTCTGATGCTTCTCTGGTCTCCCGTGGCGTGCCGCTAGGTTCCATTTTAGGCCCAATTCTGTTCATTATCTTTACCGCAGATATAATGCTTGCTACCGACTATTTAATACATATACCGCCAATTGTTTTACCTCTAATTTTCTATTTGTAACTTTAGTGGAGTACGGGAACGCCTTTTTAACCTATAAAAATGACATAAATCACAAGTCCAATTTTATTTTGTGACCTGTTGGAATACATTAAGTACTAATAATAAAAAAATATTTTCTAATAATTGTTAGCATTGCGCTCAATATAATACATGTATTTGTTTGCTACACATAGAAAAGATTATGTAAGTAATATTTTTCTCCACCAGGCTATCGCTATTAACTATTGCATAACTTCACATTTTATAACGGTTTTGTCAAGAGCATATTATGTCGTCTTAGCCATTTGTAATTCGTTTAGAATTCAAGGTCACTTATATTTTGACAAATTGTTTTCGATTATGCTCACATAATCTATTGACCAAACTGTTATAAAATGACACATGATGTTGAAATAGTTGAATGCAATAGTATGGTAAAGGAAAATATATCTCGTATAATCTTTTTTTGTTGTTATAAACAAATATCTATATAATACCTAGCGCGACGTCAAAAACTGTTAGAAAATATTTTTTACTACAAGTAATCATATCATATTCTCTAACTGAAAAAGAAAATCGCACTTGTGAGTTATCGAAACTCAAAACTGTTCGCGTACTGTAGTACTTGTGTATACTTTTCCCCTTATTCATAAACGGCCACTAATGTTAAGAGATCGCTGATAATCGTTTGTCCCTTTTCCTCATATAGGTTGGACGGAAAGGGACAAACGATTATCAGAGGCCTCTTAACTTTAGTAGACGTTTATGAATAAGGGGGTTAGTTTTCTTAATTTGAGGTGTGCAATTAAGAGTATATTAATGTTATGTTTATGTATGTTACTTTATTTTTTACGCTCATATTGAGTGAGGTTATATATGATTGACTTATTGTACCTATACGTATTTAATCACAGGATTGATCGTATCAATCGACTCGGTCGCGCCAAGCGTTCGAAACACTGCCTGAAAAGAGGTCACATACATGATTACCGCCGAATTCATACAGCAAGTGTAATTGCGCCATAAAGGACGATGTCAAAGGCATTTTCATTCGAATCGGCCCCCGGGGGCCTATTTAGGATAGGAAACAGCGAATTGGAATTCATTTGGAAATTATTTTTTGTTGCGTGATGTCAGATGTGGGACGTGTGCTACCTATCACGTTAAAAATGTAATAATAGTTTATGTAACTGTTACGTAATAAGGGTCCTTAAAATACGAGTGTGGTTTTATGAAACGAAGCCGCAGGCGAGTTTCATAATAAGATTACACGAGTGTTTTAAGGTCTAATTACGTACAGTTGCATACACTGCTTTATCTACACACATATTATACATCCGAAATGATGTGTTCGGAAACCAGTAGAATGGCCGCCATTGCACCGCCATGACCAACTCGATCGTGTCGGCGGTCGCGCGGGCGCGTGCCGGCGGTCGGGGAGAGCGCGGATCTTGGTAACGTTACTGTGGGTTATGGATTTTCATACGTTTTTACCACACTGTCAGAGATGTTACGTTACTGGTTGCAATAATAGTGGTAGTTACATACGGTTTCCGAACGCGGAATAGAGGATTTATGATATTGGTGTAGATAAAATAGATTAGAGTTGTTTATAACTTTTTGGGTTTTTGGCATCATTTAAGTATTGACTTACAAGTGAAGTAAAAACAATATGTAAGTTGATCTTAATCTAACTAGTAGTCCGCCTCGAGCTGAGAACTCGCGATTTACTTGCAAACTAGTCGACCAATATAACAAGACCCTTATTAAGATCGTTTCGCGCCTTCTACCTCCATAAACCCTGGATCGATCCTGCTCATATACGAACTCTCAAATTATATTTATCTCCGTTACAACCCCAACAAAGGAGATCGTCAATTCTGGGCCACCTGATATAAACCGTATACAGTTTGTACTTCAATGTAAAATAAATACTCATTTTATTACTAAAGCAGACAAAATATCACACAAAAATGAAACGGGAATTAGAAATCCATACTAATATTATAAATGGGAAAGTGTATGTGTTTGTTTGTTTGCCCGTCGTTCACGGCAAAACGGGGCGACGAATTGACGTGATTTTTTAAGTGGAGATAGTTGAAGGGATGGAGAGTGACATAGGCTACTTTTTGTCTCTTTCGAACCCCCCACTTCCCTAAAATGGGGGGTGGAAGTTTATATGGAGCATTCCGGGGGGCAAAGGGGAACCGTGTTACCCCGAATTTAACGCGAGCGAACCCGCGGGCAAAAGCTAGTACTAAATAAATAAACATTATGTTGATCTGTCCGCGATTAAAACACAGCAAGACAAGTCGTTAACGTCCTTATGGCATTGACATAAAGTTTAACTTCACCTGCACTGAAACGGGTTTGTTTTTTGGTTTGACACTGTCAATGTCGACCGTTACATAATCTGCGTTTTGATACTGTTCGGTAGGTTTAGAACATTGTAATATTAAAATAATATCTAAGCCTACGAATACGGAAGTTTAAATTAGAAATCGACTGTATTAAAACGCCTAAAGATTGAAAATGCGTATTTTTGCATTTTTGATCGGAGTTTGAATATTTTTTTTCAACTTTGCAATGTCAGATACTAGTGGTATCGCAATTAACGGTGGTAAACCTTATCCCTTCGCAATAGGTGTTAGAAATGTTCAGTTAATAGTATCAACGATGGTTTGACAGCCGTCTTTGTTTACCGAAATACAGGAACTATCAATACGATCAAAATATGACTTTTTATTATTTCATCATGATTCCCGTTTTGTTTTAAAGTGCGCTTTTGTATATTTTCTTTAAAAAATCGGTACTTTTTTACATTAATATATAAATCATAGGCATGCACGCTTCTAAATATTGTCCTTGTCAGATTCAAGTTTTAAATGCATGATTTTTCAATTTTCCCATTAGATTTCGCAATTTTTTTACCACCCGATCTAGAAATTATGACGATTTTTGAAAGCTAATAATCATTCCTAAACGGTCCTAAATAATCTGGGCCAGATCACCTAACAAAAATTGACGATCTCCTTTCATAAAGATCAGAAAAACGTTACTGAAGTAATCAAGTATCAAGATCAAAAAGCCATCGAAATGCACAGACGTCTAGGTAGCCAGCTGACAGTTCCGTTGTGTCCGAACTTGTCTGTAAGAACTTCACTTCGCTGACGCTCCGCTCGTTCTATGAAATAAATCTATGAACCTATTCGAAAGACTAGACTAGGTGTAAAAAACATTTTTTATGTAATTCTGTCTTTTTGATACACTAGAAGACATCGCTTTTTATTTACCTCTAATTTTCTGTATTTTCTGTACTGTTTTTTAGTTGTTCAATAAAGTGTGTTTGTATTTGTTTTAACGGCCTCCTAGCCCAGTCGGTAGTGACACTGCCTACGAAGCAGGAGGTCCCGGGTTCGAATCCTGGTAAGGGCATTTATTTGTGTATTTATCACAGATATTTGTACCTTAATTATGGATGTTTTCTATGTATTTAAGTATTTATCTATATCTATCTATTATATGTATCGTCGTCTAGTATCCACAACACAAGCCTTATTGAGCTTACTGTGGAACTAGGTCGGTTTGTGTAAGATTGTTCTATAATATTTATTTATTTTATTTATTATTTAATCTGAATAAAGGTTCCTTAACACATCTTAATATTGAAGTCAAAATACCGCTTCAGTTCACTTGGGAGCTGAAATGCCAGAGACAGGCACACAAACAAACAAATTAACTGAACTCCCTGGGGTAAATAAGTTATTTCATCCAGCCAGTTTACAATCTACTCGAAATTCCCATACATATTGACTCTTCGAATACGCAAACTGTGAGCAAACACTATTAATAAGTTAACATTGTGCATTCATTCGCCATTTTGAAATTAATATTGTATTCTATACTGTATAGTATACTGTACCTCTACCACGAGTCATGTAGAAAATTCTGAATATTTTTCTAACCTAACCTAAAATGAATGGTAAGTAGTTGAAATTTGATATTATAAATAGTTATAAACACTTTCATTTTCAATCATAATAATTACAATGAATCTGTGAAAAATAACAAATAATATTGAAACATATTTTACAGGTTCTTGTGCATCATTAATTTCTGATTGATTGCTGTAGCAGCTAACTTATCACCGGCAAGGCAAACTATTTATCCCAGGAAGATGTATTATTTTATATTCAAGAAGTAACAACTGCGTTACAGGCCGGGATCTTCGAATTATTGCATCCAAGTATTATAAAATAGTGCTTACTTAAAAGACATCCAGATTTATACAGGGCACTTTGAAATTATAATGTACATAATTATATTAAAGATTTATTTATTGCGAAATAGCCTTTTAAAGTAACATTGTCACAAACTAGAAACTTATAAGTACTACTAACAATTACTCGTACGTGTAACTTATAAATAGAAATAAAACCATAATTATGCAAGAAGCGGCAAAGCCGCAATCCTGCGTTGTGTTATGTATGAAAACCGGCGGCTTGCTGGAGTATCTTTAGCTTCCCTTGTGCGTTTGTTAGGTCGTGAGGCTCCGTGCCCCTTGCTCCACGGATCGATTGCCTCGACACCAACAATAGTTAGACGAACGACAACTATATTTAATAGTCTTGTAGTGATTTCGGATGTCTGGCGCCGCTCCGGCTTGTTTGCTGGTAAATAAATTAAAGGACTTCGCCAACGTGTCGGCGTCGATGCAGATGGGATGTGTAACAGTAGCGCGCTGCCTATACTTAGAGAATCAACAACATCCTGAAAGGGTACTTATCCTTTTGTGATTATACAATAGACCTAAAAAATAAGAAATAAACCTATGATAACTAAAAGTCGAACTGTCATGTTGACAAAATAACCAAATAAATTAAGAATCACCTAACACTTTACATATGGACGTAGTTCTAGGACGTTTTAAACTAGTAGTGTTATTTGTACATTTGAAATTTCAACAATTTGGTTTTCTTAGGTAATCCTATATCCCACGACAAAATAAATATATAGATGGATGGTTGAAGTACTGAAAGTTTTCACCCCTTTTCCTAGCTTTGAATATGTATGACGAAATACGTAATTGTGTTTAAAAAAAAGTTGCAATCGGTGAACATTATGAAAAAATAGTAAAAATAAAGATCCTGAAGAATTGAGAACCTCCTCCTTCGAAATCTTGAAGTCGGTTGATAACATTTTATGCGTTAAAAGTCACGCGCGTTTAAATAAGGTAAAAAAGAGGCTTACTGTCATAGCTTGTATTTCCCGGCTCCGATGGCATGAACCGTAAGCCAGGAACAAATTTCATGACCAATCGCAAGGCGTCCCAGGCGATGATAATTTTTGTAGTGGTTAAGGACGAAGTATAATGATGACTCGCGTAGGTCAGCTGTCGCTCCGTTGGTGGGTTGCGGAACGTCAGTATTTGATGCTCTTATTATCAGGAAAATCGTCAGCCGGCTGTATTGAGGTAGAAAGACCGTCTGCTGATACCCTAAATACCATATATTCATGTGACTAGTTTAAGGTCTTTTCAGCGCTATACAGCCGGCTGATGATTTTAATTTTAATTGTAATAGCATATAAACTATCACCTGTTTCAACTGGGACGCGATGGTCATTTTATTTTATATATATATGTAAAGAAAACTTTACACCATCCATAACTAGTGTTGACGCTTTTCTTCATGTTAAATTTGTAATTGCCGCATTAGCCACAGAGTACAGACTGACAGCTGTGACATTGACATAAACAGGTGACATTATGAAAAACCTATGAGACGTAGTGAGGTTAATTATTGTAAGATTAAACTTCCCGTAAAAGAAATAACAAAACCCTGAAATAATAAAGGCTTTAAATGCTGTTTCTTTTGTCTTTACAGGTGAGCGACTAGCTTGTGTAACCAATGTAAACAAAATAATATAATGGTATTAAATGAATAAGATCAGTTTATAAATAAACTCTTTTGTTTTTACAGAGAAACGCAATTTCGTCTTTATTTTACCTACCAGAGTGTGATAGATATCATTATGTGCATTTTATGTGAGAAAATGGCTGCCGTTCCTCCACCCACTCAAGGAACGGCAGCTGACCATCACGAAGCTCGATTATTTACCGCCCTTAACCACTTAAAATTTACCGCCTGGGAGTCTTGGGACACGATGACCAACGGAAATTATTCCTGGTTTACGGCCTAGCAAGCATATTAAGCACCCACAAAAAGTATGGTAATTTTTCAGAGCTAGTACGGTTTCTATGCTTATTAAGTTATTATTGTTCACTGCTCATATAATTTTTCTACAGTTCTAAACCTTCAGATAAAATATGGATAAAATGTACTTAGGAAGTAAAACCTTTTTGGCTTACCTACAATCTGTTTCGGTTGCAGTGAAGGATGTGACGTATGTCACGTCACGTCACTTTGTAAAGTATTGAAATCTACACAAACGAAACAAACAATCGAGCTTTCGTTAGCGAATTGCGTAAAGGATAATCCCACCAAAAACATTCTGTAAAAAACTAGCCAAGTCTCGATGGAGCTGCTTGTTTATCTCTAAAAAGTAATGAAATCTAGACAAAGTCGTGCCAAGTCTAAGGTTCCTTACTGCGATTTCTTTATTATTATAGTTAATGTTGGGTGACTCGGCCGTTGAAGGGTACAAAACCAGGTGTTCCATCCATGACACCATTGCACCAATCTGTGGCCAGAACCGCTACCCATTGACGATGGAAAATTGCCACTTGGGAAACGTTGATTCAATAACTGGTTATTGAATCTGGTGTCTGCTGGAGCACCTGGTTTTGTACCCTTGTGTACCCTGCAACGGTCAAGTCACACAACATTAACTATAATAATAAAGAAATCGCAGTAAGGAACCTTAGACTTGGCACGACTTTGTCTAGATTTCATTACTTTTTAGAGATAAACAAGCAGCTTCATCGAGAGTTGGCTAGTTTTTTACAGAATGTTTTTGGTGGGATTTCACTTCTTATTGTAGAAACGTGGGCTTATTGATTTATTTAGACGACGGCGACAGTCAGCGCCATCTAGCGACGTGTGCGGGTATCACCGCCACTCTTAGTACAAATTTTGTTTTCTAATCAGGGTCACCAGGTACTCCAGATCTTCGATTATCCTAGTTTTTAAAGTTTTCCCTTTATGTGGCCATCAAACCCCAACTCTGTACCAAATTTCAGCTCTCTGAGTTTATGGGAAGTACTAGTTCTATTTTTATGATCATCAGTGAGTGAGTGTCATAAATGCGAAATTTTGCTTTCGCTTAACTTCGGAACTAAATGACCTACAGACTTGAAATTTTGGATTTTAAGTATGTGATTATAGCTTATTGGATGACGAAAATTTCTGCGTTCTGGTCTTATCCAGAGGTTCTCAAATAGGGGCCTGAAAATGCGGCGAAATGGTTCCAGTAAACGATGGTACGGCAGTGTTTGCTTCGCACTCGACTTGGCGGGGGCACTGCCGTGCCCCCAGATATGATAGATATTATAGATAGATATAGATAAATACTTAAATACATAGAAAACATCCATAATCAAGGATCAAATATCCGTGATAAACCCACAAATAAATGCCCTGACCAGGATTCGAACCCGGGACCTTCTGCTTCATAGGCAGGGTCACTACCAACTAGGCTAGGAGGCCGTTAAAATAAATAAATATTAATAAATAATGAGTTTGGCTTCAGGTTCTAGTAAGTTTGTAGCAAAATTATATTACAATACAGCCTTGGCCAGAAGTGTTAAGCACCTTTGCGATTTTCATACAAAACTCGAAAGTTTAGACCGGCTTTTCTATCTTTTTTGAAGTTATTTTATCAATTAATTCAAACTCAACAGGCATGTTTTGTTGAAGTACCGCACCGACCTAAATTCGCATTTTTGGGACCTCCACTTTTCATATTTTATAGGTACCTTGAAAGTGTTATTAACTGAAGTTTTCTAGATACGAGTATATCACTAAAATATAACATTTTACGTCATCTTACATTGTTATGATAGGGAATTAATACTTAACATCAAAACTGTAAACAAAAAAGGGCTATGCTCAACACTTCTGGCCAAGGCTGTACATCAAATCCTATACAGTAACATATTAACTTAAGTAATATTATAACAATTCAAAAAAATTAATGGGGACCATAAGAGCCAGTCTAATCGCAAAATACATAATACTAATATCGGCAAAAACTTTATTGCGAACCGAATTGTTAATGTTGTGTAACTTGGAATAAATTACCCTCCCAAGTTGTGAACTCCGAAGTTAATCAGTTTAAAAATAGACTCGACAAACTATCAAAAGCAATGAATTAGTGCTTAGTGAACTATGATTGAGACTTATCAGCGCGAGCTGCCTGTCTAAAACGTTATAATAATATAATGATATATAATATAATATTTTAATAAAAATCCCTTTGACTATTGAAACTAGACATAAATGAAGCCATTTTTTTTATCGTATGGCTACATGTAGACAGATATAGATAGGCACTGGATATAGATAGGCATTTCTTCCCTGGGGTAGTAGTAGTGGGAAAGCAGATGATAAAGAAAATCCAGTGAGTGCTGCGAGGTCCAGATGGGACAGTGCAGCTGCCAAATTTGTTACTCTTTTAGCACCACCCAGGGATCACGTGTAGGGTTGTCTAAGGTGTTTCCTACGGCCGCAGAGTAACATTGATTCCCGATAAAAAATGAAGCTATAAAATAAAGAGTATATCACATACTCAAAGAATGATAAGTGAGCTCGCAACACATCACTTTAAATGACACGCCTATAAATACTGTGTCCGGACCTCTCGCATTTTCGAACTATTGGCCTGATTTATTAAAGAGAAAACTGTTATGAAAGCTTTCAGCTTGTATTGAAATTCAATATTATGACAGAAATAAGTGAGAAGAAAATGTTTATTGTTGCTAGTTATTTTTCTAAAGAGAACATTATGTGAATAAACAACCCTTTTATTTGTGTGTTTAGGAGACTGACAATAGCCGATGACCTTGAAATTGACTTTACGAGTACTTAAATAGTTTTTTAGCAATAATATTTTTTTGAAGTATAGAAAATATATGTCAATATCCGTTATATTTTGAAGAATTTTGTTAAGTTCGATACACGATTAGACGCATTCAGTTCGGTAGAAAATATATCCTGAGTTACATCCTAAAATTAGCTGTAAATAGTATTATCTTTAATTTCCTGACTATAATTAAGAACAAAATTCCAATACACTAATACCATAACATTCACTATTTTATATTATATATATGGACTATTCTTTGACTCAAATGAGAATTTAACACTGGAGCTTTTTTCGGATATTTCTGGTAAACTTCAGAATGCAGGAGTACAAAATATACTACAAAAGATAGCCGAAACTATATCGTTGCATCAAACAAGCAGCGTAGAATATGAGCAACAGAATGAAGCTGATCCAGATACAGCCGAAACTATACCATTGCATCAAATAAGCAGCGTCGAAGAAGATGAGCAACAGAAAGAAGTTGATACATTTTTTCGTCCCTCAACATAACGTATTCCGCTTTTTCATCAGAACATAGCCGGAATCCTTTCGAAACGAGATGAGATCGAAATTGCACTAGACAACCTGAAAAATATAAATAACTTTCTAAGTGTCATTTGCTTCAGTGAAACTTTCTTCAGCAAAGGTTCAGAAGATAATCTTGCATTTAACGACTACGAACTAGCCTCGTTTTTTTCTAGATCAAAAAAGAGAGGAGGAGTTTGCATTCTGGTAAATAAATGCCTAGACTTTGATAACTTGACCTCCCTGCAAAACTTTGCTATCGAAAAGGAAATCGAATGCTGTGGGGTAGAGTTTGATAACACTAATATCATTGTTGTATGCGTGTACAGAATACCTGACTCAATTGTAACTATTTTCTTTAATCAATTAAGCAAGCTATTACGCCTTTTACGATCTAAACCTAACAAAAAAGTAATTATTTGCGGAGACGTTAACATTAACATACTAAATGATAATAAAATAACAAGAGATTATATTAGTCTACTAGATAATTACAATATGTATAGACATATTCAGACCTCAACACGTAAAAATAGCTGCATTGATCATATCGTTAGCAATGTCAAATCTGGAAAAGGTGAGACACTTCAGTTAGGTCTCTCAGATCATGACACATGCCAGATAGCTACGTTTAAGACAAGGACGGCTATTAAAGATAGGGTATGGTATATTACAAAACGAGATTACAGCTCAGAAAACATTGACAAATTTAAAGAATGTATAGCAAGCCTTTCGTTTTCACAAGTCTACGAAGAGAATTGTGCCGATAAGTCGTTTACACTATTTTATGATTTATTGACTCTTTTCCATGATTTATGTTTCCCGAAAGTAAGAGTAAAAATTTCAAACGTGGATCACTAAATCTCTTAGAAAATGCTGTATTAAAAAAGGAAACTGTATTTCGAATATCAATTTTCTAACAGGAATAAAGAAACAAATAAAAGTAGACTTATTAACTACACCCGAATTTTGAGGAAATGCATGGCATACGCGCAAAAAATACGAAATACTAAATTTATAAAGAATGCGAAAAACAAATGTCGAGCTGCGTGGACTGTTGTAAACGATAGTTTCAATAATGGACGCAAAAAAGAAATAACCATTGCTATATGGGAAATTCAGCGAACTGTTGCGATAGTTTATTTTTGACACCGGACGATCCGTGTGAAATAAATAAAATAATTTGCTCCCTTAAGAACACTCCACCTAACGGTTACGATGAGACCCATCAAAAATCTTGAAAGAGACTTCAGATGTACTTTCATTCCATTTGTCAAACTTAATTAATATGTCTTGTGAACAGGGTCAATTCCCTACAGCATTGAAAAGGTCAGTGGTTAAACCTATTTTAAGACAAACTATCAAAAGCAATGAATTAGTGCTTAGTGAACTATTATTGAGACTTATCAGCGCGAGCTGCCTGTCTAAAACGTTATAATAATATAATGATATATAATATAATATTTTAATAAAAAATCCCTTTGACTATTGAAACTAGACATAAATGAAGCCATTTTTTTTATCGTATGGCTACATGTAGACAGATATAGATAGGCACTGGATATAGATAGGCATTTCTTCCCTGGGGTAGTAGTAGTGGGAAAGCAGATGATAAAGAAAATCCAGTGAGTGCTGCGAGGTCCAGATGGGACAGTGCAGCTGCCAAATTTGTTACTCTTTTAGCACCACCCAGGGATCACGTGTAGGGTTGTCTAAGGTGTTTCCTACGGACGCAGAGTAACATTGATTCCCGATAAAAAATGAAGCTATAAAATAAAGAGTATATCACATACTCAAAGAATGATAAGTGAGCTCGCAACACATCACTTTAAATGACACGCCTATAAATACTGTGTCCGGACCTCTCGCATTTTCGAACTATTGGCCTGATTTATTAAAGAGGAAACTGTTATGAAAGCTTTCAGCTTGTATTGAAATTCAATATTATGACAGAAATAAGTGAGAAGAAAATGTTTATTGTTGCTAGTTATTTTTCTAAAGAGAACATTATGTGAATAAACAACCCTTCTATTTGTGTGTTTAGGAGACTGACAATAGCCGATGACCTTGAAATTGACTTTACGAGTACTTAAATAGTTTTTTAGCAATAATATTTTTTTGAAGTATAGAAAATATATGTCAATATCCGTTATATTTTGAAGAATTTTGTTAAGTTCGATACACGATTAGACGCATTCAGTTCGGTAGAAAATATATCCTGAGTTACATCCTAAAATTAGCTGTAAATAGTATTATCTTTAATTTCCTGACTATAATTAAGAACAAAATTCCAATACACTAATACCATAACATTCACTATTTTATATTATATATATGGACTATTCTTTGACTCAAATGAGAATTTAACACTGGAGCTTTTTTCGGATATTTCTGGTAAACTTCAGAATGCAGGAGTACAAAATATACTACAAAAGATAGCAGAAACTATATCGTTGCATCAAACAAGCAGCGTAGAATATGAGCAGCAGAATGAAGCTGATCCAGATACAGCCGAAACTATACCATTGCATCAAATAAGCAGCGTCGAAGAAGATGAGCAACAGAAAGAAGTTGATACATTTTTTCGTCCCTCAACATAACGTATTCCGCTTTTTCATCAGAACATAGCCGGAATCCTTTCGAAACGAGATGAGATCGAAATTGCACTAGACAACCTGAAAAATATAAATAACTTTCTAAGTGTCATTTGCTTCAGTGAAACTTTCTTCAGCAAAGGTTCAGAAGATAATCTTGCATTTAACGACTACGAACTAGCCTCGTTTTTTTCTAGATCAAAAAAGAGAGGAGGAGTTTGCATTCTGGTAAATAAATGCCTAGACTTTGATAACTTGACCTCCCTGCAAAACTTTGCTATCGAAAAGGAAATCGAATGCTGTGGGGTAGAGTTTGATAACACTAATATCATTGTTGTATGCGTGTACAGAATACCTGACTCAAATGTAACTATTTTCTTTAATCAATTAAGCAAGCTATTACGCCTTTTACGATCTAAACCTAACAAAAAAGTAATTATTTGCGGAGACGTTAACATTAACATACTAAATGATAATAAAATAACAAGAGATTATATTAGTCTACTAGATAATTACAATATGTATAGACATATTCAGACCTCAACACGTAAAAATAGCTGCATTGATCATATCGTTAGCAATGTCAAATCTGGAAAAGGTGAGACACTTCAGTTAGGTCTCTCAGATCATGACACATGCCAGATAGCTACGTTTAAGACAAGGACGGCTATTAAAGATAGGGTATGGTATATTACAAAACGAGATTACAGCTCAGAAAACATTGACAAATTTAAAGAATGTATAGCAAGCCTTTCGTTTTCACAAGTCTACGAAGAGAATTGTGCCGATAAGTCGTTTACACTATTTTATGATTTATTGACTCTTTTCCATGATTTATGTTTCCCGAAAGTAAGAGTAAAAATTTCAAACGTGGATCACTAAATCTCTTAGAAAATGCTGTATTAAAAAAGGAAACTGTATTTCGAATATCAATTTTCTAACAGGAATAAAGAAACAAATAAAAGTAGACTTATTAACTACACCCGAATTTTGAGGAAATGCATGGCATACGCGCAAAAAATACGAAATACTAAATTTATAAAGAATGCGAAAAACAAATGTCGAGCTGCGTGGACTGTTGTAAACGATAGTTTCAATAATGGACGCAAAAAAGAAATAACCATTGCTATATGGGAAATTCAGCGAACTGTTGCGATAGTTTATTTTTGACACCGGACGATCCGTGTGAAATAAATAAAATAATTTGCTCCCTTAAGAACACTCCACCTAACGGTTACGATGAGACCCATCAAAAATCTTGAAAGAGACTTCAGATGTACTTTCATTCCATTTGTCAAACTTAATTAATATGTCTTGTGAACAGGGTCAATTCCCTACAGCATTGAAAAGGTCAGTGGTTAAACCTATTTTTGAAAACGGCGATAAACTAAGTACCGATAATTATAGACCAATAACTTTAATCCCAGTCATTTCAAAAATATACGAACGTGCAATGTATAATCGAGTGGAAATATTTTTCAATAAACACGAAATTCTAAAGCAAGAACAATATGGATTTAGGAAAAAAAGAAATACAGCCTTAGCCAACTTCCGCCTCAATAACATAATTACGGATTGCATTGACAATGGTATACCTGTAGGTGTGTTATTTCTTGACATGAGCAAAGCCTTTGACACAGTGTGTCATAAACAGCTACTTACCAAATTGGAAAGGCTAGGTATCCGAGGTCCTCCACACTCATGGCTAAAAAGTTACTTGTCAGGAAGAATGCAGTGCACACAAATAGATAATATAGAAAACTATGAACTCAAATCTTTTAAATCTAGTTATAAATTAAACTCTTTCGGCGTACCACAAGGTAGTATTTTAGGGCCGCTACTATTTATTACTTACATTAATGACTTACCTGAAGTCACAAAGCACGAATGCATACTTTTTGCCGATGATACGACAGTTGTAATTAAAGCTACTGACATAAATAATTTTGAATTAAATGTTAATACGGCCTTACAAGATGTAATCACCTGGCTGACTCACAATAATTTGAAAATAAATTTAAATAAAACCAAGTTCATGCAATTCAGATCCTACAAAGCTGAAGTTCATAACATAAAAGTAAGTCATTGTAATGTTGATATTGAGGAAGTTAACACTACAACGTTCTTGGGACTGTCGCTAGACACGCACTGTTCTTGGAAAAGTCAAATCGCAAATATCAGCCCCAAGATGTACAGGTTTCACTTTGCCCTCTGGAGATTACAACAAACAATATCCTTAAAAACAGCCCTAATGACATATCATGGATATATTGCGTCCATCCTAAGATACGGAATTATTATGTGGGGTAATTCAGTAAATTCCGATCAAGCGTTTATTGCACAAAAGGAATGTGTACGTGCTTTGTGTGGAGCAGGGTATAGAGAAACATGTAAACCTCTGTTTCCTAAACTAGGCCTATTAACATTACCCTGTCTATACATATACGAGATCTCATTATTTGTCATGAAGAATCCGGAACTTTTTCCTCCTGTGAGAAATATTTCAAGTAGACCTTTAAGACGATATCAAATGACAATCCCATCGCACGATCTTCTACTCAGAAGGAAGAGTGCTTATATAATGGGTATAAGATAAGAATATACAACAAAATTCCTGCGACACTAAAAGAGCTGACATATTCCCAATTTAAACACAAATTTTATAAATTATTATGTGAATGTTGTTTTTACAGTATTGACGAATTTTTCAGCTTCAGTATTGACGAAATATGTATGACGATAATTTAATCCAATTTAATATAATAATATAACGAATAATGTATAATGATTAATTGATTCTGTGCCTAATGTAAACTATGCATGTAATGTACTAGGACTCATTGAATTTTGTTTGTATCGCACCAACTATCTTAAGATTCACATGCCTAATGGCAGAATGTAGTATATAAGTGCATGCCCTGTGTGTATTGTATGTTATGTTCATGTGAATAAATCATTCATTCAAATCATACATTCATTCATATTTTAAAATTAAGACGTGTTTTTTTTCTAAATCCTCCTTTTTCTGAATTTGCGATGAGCTCCCATGCTAATCATTACACTGTGTTTCTCTTTCAATCGTGCTTAAAAAGAGAGGGACGCAGATTAGCTGTTGTTTTCCCCTTATTATCAATAGCGCTTTCTAAATAAGTATTAGGATACGTATTTAGAAAGCACAGATAAGTAATAGTACAAGTAACAGAAGATTCTCCTTCCTGAATTTGACATTTAGCTACAGAGATGAAAACGTTAGCTGTCATGCGCTCTTAAAAAAATAGGGGTTTCAACGTGCTTCATATATCCATGCAGGTTTGAGACATGCCATAAATACTGGCTGATATAATAATAAGTGATATTTTCAATCAAAAGTACACATCATTGTCGGTTGTCATTGAGACATTAACTGCCATAAAAAAATTTAGAAATAAACTCTATTAACAACCGACAATGATGTACCCATGACTTGAAAACGTCAGATATTCTCGAACGCACCCATAAGGTGATAAGCTTTGTGGCAACCCTTCCTTCACTAGCTCTTGCGGTGCGGTAAGCGCATCGAGAAAAACGGGTACAATGGATGGAGAGACATAGTGAAACCCCCCTGACAAAAGCAAGAATACAAGATAATCATGAAGTTAAAAGATAATGCGATTTGACATACGACGAAAACGATACATCAAACGCTTAATGGCATAGGTTGTCATAGTCATGTTTTTTTTTATTTTCTTTTATTTAATGGCTTTTACTCCTCGTCAGTTTTAGCGAGGTGAATTCTGCCAATGTCAAGATGTACAGATTTCATTGAAATTTAATAAAATTTAAGCAACGTTGTTCGGTTGAGGCCTTGCCGATAGGTGATCCTTACAAACACGTGGGTGGCCGAGACCCCGGATAACCGTTTGTTCAACTAAACAGTGGTTACGCGCGTTTTTAGACAAATTTTTCATGAGCTGCACACTTGTTTGTTAGGTCACCGTACAATAAGCTATCAATATTACACACTGAACTACGTAAATGAGCAAAAAACAAAAACCTACTCTAAAGACGGTGCAGCCATCTTGAGCTTCAAACGAATATCCTCATGATTTGTTTAGATGCTATTTTAAAGCCTGACAATGTATTCATTTTTTGGCCCTCACAATGTTGCGCAGTTTCAGAGGTACTAATTTATTTTACTGGCAACCGACACTTTCTCAGGGCCAAAAATAAAAAGCTGTCAGGCTTTAATTCCTACACATGATCATATTGATAACAAATTTGTACCAAATCAGAATTTCATTTTAAGTATTTGGACATCCAACAGCTGTGACATTATAATTAAACAACTTAGGTATATTGTACTTAGTAGATACAGGAAGCCAATTTTAGGAACTCACAACTCGTAGTGAAAGTGATACTCGTAATACCTTTATATTTTAACGATTTTACGAGTATTAAATTCCGCTTCAAGTTTGTGCCCTATTTTGGGGATTTTTTTCATTTTTTTTTAATACCATGACGGTGGCAAACAAGCATACGGCCCGCCTGATAGTAAGCAGCTACCGTAACCTATGGACGCCTGCAACTCCAAAGGAGTCACATGCGCGTTGCCCACCCTTTACAAAAAGAAGAATTCACTGTGTTGACGGCTAAAGGAGCAAGAAGGTCCCTCATCGTCAACACACTGGGTCCTCTTTGAGCTCTTTGGCAACCTTACTCACCAGCTATTTGGCTGTGGTTTTCTGTAAGGTGGAGGTACTTCCCCAGTCGGGCTCTGCTCCAGATTTGAGCGAAATGACATTCGCTGAACGTGCCCTACCACACAAAGAGAGATGACATTCGCAGTACCCATACCTCTCTTTTGGACGTAGTTTAAGGACATACCCGGGTCCGAAGGCTACACAAATACCGCATTGTTATGTCATTTTTATAATGATATGCGATAATTGCGAGATGCCATTCGCAGTGCCCATACTACTTTTTTGGCGTAGTTTAAGGACATACCCAAGTCCGGACGTAGTTTAAGGACATACCCCGGGTCCAATTCCTTTTTTATTATTTTTATGAAACTTCTTATCCTCAGGGTTCGAAGACACCCACGTGATGATCTACATCGGCTTCGGATTCCTGATGACGTTTCTCAAGAAGTACTGCTACAGTGCCCTTGGCTTCAACTGGCTCCTTGCGGCCTTGGTAGCTCAGTGGTCTCTGCTTACACAAGGATGGTTTAACATGAAGGACATGGTTATTCCACTTAACAAAGAGACTATAGTCGGTAAGTGTTTTATTTATTTTTATCCCTGTAATAATAAATATTACATTTCATTTGAGTAATCCATAATTGAAAATTTTGGGAGGGAGATACAAACCTAAAACATTTTTACCCAAGGGATAATATACACCTATTTCAGACGAGATATTTTGATAAAATGGGTGCCTTTTACCCTAGTTAAACACACTTTGTTTTTAATTTTGTATGCGAGGAAAGTAAAATACTTTCCAGCATACCTATTTTATACAACAAAACATTGCCATGTGAAACCTTCAACAACATTCCTCGTTTTGTAATGTTACGCTCATCTAGAACAATAATCACAATAATATGTCTGGTGTAGCTAGGAAAAGCACTAATTTTATCTTAGAATAACCTACATTTTCTTTAATTAGAGTAATATATCTAGGAAACCAGTTTCAGCACTAAAATTCTTACATTATAGACATAAATTCCACCAAAGACGGTGCACAATTTTGCAATGCTTTCAAGTAATGTTGCCATGCTCTGTAGAGCTGTGTTAAAAACAGGAATAAAATTATTATTCGGAAAAAACTGTTACTTCAAACTATTGGTAATCTAACAGATGAGTTAGACAGAGAGCTAGTCTCGTAAAATATGACACAATAAACAGAGCAATTAGTCTAGTTTCTCCGCCCTTTTCAACCTTATGGACAGGGTGAAATACATGATATGAACCCTATGGAATATGGACCCAGGACTCAAACTGGAGACCCAAACTGAATGAGCCACCGGTACGTAAAACTACTGTCACTCTTGGTCTCATTGAATTTTAACGAGAAGTAATATTTTTCGAAAAGAAAAAAAAAACAAAAATAAAGCGGAGAATAGAAGGCGGGGCGGGTTTGCGATATCTTTGCCGATCAAAAACATAAGACGTGATTTTGCCTTAATCTAGGGACTTACTTGGTGGTCCACGTTCTTCTTTCAGGCTGTGCTCTGGCCTTGCTGATGGGAGGGCACCTCGTGGCCCGCTCCGGGTCGAAAACACTGTCACTCTTGGTCTTGATCACAAAATCCGATGTCGTCCATAAACTAACAACCCCAGGGCGAAAGATAACTCAAAAAAAAACACTTAATGCGTAATACGGGCGGTGCTACGGGAATGATGCAATATTTTGCTTCCACACGTAGGAGTTTCGAGCGGAAACTGAACTTTTAATCATGGCCGCAGATGTAGACGCCGTATTGCCCCTAGATGGCGCTGTTATGCTTAGTTTTCTAGGCGATTATCGCATTGGCTCAAACACATACCTTATTTCATCTCAGTTACTTCGCATTTATAATATTAAGTAGGGACATAATCTTACAGTAGTAGTACGCTCAAATCTAGCTATACGAAGGGGAGACATGGTACAAAAGTAACACATGACATGTTTTCAGAGGCTGACATAATGGCAGCAACGATTCTCATAACCTTTGGCGCACTTCTGGGCGTCGCGAGCGGCGGCCAGCTACTCTTCATTGCTATCGTTGAAACTGCCATCGCTAGTGCTAATATTTACCTCGTCACCGACGTTTTTCAGGTAAACTTCTCCATTATTTTATTAAAAGAGGAAACTAAAAGTATTGAATTGACTTCATCAATGATGAGCGAGTGTCGAGAGAGGCTGCCGTAAATTGTGAGATAGGTAGTGATTGTAGTGAAAGATAAAAATATGTTATGTACTAGCTATACCTACTGATAGTTAGATATATAGGGTGCATTGGAGTAATTCCGATAGGAAAATGGATGGCTGGTAAATTCCGAAAGTTGACTCTTATTACAATGGGATCCGAGCTATATTTGATTGATTTTCGGAATAACAATCTTTGCGAAATTACCCCAACGCACCCTATAGGATTTTTTTACCCCCTACCCATACTAAACATCTTTTACTAACAGATCAAATCAAATCAAATTCTTAAATGCCAAAACAACACTTTGTAAACTTATGCTATCTTACTTATCTAAAAAAAATTAACGCTACGAATAAAAATAAAACACATTTAACAGTCAATATGAAAAAAAAAATTGGTTGTTTGTAAAGTAGGTTTACGATCGAGATGTTTACGTGATAACGTCTAACCGCTCGTGAGGATTCCGCGTGACAAGTTTCACGGAATGACTGGCAGCGCTCGAGATGAGACGGTAGATCGGTCCGTCTCTCTCTCGTTATACCTGCGATCGCGCTCGTGAGGTTTTGGTGTGACACAAGTTTCTGAACATGTCACCCGACTAAAACGATTTTAAAGACGTTATCACGTCAAAAAAGAAAATAATAATAGTAAACTATCATAAACCACATAAAGTACCATTTTTAAATAAAATATCTATATAGCTGTTGGGCACCTATTCCAAAAAATCGTTTAACATTTAACTTACTCAACTTCGAAATCGTGGCGAAATTTTGGGTGTTTCATACATTTCAACCAATCGATATAGATTTTGTTACGGCTGGCCCATAGGAAAAGTTATTCAGTATGGCATAGTACTCACCTCGTTCAATATTTGTTCAATTTAGTTAAGGATTGGAAAAATATCCTGTATATATAAAATACCATAGCGAGGTACGCGCCGACGACTGGACAGAAACGGTCATTCTTTGGTGTCGGAGCCCCACTTTGAGTTATTGCGCCACAAGAGAGAGAGACAGATATATTTATAAAAGACAGGCTTTGAAACGATTCACTTTATTTTTGTCTAAACCCAGTCTGAACCCGCGCCTAGTACATTTTAGCTCACTAATGGTCGCCGGCAAACACTATTACAACATTATAATTACCTAACCAAATTTCAACCTTACTGCTACGAGATAAAGTCTACTGGTGATTAGTTAAATGTGTGGCTGTTAACAATCCGCGTTATTAACGAAATGCCTCGGGGATTAGTGAGAACCATAAATAGCGACTCATCAGCTACAATGCTGCACAATGAGAACACAAACGGAGGTCTGGATTAAAAAGTTAATTGACTAGTGGATAGTCAACTATAGTACAGTCACCGGCAATAGTATCTTCCTACGCGAAGGCCGCAAAAATATGTGACAAACTCTTATTTGTTGGGCCATAAGAGCGTGTCACATATTTATGCGGCCTTCATGTAGGAAGATACTATTGCCGGTAACTGTACCTATAGTTCAGTCAATAGTATCGGATAAAATCAAACGTAAGTTTTATAAAATAAATATTGTGTAGGTACATGTGAAACACAATAATCATATTTTATTTAAATACCTATAAACACCCGGACGCGGGTATGTCCTTAAACTACCTCCAAAAGACATATAACCTAGGGCGTGCAAAACCAGTATAAATAAAAAAATAGTATGTAAAAAAAATCTAATTTGAATTCAATCTACTATTGATAAAAAATATGATATCAGCCACTTCAAAATACTTAAGGAACCCAATTGGGCACGAATGTGTCTGCGTGTTGACCTGAACAACGTCATACATTGACGGATGAGTAGGTTACTTATGAATCTATTCTACCTATGTATAATTTGTATACCCCGTACAATGACCAAAAAAATCTAAAAAGTACAATGATAAAAAAAAACAAGGTAATTTTTTTTGTAACATAATATATCTACCTAATAGTCGTACACTCAAGGATAATTACGATATGAATAATAAAGAAAAGTACTATACATAATTTTAAACAAAAAAGAACCGAACTTTATTTAGCATCCACCTTTCCAAAAGCAAATGCTCGAGCTGCTGTAAAAAAATACTCAAATCACTATAGGTGTGCCTATAATAGTTGAAGAGTTCCCTCGATTTCTCCAGGATCCCAACATCAGATCCTGACTTGGTTACAATGGGACCAACTGTGAAGTACACTCTGTCAAACAAAAAAATAATTTTCCAAATCGGTCCAACCGTCTTCGAATAATCGGTGAACAATGTGAACATACATAAAAAAAATTGCAAAAAAAAACAAAGATCCCGACGAATTGATAACCTCCTCCTTCGAAATCTTGAAGTCGGTTGAAACTGACCTAATTTCTTTGTCTTTGAGTAGTCTAGCAATCCAATTTGAAGAACGTACACGTTTTCAACAGATATTTTGAATAACACGGATTTTTCTAATAAGTACCTACTTCGTTTCTTTGATTAATCATAATACTTATCGTACCTTTTAAGGTTTAATAAAACAGTGAATTCACCGTTTTAAAAAACAGCATTCTGAATTATACAAATACATAGGTACAGTCAGCAGCAGAAGTAGCGGGCGAGGTGTTCAAAATGATCTTCACAAGCTCTTATTCTCTTAACAATAAAGTCGTGTCCAGTTAATTTTGAACACCTCACCCGCTTAGCTACCTCTGCTGCTGACTGTTCAAACCTTTCCCAAAACTTTACAAACTTTTTATTCAAACAAATATTAAAAACATGTTTAGACCGTGAGACTACAGTCGATTGGTAATTGGTACACATTAGTTATATTGAAATCAAAGATGTAATTAAATTAAGAGATTACATTCAAAGTCAAACTCGGTCGAGAAGCAGTGTTCCGAAGATCCCGGCTATTAACTAAATGCTTTGGGGATTTCCACAAATAATGGCAACTAATCACTCAGTAATCAGCTTCCCGAGATCGTCCTCTGTCTTTCTGGGTATTGCCACAGATTCGGCAATACCAGAAAGGCCACTACAATATTCCAAAAGAGTAAAAAAAATCCCCGTCGCAAAAATGACAGGTATTAAATTTAAACTTTCGTGAGACATACTATCACTAAATATAAAATATAACGGTTACACTCACCCAGCTAGGTAACCCAGGCGTTTACGAGATACCTTGCGACTGTGGTAAATCCTACATAGGGGAAACCGGACGTAACTTGTCAACGAGACTCTCGGAGCATATACGGAGTGTGAAGAAAATGGATTGCAGCAACTCAGCGGTAGCAGAGCACGCTTGTGATGCAGGCGCGTCACATTTCCTTCGCTTTGATAAAGCTAGACTGCTGGTTCGTGAATGCTACGTGCCACGCAAAATACGCGAGGCGATCGAGATTGGGCGTCGTCCGAATTTTAATCGAGACGGGGGCTGGGGCGTACCGCCAGCATGGAAGCCTGTAATCCATGGCAAGAACTTCAGTGTGTGCTGTGAGAGTTTAGTGGACACAGTGAGTGTGGTTTGTTTATCGTCGCTCATGTCGGATGAACCGAATGCGCTGCAAAGCACGGTAGCAGCGCCGGCGCAAGATCACCCTCAACAAGCTTTGTCAGAACGGGCGACACGAGCTGCGCGGCGAGCGGGACGCAGGCCAGCAGTCGGCAACGCGTCGTGCAACAGCACGCTACGGGCCGGTTCATAATAGCACTCTTAGTGCTTGAAGATGGGGAGCTAAGCTCTCCGAAACATGTCGCGCGAAGTGACTAAAGGGACGTGAGTGTAACCGTTATATTTTATAATGACAGGTATGTCTGCGGTGGCTTTTCTAACTTAGATGGACCATCTAATTGGTGATTAGGTATTTTAACTTCCACATTTCCGGCCATGATCATTCATTACAAATAATTTTACACAAAAAATAACCGACTTCACTCAGCCTCCACTTTTCCAAAAGGAAATGACCGAGCTACTGTAAAAAATACTCAAATCACTACAGGTGTGCATATAATATTTGAAGAATTCCCTCGATTTCTCCAGGATCCCATCATCTGATCCTGACCTGATGACAGTGGGACCAACTGTGAAGTATACTCTTTCAAACAAAAAAAGAATTTTCCAAAGCGCTCCAGCCGTCTTCGCAAAATCGGTGAACATCCATTAAAAAAAATCAATAATCCCGACGAAATGAGAACCTCCTCCTTAGAATCTTGATGTCGGTTGTAAAAATTACTATTCGCGATTGTAATGCTTTTCAATCTCGTTCCTTACTTAGTCCAACACGGTACTCGAACGAAAAGCTCTTTATTATATCACGATCGTATAAAATAATATATTTTATTACGCATAATTACTACCCCACATGTATCTGCAATAATACAACCCAAGGCATTTCATTCACACAATCACCGGAGGTACTGGTCACTTTTTCTGAACTATATGACACCTATTTCAAGATTGCATATACACGGTAAAATTCGACCGGTGCTGCTGTGACCCGGGTGGCCTAGTGGTTAAGGCGTCTGCCGCAAATGCAGAAGACACTGGTTCGACCCCAGCTCTGGGTCACTTTTTTCCTTTGTCACATCTATATAAGTTTATAATTTATATAGTAGGGTATCCTGTCCTACCCACTGGACACGGTGCGTCGACGTATGATGATGCAGTCCGGCCGGCCGGTGCACGAGCGCACCTACAAGATCACGGCCCACTGCTGGGCCACCATACTAAAGACGGAGGGCCCGAAGGCCTTCTTTAAAGGCGCTTTCTCCAACGTACTTTAGTATCCTATTATTTAGTATCCTAGCAACAAGCACAAAATTTAACTCTGCTTTTAAATGTAAATAAATATTCTTTAAAATTTATTACGGCCTTTCAAACGTTTCAAACAATTCTACGTGCCACTGAGAGGCTCTGCAAGTGTGGGCAGCGTGTGACCACCCCTCCCGCTGCAATCTGTAAAAAATCCTCCTGGTTGCGCTCATTGACGGAAGAGTGACAAAACGCCGTCACCCTACAAACACAATCCCTTGCAACGCGCCGACGCGAAGCGCCCGTGCTCACACTCTATTGGTCCAGCCCGCCATCACTAAGACGACAGAGAAACAAAACATGCGCATAGCTGAGGCAATTTGAAGTTGAACTGTCGTTTGAATTATTTTTATTTAGATTTTTTACATATACGTGATTTTAATAACTCTAAAAGCAAGAACCGAAGAATATATACCTATTACTTATATTGTTACCAATTTCATGTGCTGCCCTGAATTGTACCGGACTCTACTGTATGCATACAATTCATACAAAGCTAGCGGATCGTATCCTTTACTTTTGTTATTGTATTATACTTAGTTTGTGTTTTTATAAATTTAGAATGTAATGTGTTCAACAACGCCGGCCACTATACTGGACGTTGCCTCTCCCCCTCCTGCAAATGCACAGTGCCCTCTTTGTCATTCAGGTCGTTTGTATAAAAGCCAGAGAGGGTTAAATATTCACTTAAGCAAAATCCACGGCACAAATACTTCGCAACCAGATTCCAACCCTGCCGGGAACCAAGACAATGATCCCAGGACAGGTCTTGATACCTTGCCTAAGTTAAAAAGAAATATTCGGGTTTTAAAACACGTACCTAAAGGGGCTAGAAATCTAGCTGCTGGCAAACTAGCGAGCTTAATAGAAAATTGTATCCGAACAAATAGTGTAGAGGATTGGTTTTCTTTGTTATCGTTTTCTTTTACAGCGCTTCGAGTTCCAGAGGGCTCTTCTCACCAATCTCTTACCTCTAAAGTGAAAGCGAACATCGAATCTATTAACGTATACTTCCCCGACGAAGTCAATTACAAACCTCAGTCGCTTTATCGTTTAATATGTAGAGTCAAAAGTGCATGAAGGAGACTTGCGTTGGGCAGTTCGTCTGCTACTATCTGATTCCACATTAGCCCCTAATAACAATGAAACCTTGAGAGAGTTACAAAATAAACATCCGACTCCTTCAAGGCAGCTTATTTTACCAGCAGAACCGAATATATCAAACCCATATCTTAGCGTGTCCACCTTAGATGTGACAAACGCCTTTGGTAGTTTTTACAATGGATCAGCTGCTGGCCTTGATGGTCTACGTCCCCAGCATTTAAAAGAGCTCACTTCCCCTACAGCAGGATCTAATGGACCAAAATTACTGGAATCGATGACAAAATTATGCAATTTCCTGCTCAGAGGTATGGTTCATCCACAAGTCTGCCCATACTTGTATGGGGCGTCGATGTGCGCCCTAACAAAAAAAGATGGAGGCGTTAGACCTATCGCAGTAGGCAACACCATACGCCGCTTAGTTGCAAAACTATGCTGTCACTCTGTTCGAGATGACATGGCGCACTACCTTCAGCCACACCAAGTTCGGTTCGGTACACCTCTAGGCTGTGAAGCGGCAATTCATGACACGCGACTTTTTGCTAAGTCCCAGGATGGCACCGATAGAGTAATATTGAAATTAGACCTGAAAAATGCCTTTAATAGCGTGGAGAGAGATACATTGTTAGAGGAAGTAAAGGATTTGGTACCTAATATATATCCTTTCCTCTACCAATGCTATTCCTCGCCAAGCAATCTTTTTTATAACCCTAACGTACTTTCATCGCAAGTGGGTGCCCAACAGGGAGATCCTCTAGGTCCTTTAGTCTTCTGTTTGTCCATACAGAAACACATTTCCACTTTGAGCTCACCATTAAATGTATGGTATTTAGATGACGGTACAATTGGAGGACCGCCAGATGTTGTCCTTAACGACCTAAAAAAGTTGTTACCAGCACTAAAGGCAGTTGGTTTAGAGATTAATTCAGGGAAATGCGAATTGTTACCGTGTAGCTCACCTGGGTCGATCTCTAACTTCCAGACATTGCTTCGCGGTTTAAAAATTGTCGACGAGACCTCCTTTTCACTTTTGGGAGCGCCAATTTTTCCCGAAGGGTTTCCATCTACAATTTAAAAAAAAAGCCTTGTCACTAGCACTTACGCACCTGCAACAACTCTCAGCCCACGTTGCCTTAGTTTTATTGCGTAGCTCTTTCTCTATGCCCCGTATGATTTACACTTTAAGAACTGCACCTTCATGGTTATTTCCACAACATACTCTTGATTTTGATCATACCTTACGTTACGGTCTTGAAGTCATCCTAAACATTAGCCTAAATGAATCTCAGTGGTGTCAATCTGCACTACAAATCCGATATGGTGGGCTTGGGATTCGTCGTGTATACGATGTCGGACTTGTTGCATTTATTGCCTCCGCTCAAGCTTCAATGGAACTAGTCACTCGTATTTTATCCATAGACGGTGGCAACGTTCGAATTCCTTATCTGGAAGAAGCCTTCTTTGAGTGGGCGGTTAGGTGCCCCAACGATCCAAGGCCTGACAATCTAAATTTTCAAAGGTCTTGGGATGACATTCTGAGCAAAAAGTCCTTTGATAGTCTTTTACAGGCGGCAGTAGGAGCTGACCAGGCACGTATGAAAGCTGCCGCAGCACCGGAATCTGGAGCTTGGCTCCATGCGTTGCCGTAGTCGCACCTGGGCACGCTGCTCGATAACGACACCCTCCGAATAGGAGCAGCGCTAAGACTTGGCTGTGTGGTATGCGAACCTCTCCAGTGCGTCTGTAGCGCCGCAGTCGAAACCAACGGACATCACGGGTTGAGCTGCGTGCCGATGTGCCGGTAGATTCTCAAGACACCACTCCATCAACGAAATAATACGTCGAGCGATGGTGTCTGCCAATCTACCCTGCGTGCTGGAGACCCTGGGTCTAAACAGAATGGATGGCAAGCGACCGGACGGGTTGACACTGATTCCTTGGGCGAGGGGCACCCAAGTAACACATCAAAGCAGTATAACGGCCGTCTTACAGCATATCTGTATGGTTTTAGCATTTTCAGTTCGTTTTATAGTTGCATTATAAACGTTTATAGTGCTGATATAGGTCTTAAATGGGCACAAATTACCCAGCTTGAGATCCTATACAGGTCATTTAATAGCATTACAGGCGCAATATGTCTGCGCTATTAGCATTATCGTTGTCATGGAAAGTGCCAATCGCATTAAAGAACCATTAGTACGCTCTATTAAGTTGCCAACTGCATTAAAGAAGCATTAATACGGCCAAAAAACTTGCTAATCGCAGTAAAGAAGCATAAGTACTCTCGATGAACTTGCCAATCGCAATACAAAAGCATTATACTAGCATAAGAGTGTAGTAAAATAAACCTTACGTCAATGCAAAAACGTCTCAACACCGACGGAACAAATGTTATAATACAATGAACGTTGTGATTTAACTACTTTGTCTCGCAATATAAAATGGACGAAGACGGTACAAAAAACTGAATGAGTGACACGTCATATTTGTTTGCATCCTAACAAAATTTATAAAAGTTTTTGACTCTTTTACGTTATTATATCCTTCAAATATTACTGCGCAATGTAGTTTACTGTAAATGTGTATATAAGTTTCATTGAAAATTTTCACGCGCCTTTGATTTATTGTGGTTTTGCTATAAAATATTATAAAAAGATATGCGTCAAATAAACAAAACAATTGTGTAATCCTCGTATAGAACGAGTTTTGCATTATTAACATAATAGTGTTGGTTGAGCAGTCTTAAATTAAGTAATTTCATTATTATATAGGTATTTTCCTTGTATAAATAGGTCCGCATGATTTTATTTTTAGGTTATAAATTATTTACAAAATGGCGTTGGTCTATATAGACGGAGAGCTAGCCACGTCGGATATGACACAATAATGAGAGCAACCAAACCCCTCTAGTCAGTTTGGTACACTATGCTTATTTCTAGATCTGGACAAATAATGCAAACCATTTCAAGAAAATAAATCCTAGAGATCTGGGTTTGATGCAATATTATGAGAAACTATACAAATACTATACAATATTAAGAGAAATTATACAAAAGTTTATGTTGGGAGAAAGTAGTGCCAAACGATGTATAATAAAATATAGTTCATAGTTTGTCGCCTACTGTTTTTGTTTCCGTAATAATCATACATCGGGGTTTTCGGTGCGGGAACGATTTGAGAAAGAGTAGAGATAAACAGATAGGTTGAGAGTTAGTCTGAGAAAATATCATATTATGCCTAATGAATAACTACCTCTCTGTGAATAGCTTACACATTATGATACGAGCTTTTTTGCTTAGAGGCATGTTTGTATTGACTATTATATACTTAGTATTTTAAAAATGCAATTGCATATCCGAAATTTATTAACTAGATCTACCTAAGACAAAGACACGGTATAATAAGTGTCAAATATTAATCTTGACGTCCGATATTTATGAACTATTTGATTAACTGAAGAGGTTGACAATGATCAGTCATTACATGAATTAATAAAAAAATACTTGAAAAAGTCATAGGTATATGTACCTACAATATATATACATAATAGTCAGCTATTACATATAAATTGTATATACCTATGATTTTTTCGATCAATTATTCATTAGGTAGAAACGTGCTAGAGTACATTCTGTTTTTTAAGTTAATGCCTACTCTTTGGCTAATGTCAAACATTCCCGCACCGGAAACCCCGATGTATGGTAATAATACACAATATTTTTTGGTCTAACGTTTTTTTTTATCGATTTTTGACCAGTTTTGAGTCGATATTCCAACATATTCACTATAGATAGAATTATAAGGCAAACGACTATCGGTTTTTGAATCTTTTATCTCCATTATGTAGAGCCGGATCTTGAAATAAATGAGCCGTTATTTTTTATGATATTTTTAAAATATGGTCTAAAAAACACTTTTATCGATATTCGAATGGTGTAAAGAATCTTACATATACGTAATCTACATATTAGGGTTCCTCTTTGATGTCTCTAAAAACTGTAGAGAGATTTTAATTTTTAACTAATTAAAACAAAATTTATGACCATAAAACCACTTTTTTAGCCTAAACCGGTTCGACTTTGATGTCAAATATCTCGAAGACAATGAATATTGAAGTAAATATAGGATACTATATTGTTTAAAGCCGTTACTGATAATATGATAAGCTATATAAATCATTAGAAAACTAAGGGAATCAGATCTAAGGTCGTTGGCGCCAGGGAGCCCCTTAAAATATAGGCCCTGTCCTTTATAACTGAGACAACTTCGGCAATTTTTACCTAGTTTGGTATTACTATTTTCCAATTAAAACATTTTGCTAGTCTGTCACTGTGACCTCCACCCATTAAAAGCTGCCAGATGCCAGGATCTAGCAATAAGAAGAGTATAGCAATCTAACCAGACGGGTTTTGTTGCTCTCATTATTGTGTCATTTCTGACGTGGCTAGCTCTTAGTCCAATAGCAGCTCAGTGGCCCTTAAAAAATGCCTTATTTATGCCTACAGCATTACACGTGAATAATTATGCTATTAAACAACATTAAGCATTTATTTATGCTATTGTAGAACCTAAGGCACTCAACCACACCGAAGCATTAGTGTAGCAAACCAAAACGCAACTGTACAGCATTCAGCTGTACAGTTGCATTTTGGTTCGCTGCACTAAAACTAAAGGCTTTAAAAAAGCATTTATACATGCCATTATATAACCGTTATACAGCTTAAAGAATTATATAATGCTATTGTAGAACCTAAAGCACTTAAGTGCTTTTAAACAGTCGAAAGCTGTACAGTTGCGTTGTGGTTTGCTGCACTAAATCTAAAGGCTTTACAAAAGCATTTAGATATGCCATTATACAACCGTTATACAGCTCAAAGCATCATATAATGCGACAATTTGCTCGGTGAACGTATATAAGAGTTTATACGGTCCTTAAGTTCGAAATAAGTTAACTATTCATATGTTATAATGCTTCCTGTGTTACTTGGGCAGGATCTTAATCTGGGATGTAACGTGCGTAAGCACGTTTGCACCCTCGCACCTAGCCCACACAGTACGTAATGCTGGAGCTGCTGCTGAAACGCAGCCAAGTTAAAGCACGTGAAATACTCGAACCTAGAACCAGTATACGACTTCGTTCCGGTCGCAGTGGAGACTAGTGGACCCTGGTGCTCTGAGGCCAAAAAATTTATCACCAAACTTGGACAGCGCTTGAGGGAGAGAGGTGGCGATCCCCGGTCCGGCTCTTACCTTGTGCAACAAATATCCCTGGCGGTGCAGCGAGGCAATGCCGCAAGCATATTAGGCACATTTCCACGAGGTGCCTGCCGGCCCGGGGATTAGATTTTAAGTTTCCTTTTATGTATATTTAATTTGTAGTTAGTTTTATTTATAAGTTAGGTTTTAGTTTTACTCAATTTATTTTAATAATAGTTTTAGTTTTATATGATAAGAATTTAAATTTTATAAAGAAATGTATTATCGTTAAATAAAGATTTTATTTAAACACTTAAAAAAAAATATATATATATATAGTAGTGTGTCTACTTAAAAATTAAAAAAAAAACAACGGGTTGCACTCCGGGAGTGCCGGCAGAAGTGAAAACTTGAATATTAACTTTGTGCATTTTTGATATTTTGAAATGGTTAGGGAATAATTTTGGACGAATTGCTTTAATATAAAATACAATATCCATTTTTTGCGCTATCGTACACCAACATGACAATTTATATTACATTAAAAATTTTAACACTTCAGAACTATTACAATTACGATCAGATCACGTGTCCGTCTTACGAATTTTCAATCTGACGAATCTGTCGGTCACGTGACCTGTCTCGAGTTTAACATTTTTTCCCATCACAAAAAGTGTACAGCGCCGCTAAAGAAGTTTTCACTTCAAAAAATATTACAATTATATGATTTGTTTTTCAGTTGTACATCTACATATTTCAGTTTACATTTAATTGATGTTTGTCAATCGCGTAACAAAGGGACTTTAAGTTAGTTCCATTTGTCAAACGCCATTCAATCGACTGTTTGTCGCACGTTGTTCGCCAAACAAACAAGCAATTTGGACAAAATTGAACACTAGACGTGTCATTCCCAATGTCGACCGGCCTGGTCTAGGTAAAGGCTCAGTTTAACCAATGTAAGAGTAATGTAAGTAATTACATGTAGAACAAACCTCTAATTTGCCTTTAAGCGAATGCTACGTAAGCATCTGCTGAAACAAGAGATCGAATAGTAAATATTTGTTACCTACTTACCTTTCAATGAAAACTTTACTATCAAGTCGCTTTCCGCTGTCTGTCTGTCCCTAGACCTTTAAAACGCAACGGATTTTGATGCGGTTTTAGAGTGATTCAAGAGGAAGGCTTATATGTATAATACATGCATAATATAGTAGAGACACTAGAGACACACTGATAATGTTAGAGGTTTCTCATGTGATGTCGTAAATAAACACATTTTTTTGCGCTTACATTGCAAACGGTGGCTGAACCCTACGAGATAGATCAAAATAATGTACTACAGTATTGTACACCTTAAAAAGGTCTACAAAAAAGTCCGTAATATATGTCTATCTCTTAGGGATAACCAACAACAACCATTTTTTGTCCCGTGCGAAGCCGGGGCGGGTCGCTAGTATTAAATAAAATCGTTTCATCCGTTTTTGAGTTATAAGTTAAAAGCGCATAGTAAAAGGACGTAGGTCAGTGCCGTTTCGTAAAAAAATCGGCCAAGTGCGAGTTGGACTCGCCCACCGAGGGTTCCGTACAAACCTGTAGGTATATAGGGGTAGGAACTTTAAAATTATTAAAAATATTTTTACTATATGATGTGAGTAAAAATTTACGGTTTTCGCAATTTTTCCTGTACTTATCTGTGCTATAAGACGTTGCTTCGTACCAAATTTCAAGATTCTGAGTTCACGGGAAGTACCCTGTAGGTTTTGATTCCCTTGCGAGTTTCGAAAATTTGCGGCATAAACGGCTGTATCTTTTGATTGCGTTGGCTTAGATGTTTGATTTTTTCAAAGCTCCAAGGGTCAGTAGACCTGAGTATTTGATATGAGTTTCAGCTTGATAGCTCCACGGGGTTCCTGAGAAAAAGGGTCTTGACAGACGGACGGACGGACGGACAACAAAGTGGTCCTAAGGGTTCCGTTTTTTTCCTTTCGAGGTACGGAACCCTAAAAAACAATTAAATCGAAACTTCGAAAATCTTGAAGTCGGTTGAAAACACGACTCGCCCGTAGTCGCGTAGGCAGTAAAAACAGGAGACCAATACTCGATACACTGTTATTGAGCCGCCATTGCCGTTTTGATTTCTGATTCGAAAACAACCACAATTTTTGGTCCAGTTGCATATTGTAATAGGGTAGTAGGTAGATATTGGAAACCGGTTAATAGTTACAGCCGCAGTTTAGGCTGTTTCTACCAGAAATGAGCGAGGATGCGTTGCGAGGAATGTGTTTGTTAAGAGAAGTGATACTACTGATGGTTATTAACAAACACATTCCTCTGAACGCATTCTTGCTCATCTCTGGAAGAAACGCAGCCTTAGTAGTGCTACCTAATGCAATAAATGAATGAAATAAAACTTTTTCTGAAAGCCATACATTGCTATATGTTATATATACCCATTATATTTGTGTTTTAGTTCAAATTATGTGTATGTGTGTGTAGTATCCCATCCACATACAATACGGCACGACAGGTTATTGTCTGAGTTATAATTAATTAATTAGGTATATTAATCAGAATTGATTCTATTTACTACCAGTTCACTAGCAACTAATGGGTGAGAGGGGGAGGGAAACTCTTAACAAATATTAAAATTTAAAAATCTGCTAACGTATTCTATTAATAATTATGTTAAATTACATAAAAAAACTTCACGATCTCAAGAGAAGTTAGAAAGTTGGGCTAGCAATACAATTGGCAATGACAATTAATTATAATTATGTGGGTAGTAGTGGAATTTTACTGCAGCTGCTATTCCCCATACAAAAATAAATATAATACAAGCCCTATACAAGTTTGTTAGTTCCTTGGAGTAAAAGTGAAACTCACACCCTCTTCATGTGTAGGGTGGGCCCAAAATCAGACCACTTTGTAAATAAAGTTTCATCTCATCGCGTAATCTCCAACACGCGTAATCACTCATCAATTACAGAAGAGAATACAGTAGCATTATGCAGCGACGCGTTGCCGTTCCCGCGAATATTAACCAGAAAACAGTGTAGGACCGTGTCATTGAATAATGAATACTTAGCGAGTACCTGGAAACTTGAAGATAAGTAACTAGTCCGCCTCGAACTGAGAACTCGCGATTTCCTTGGAAACGGTTGACAAATATAACAAGACCCTTATGATGATTGTTTCGTGTCTTATAGCTCCATAACCCTTTGATCGATCCTGCTCATATACGAACTCTCAAATTATATGTATCTCGGCTACAACTCCAAGAAATTTCATAAAGATCAGAAAAAGGTTACTAAAGTTATCGCGGAACAACTATTCAAAATAAAAAATCCATCGAAATGCAGGGGCGTCTAGGTAGCCAGCTGACAGTTCCGTTGTGTCAGACAGAAGTTCGAAGTTGTCTGTAAGAACTTCACTTCGCTTACGCTTCGCTCGATTAGGGGACAGTGACTTTGGACTTTTGTTTTTTAGGGTTCCGTAGTCAACTAGGAACCCTTATAGTTTCGCCATGTCCGCCCGTCCGTCCGTCCGTCCGCGGATAATCTCAGTGACCGTTAGCACTAGAAAGCTGAAATTTGGTACTAATATGTATATCAATCACGCCGACAAAGTGGTAAATTAAAAAGTGGAAAAAAATGTTTTATTAGGGTACTTCCCCTATACGTAAAGTGGGGAGTGTTTTTTTTTTTTCATTTCAACCCTAACGAGTGATATATTTTTGGATAGGTATTTAAAAATGAATAGGGGTTTACTAAAATCATTTTTTGATAATGTAAATATTTTCGGAAATAATCGCTCCAGAAGTAAAAAAAATGTGTCGTCCCCCCCCCCCTCTAACTTTTGAACCATAAGTTTTAAAAATATGAAAAAAATCTCAACAGTAGAACTTTATAAAAACTTTCTAGGAAAATTCTTTTGAACTTGATAGGTTGAATAGTTTTTGAAAAATAATTTTTGAACTAAGTTTGTAATTTAACCGTATAAGCAGCTGTTTATTGTACCTGTTATTTCTACAAAATCACAATGAAATGACGTGCTTTCAAATAAAGTAAAAACGGTGAATATCGGTTCACGAAATGAAGAAGTATCCCATAAAAATTAAGCTTTAACACTTTAAGCTCGCGCGCAATAGTTTACTTAATTTGCCGATAGATGTCGATGTACGTGGAACGCTCATATCATATCCTACATGGCGGTGTTATTTTAACTCTTAAGTGGGAACACTTACTGTTACGGACGGAAAACTACGGAACCCTACACTGAGCGTGGCCCGACACGCTCTTGGCCGGTTTTTTTTTAATTAGTTTTAAATGAGTATATATAGATTCTACTAAATTGGTTATTAAGAACAAATATGGTGCGCCATGTTTGGCGGTTGACAGGTATCACTGAATCAAAGAGTAGCTTAGACTTTTAGTGGTACTATAACTTTTGGCGCTTAGAATTTCCTAGCAATCTCCAGTTACTCAATGTTTAAACCTAAATAACTTATGTGTGTAACAAAGTTTGAAAAATCAAACACCAAAAAAAGGGGTGTTAATCACATTATACAACTATTTATTTCTCTTTCAGGCGGCTGACGTAGGAGGCTCCATTGCCATCCATTCTTTCGGAGCTTACTTCGGGTTGGGAGTGAGCCTCGCCCTCAAGTCTAAGAAAGTGGAAGGCCAGGCTGAGAAGAACGCGCTCAACGCACCTACGTACATATCTGACGTTACTGCGATGATCGGTTGGTGGACAGTCAACATTTTAGGTTTCCGTACCTGCCGCAAAAGGAAAAAACCGGCCAAGAGCGTGTCGGGCCACGCTCAGTGTAGGGTTCCGTAGTTTTCCGTCCGTCACAGTAAGTGTCCCCACTTAAGAGTTAAAAAATTGGGCTATTTGTTACATTGAGTTGACATATTAAGTACAGAACCCTAAAAACCTAAAAATGGGCCCACAATTACAAAATATTTTTTTTCAAAACTTTTATTGAAAGCACGTCATTTCATTGTGATTTTGTAGAAATTACAGGTACAATAAACACCTGCGTATACGGTTAAATTACAAACTTAGTTCAGAAATTATTTTGTAATTTTTTTTTCAAAAATTATTCAACCTATCAAGTTCAAAATAATTTTCCTAGAAAGTTTTTATAAAGTTCTACTTTTGAGATTTTTCTCATATTTTTAAAACTTATGGTTCAAAAGTTAGAGGGGGAGGACACATTATTTTACTTCTGGAGCGATTATTTCCGAAAATATTTACATTATAAAAAATTATTTTTCTAAACCCTTATTCATTTTTAAATACCTATCCAACAATATATCACACGTTATGGTTGAAATGAAAAAAAAAATCACTCCCCACTTTACGTATAGGGGAGGTACCCTAATAAAACATTTTTTCCACTTTTTATTTTACCACTTTGTCGGCGTGATTGATATACATATTAGTACCAAATTTCAGCTTTCTAGTGCTAACGGTCACTGAGATTATCCGCGGACGGACGGACGGACGGACGGAACAATAAGGGTTCCTAGTTGACTACGGAACCCTAAAAAGGGTATTCACTCACTAAGTCACTTTGTTGTTCGTCTATCTTGTGTCTGTTAAGATCCTTTTTCTCAGGAACGCGTAGAAGTATCTTACAATACAATATAATACATTACAAATACTCTTTATTGAACACTTCAAAAAGAAAACCAGTACAGAAAATGCATAAAGGCAGAATAGAGGTAAACAACAGGCGGTCTTATCGCTAAAAAGCGATTTCTCCCAGACAACCTTTAAGTAGTGGAATTGTGTTAAATAAACTAATTTTATTGTAATTCACATCAAATACTTAAGTTTGCGATCCCTTGAAGCTATAAAAAATTAAACTTCTAAGTCAAAGTCATCCTAATAAACGGCCTTTTGAGCCTTATTTTCTAAGACTTGGCAGGGGACTCGAAACCTATAGGCTTTAGGGAAGTCCCAGAGACCTAGAAGCATGAAATTTGGCAAGAAGGAAGGTCTACAAGTAAACGAAAAGGTCCGAAAATCATTAATTTGTTGTTCCATCACAATTTTTTGCGAATCTATCTATTTTCAGTTGATAAACTAATCGCGACCTATGCTGTGTTGTTTATGATTGCAGGTTCAATATTCCTTTACATCTACTGGCCGTCTTTCAACTCTGCACTCACGGGCACTGACGAAGAATACCAACGAGCGGTCACTAATACTTACCTCTCGCTCGCGTCTTGCACTGTGAGTTGATACATTTTATCGTACTCTTATCGTATTCGCGTAAGTTTTTTTGGCTGTTTGATACATTTTGCTCGATCAGACGTCGAGGTTTTCAAAGGGAAAGCCAATATTTCTTTGGAATTTTGAGGTTGATCCCATAAAAAAATATAGTTCAGTATGGCGTAATGCAGTCACCTCGCACAATGATGTGGCTAAGGGTTGAAACAAAACCCCGTTTACAGGTAAATTAAAACAATTGCAGTCGATACTCACATGAAATAAATAAAAAACAACTACTCGAGCAACTCCGTCGATTGATGGAAGATGTATTTGAAATCATCAGATCCCAGTATTAATAAAAAGGTGGTTCATATAGTCATATAGTGACTTTGTAAATAAAAATTAAGTGTCGAACATTGACTAAAGTAAATAATCCTATTGAGCATTAAAAGCCCAATCCACTTCAGTAAATATAAAACTTGTAATTAGATCTTACTGACCGTCCGAGGACTGATCACAAATTGGCACCAAAAATTAATTCCATTGAAATAGCTTTGACTAATTACCAAAGTTGAGTGAAGCTTTTACCTTGATTAAGGAATGTCTTTCGGGACAATATTAATCCGGGACAAAAGTCGAAGTTGCTAACGTGGAGAATGGAAATGGCATCGAACCGCCACTCGTCAGTTTGGAGCAAATTCATTTTAAATTGAATTTTGCTAAAGTATTTTCGTTATATCTAAGGAGTTGTTTCGTTATTGGGAACATTGAATTTCAAAACTTGGCATTGGCGTGGACACGTGTATCGATTTGCTAACTGCTTTAAATATAAGTAATCCTCAAGTTAACTGAGTTATTATTACTTTATGGTCAACGTCTCTTGCCTACGTGCCTTAGATAATTGGCCCGATTTTTATACCTACGAGATTAAAACAATAGGTTGGTACTCAAGAAAAATAAAATGGGTCACCATCATCATATATTTAAGAGCTAGGCTCTTGTCGGTGGAGCAATTTCCATGCCTGTCTGTCATTTGCCTTCTCTTTTACAGCCTGATACGACACTACGTTTATTTTTACGACCGAAGACGGTCTTTATCAAAAATATGACTAACATTGAAATCATTATGAGCCAATATTGTCTCACTGCTGGGTAAAGGCCTCCCTCTTATTTTTCCACGTATCCCTATCCACTGCAGTCTCCCACCAGTCTCTGTCAAAGGCGTCAAGCTCGTCCCTCCATCTCCGACGAGGTCTACCGTGACGCCTTACAATCTGTGGGACCCAACGGGTGGCAGTTTTGGCCCACAGAGCATCCGGCATACGGCGGCAGTTTCAGCTACATCAGTGATTCGCGTTTTGGAGCGTAGTATTGTATTTTTAATGCGATCGGTTAATTTCACGCTCAAAATACTACGCTCCATGGCCCGCTGACAAACCTTGAGTTTGGATTTTTAAACTTTTGTCAAAGACCAAGTCTGCGCTCCGTAGGTAAGGATGGGGAGAATACACATGTCCATGAGTTTTCTTTTTAGCGGTATAGGAAGGTTTCCCTTCATGTACATTGAAATAACTACTTTTAATTATTATTAATTTCAGGTGGTCGCATTCATCCTATCCTCACTCCTAAGTCACGACCAGGGCAAGTTTGACATGGTCCACATTCAGAACTCGACGCTGGCCGGCGGAGTGGCTGTGGGCTCAGTATGCAACATGCACGTGCAAGCCGGTGGAGCTATACTTATCGGCATTGGGGCAGCAACCATCAGTGTATTGGGCTACCGGTTCCTTACGGTAAATCTAATGATAGATCTTATTTCAGGACCGTTTTAGGTAAAGGAGTTATGGTTACGCTATTGGATAGTATAGCTTGAAACATAAAGTTATAAAGTCATGACCAAGGCAAGTTTGACATGGTTCACATTCAGAACTCGACGCTGGCCGGCGGAGTGGATGTGGGCTCAGTGTGCAATATGCAAGTGCAAGCTAGCGGGGCTATACTCATCGGCATTGGGGCAGCCACCATCAGTTTACTCGGCTACCGGTTCCTTACGGTAAATTTGATATGTCTTATTTAGGGACCGCTTTCGTTAGATGTCGCTATTTCTCATAGGTCCAAACTTTTATTATGGAGGTAGTCTAGCGCGGTTTTATTATGGTGATGTGTTGCATCACTCACTGAGCTCTGACTCAACGTCAACGGAGTGCGAAATATAAAAATAATAATGTTTCAATTAAAAATATTTCTATAGATCTATCGACAACTAACCAAAACCGATTGTTATGACGTCAAACTTTATTTTGTACTTTTATAATCTGATTATCCAGTCCCTGGATTAATAATAGGAATTTCCGATCAATCACCTCATCCTGGCAGGGTCGCCATGTATTGCGCGAGGTTGGGAGATGTAAATGACACAACTGTTGGATGATAACTAACTCATATATTTAGCTAAGCAAGGGTTTATAAAGGTTACAATTAGTGTGTATACATGAATATAGAACTATAGCCTAATTATTCTATCTTACCACTAGACCTTCCATCAAATAGAAAAAAAAAATTAAGAATTTATATTTTTTTTGATACACCTACATACATTATTTTTCACTTCTCATGCTCAAAAAGTACTTACAGGCCAAGTTTGATATTGATAACACCTTACCGAAGTTTAAATTAGGCACTTGTCTATGTAATTTTAGTGTTATTAACCATATGAAAACAACCCTACTATTAACACTGCAAAAGTGGTTATAAGGAGCCGAAATAACTGCCTCAAAATCCACGCCCTCTAAAACTTTGCTAACGACGATATGGCAGTAACAATTTACCGTAAATGTTTTATTAATCATACACGTATTAAGGGCGCTGATTGCTTTTTAATCGCCCTGCCTTAAATAAGCCTTTAATTTAACCCTCGAAGAAAATTCAAATTTAATATCTATATTGTTATTTACTTTAAAATAACTTCAAGTTCGTTAGGGTAAATAAATCAGAACTTCTATCAAATTACATTTCGTATTTTAAAAGAAACGCTAACAAACCTTCAAGAACAACAGAATGAACAGAACAACAAACGAATTGTTGGGAATAACGGCAAGAAGCGATGAGAAATGTTATCGAAAATGGCACCCGCAACGTTGGCTGCCATTTGTTAGGTATATTGCACGAATTATTGCTACGAATTGAATAAAATAAGGAGAATGTTGAGAAAAGCTCGAGATTTTGTGGCGTTTGAGACGTTGTTGGAGTCGAGTGGTTTCGTATTGAATTACAAATCCACTTGGTTCTAATAATGTGGTTAATTTAATCAGATTGTGGAAAGTCGTTTGCTGTGAGAAATACCAGTGTACCTAAAAGTACGTTGGTTATAAATATAAGTAGGACGTTGGACTTGGATGATTTCTGATAGGTACTTAATTGTAAATAGATCTTATGATTGTTAGCTACGAAGATCATCTTTATTAAAACATTATACTATTTTTAGGGTTCCGGAGTCAACTAATAAGGGCTCCTTATAGTTTCGCCATGTCCGTCTGTCCGTCCCCGGCTTTGCTCAGTGATGGTTAGTAATATAAAACTGAAATTTGCTATGAGTATGTGTTTTAATCACGCCGACAAGGTGGTAAAACAAAATCTGTAAAAATGTATTTTTTTAGGGTACCTACCTCCCGTACGCATGAAGTGGGGAGTGAATTTTTTTTCGTTGCAACCCTATTTCGTGGAATGTCGCTGGATATGTTTTTCAAAAAGAATAGGATTTTTTTTAAACACCTTTATTTGAAAAGAATAATAGAAGTGATGCCTGATATGTAATTTCAATTATACTATATTGAATAAAATCAGTTGAGCCTTTTTGAGTTATAACTTATAACTCAAAAACGCATACTAAAATGACGTAAGTGCCGCATAATATCCCTTAATAAACGACCTTTTGAACGGATGTATTGTAACCGGCCGGCAACTACGGTACCCTACACTAAACATGGCCCCACATGCTCTTGGCGGACTTTTAAATTCATGATTATAGTCTTTCGTTTCTTTTAATAATTCATGGTCCCGCGACAAAATAAATCAGATTTATGAAAATTTTACTTAAAAATTTATTAAAATATTGCATTATCAGTACAATATCCTTTAGATCTTTCCTATTGTTAGACTGAATGTAAGAATTCGATTATTTCTCATCAATTATTTCAATCAATCTCAATGTCTTAAAGTAGACTGCCCTCGTTGTCCCTTAAACTCTCCACTTTTTCCGTTCAATAGATTTCTTTGCATCCTCATTATAAATAGGAAGCACAAATCGCTTCCCAAAAGAAATGTTCAAAAAACAAATATTAATCTTCGGAACCAAGGAAGTGTCGAACACTTGTTCAACTTCAAACAAAAACCAGTTTAAGAACGTGAACGTGGTCGAAATTCTTTGAACATTCTCGTGAAAGAATTTACAATATTCACTGAAAAGGAAATTTCCCCAAGTTGGAGATTTCGAGAGACCAACGCTCCGTATTTATAATAATGTCATCAGCTTCTTTGAAATTTCACGAGGAACTTATCGTTCTTAATTAATTAATTTATAATACTGACGAAGCAAAAATGCGCCCAGGGCCACGATTCGACATGGCATAACTGACAGTCGCTTGCGAGACAACTATGATATCACACTTTTGTGACAGATGAAATTTGGGAAGGAATCACTCAAGAGTGATATCTAAAATGGTGGTCATAGCCATAGACAAAACGCTCTAGCGAGACCTACTGACAGCTTTACAGTTAGGTGTGGACACGTGTAGATAGATGGATATCACTCTATCCACTAGCGATACAAATGTGACATCTACGTCTCACAGTTGGGCATGTCGAATCGGGCCCTGATGTTCCGAGTTTCGAAGTTAATATGAATTTCAGAATATCAGTAGCGGGACCTAACCCGTAAATTTAATGTTCACTAAATATTTTCGTTGCATTTTTCGAGCAATAACGAATTAATTTGTAGAAGCGCTGGTGGCCTGGCGGTAACCTCAAATCCGAAGGTCTCAGGTTCAAACCCCGGCTCGTAACACTGAGTTTTTCGGAACTTATGTACGAAATATAATTTCATATTTACTAGTCGCTTTTCGGTGAAGGAAAACATCGTGAGGAAGCCGGATCTAAACCCAACTAGACCTAGTTTCCCCTCTGGGTTGGAAGGTCAGATGGCAGTCGTTTTCGTAAAAACTAGTGCCTACGGCAATTCCTGGGATTAGGTTGCCGAGCGGAACCCAGGTTCAATAGAACAAAAAGCTGGGACAAACGCTAGGAAGAAGAGAAGAAGAAGAATAACGATTTAATTTTTATCTATCACCAAAAACGTGGTAATATCTTGTAAAAATTCTTACGTCATGAAAATAGCGCTCCATCATAAAACAAGATTGTAGAAGTAGTAAGTCATTATCTACTTACTATACACGGTGTACATGAGGAAACCGAATAATTTTAACAGCGTATTCCTGATCATAATTGGAGACTAAAATGTCGTATAAACTTTTCTGGATTTGGCAAAAAAAAAAATTTTTTTTGCTTTTTTTTTCGATTTTTTAAATGCTCTTGAACATAAAAACATAAAAGTTTTTGGTATAGATGTCGATTGAAATAAAGTTTAAAATTTTGAGTTAGAGATACTACAACAAAAGTAATCTAAATATATAAAAGAAGAAACTGACTGACTGACTGACTGACTGACTGACTGACTGACTGACTGACTGACTGACTGACTGACTGACTGATTGACTGACTGACTGACTGACTGACTGACTGACTGACTGACTGACTGACTGACATATCAACGCACAGCGCAAACCGCTGGTTCTAGAAATTCCAAATATGGCACGTTGGTTCCTTATAAGGTCTAGGGATACACTTAGAAAGGATTTTTCAAAATTCACCCCCTAAGGGGGGAAAATGGGGGTCCAAAGTTTGTATGGCGAATCAAGATTTGTTAGACTATTTTATTCGAAACTTCACGGGAGTACTCCTAACGATAAATGAGTAAACACGTATTTCAGGTTTTTTGAAAATTCAACCCCTAAAAGGGGCAAATGTGGTCACAAAGTCTGAAAATCAACATGGGTATCGTATCCTTTTTGAGTACTTATACGAGTAGTACGCGGGCGAAGCCGCGGGAAAAGGCTTGTGTTTAATAAAAAGGTAGGACCGTAATACTAATATTATGCAAGTCCGGTCGTTATTCATTCTCGAATGGTAGTAAATAAGAGAATGTAACTACTACTTTTAAGTATCTGTACCTCTACCACGAGTCATGCAAATAAGCCCAATTCGAGATTCGTTCACGAATTCGTAAATTATTTGTATGGAGAATTTGTGCAGAGCCTCTAGCGGTCACTTATAGAACTAAAAATTACTGCCATACCATAAGTTAAATTATCGTTTATGCAATTCGCTCACGAAAGTTCGATTGCTTGTTTCGTTTGTGTAGATTTCAATACTTTACAAAGTGACGTGACGTGACTAACGTCACATCCTTCACACCAACCGAAACAGATTGTAGGTAAGCCAAAAAGGTTTTACTTCCTAAGTACATTTTATCTGAAGGTTTAGAACTGTAGACAATTATATGAGCAGTGAACAATAATAAGCATAGAAACCGTACTAGCTCTGAAAAATTACCATACTTTTTGTGGGTGTTTAATATGCTCGCTAGGCCGTAAACCAGGAATAATTTCCATTGGTCATCGTGTCCCAAGCGGTAAATTTTAAGTGGTTAAGGGCGGTAAATAATCAAGCTTCGTGATGGTCAGCTGCCGTTCCTTGAGTGGGTTGAGGAACAGCAGCCATTTTCTCACATAAAATATGTATAAAATAAAATGACCATCGCGTCCCAGTTGAAACAGGTGATAATTTATATGCTATTACAAAAAAAATAAAAATCATCAGCCGACTGTATAGCACTGAAAAAACCGTAAACTAGTCACATGAATATATGGTATTTAGGGTATCAGCAGACGGTTTTTCTACCTCAAATCAGCCGGCTGACGATTTTCCTGATAATAAGAGCATCAAATACTGACGTTCCGCAACCCACCAACGGAGCGACAGCTGACCTACGTGAGTCATCATTATACTTCGTCCTTAACCACTTCAAAAATTATAATCGCCTGGGACGCCTTGCGATTGGTCATGAAATTTGTTTCTGGCTTACTGAAATACAAGCTATGACAGAAAGCCTTTTTTTACCTGATTTAAACGCGCGTGACTTTTAACGCATAAAATGTTATCAACCGACTTCAAGATTTCGAAGGAGGAGGTTCTCAATTCGTCAGGATCTTTATTCTTACTATTTTTTCATAACGTTCACCAATTGCAACTTTTTTTTAAACAGGGAAATTACGTATTTCGTCATACATATTCAAAGCTAGGAAAAGGGGTGAAACTGTCAGTACTTCATCCATCCATCCATATATTTATTTCGTCGTAGGATATAGGATTACCTAAGAAAACCGGTGTCACCCTCTTTCATAGACAGAAATTTCATAGAATTTCGTTTCTCAGAAATTATTTCATAGATTATTTGGTTCATGTACTTTCTGTTCCAATATTATTGTTTCATAGACTATTCAATTGGTTAAAACATATTTCACAGACATTCAGTTCCATTTATATTGCTATCAAACTTTTTTAATTTACAAAATTATCAAACACTAGAATCATATTTCATGTATTTTTCTTTCGTAGACACAGATTTCATAGAACATTGTTTCATAGTTACTGTTTTATATAATATTTAGTTCCAGTATTTTCTTTTCCAATATTATTATTTTAGTATTTATGCACTTCATTTACTTTAATTGCAAAGAAACTTATTGCAAAGAATATCTTCTTCTTCTTCCTTCCCTTAGTCCCAGTTCTATCTGGGGTCGGGCCTCCTTGTACGGCGGCGCCAGGATGCTCTATCTTGGGTTGTCGTGGGGGTTAAATTCTGCGCTTTTAATTCCCTTTTGATAGTGGACCACCATGTTTCAGTGGGTCTTCCTCTTCCCAGAGATTTTGTTGGGATATTTAGGATGGTCTTCACACAGAAATTATCATCGCGTCTCATTATGTGGCCGTACCATCAGCCTGCTTTCCTTTAGTTTCTCTGTTATAGGGGGTTATTGCAAAGAATATGATATTAGATCTGTTACACACACAACAAAATTCCAGAAACCCGGTTGCCGTAAATGTTGGTTAGGTTAGGTTAGAACTGCGACCCTCCAGAAATAAATTGTTGCCAGAAAAATTGGTTAGGTTAGGTTAGAACTGCGACCCCCACAGAAACAAACTGTTGCCAGAAAATTTGGTTAGGTCAGGTTAGAACTGCGACTCTACAGAAACAAACTGTTGCCAGAAAAGTTGGTTAGGTTAGGTTAGAACTGCGACCCCTACAGAAACGGTTGCCAGAAAAGTTGGTTAGGTTATGTTAGAACTGCGACCCCTACAGAAACAAACTGTTGCCAGAAAAGTTAGGTTAGAACTGCGACCCCCAGAAATAAATTGTTGCCAGAAAAATTGGTTAGGTTAGAACTGCGACTCCCCCAGAAATAAATTGTTGCCAGAAAAGTTGGTTAGGTTAGGTTAGAACTGTGACGCCCACAGAAACAAACTGTTGCCAGAAAAGTTCGTTAGGTTAGGTTAGAACTGCGACTCCTACAGAAACAAACGGTTGCGAGAAAAGTTGGTTAGGTTACATTAGAACTGCGACCCCTACAGAAACAAACTGTTACCAGTAAAGTTGGTTAGGTTATGTTAGAACTGCGACCCCCACAGAAACAAACTGTTGTTAGAATAGTACAATTAGAATAGTAAAATTAAACATATTGCTAAATTAAATATATTAAATGAAATACATTAATAAAATACACTTTTTTTTTATTTAAGTTTAATAATCAGCTTAATTGATATGAAAATTCTACAGTTCAATTCTCTTTGAATAAAAACATATAGGATTGAATGTATATCACAATAAGTATTGAGAAACTGAGTCTTCTATGAAACGAAAATATTAAGTTTGATAAAATCAGAAACAACATTCTATGAATATGCAGGCTTTGAAACAATTGTTATACAAACTAAATACTATACGGATTAATAATATTTGATTTAAAACGTAATGAACTGAAATTCGAAAAACTACTTATCTGAACAATAAAAAATATACAAACCCAGATTCTACAATGTAAGAGCTCTGACAAATTATCACTCTATGAAATGAAAATATGAGAAACATTTTCTATGAACCAATATTCTGCGAAAATGTAGTCTATAAAACAACGTACAACCAAGAAAACCAAATTGATGAAATGTCAAATGTACAAATAACACTACTAGTTTAAAACGTCCTAGAACTACGACCATATGTAGTGTTAGGTGATTCTTAATTTATTTGGTTATTTTGTCAACATGACAGTTCGACTTTTAGTGATCAAGATCATAGTGGATCATAGGTTTATTTCTTATTATTTAGGTCTATTGTATAATCACAAAAGGATAAGTACCCTTTCAGGATGTTGTTGATTCTCTAAAGTATAGGCAGTTCGCTATTGTTACACATCCCACCTGCGTCGACGCCGACACGTTGGCCAAGTCCTTTAATTTATTTACCAGCGAACAAGCCGGAGCGGCGCCCGACATCCGAAATCACTACAAGACTATTACATATAGTTGTCGTTCGTCTAACTATTGTTGGTGTCGAGGCAATCGATCCGTGGAGCAAGGGGCACGGAGACTCACGACCTAACAAACGCACAAGGGAAGCTAAAGATGCTCCAGCAAGCCGCCGGTTTTCATACATAACACAACGCAGGATTGCGGCTTTGCCGCTTCTTGCATAATGATAGTTTTATTTCTATTTATAAGTTACACGTACGAGTAATTGTTAGTAGTACTTATAAGTTTCTAGTTTGTGACAATGTTACTTTAAAAGGCTATTTCGCAATAAATAAATCTTTAATATAATTATGTACATTATCATTTCAAAGTGCCCTGTATAAATCTGGATGTCTTTTAAGTAAGCACTATTTTATAGTACTTGGATGCAATAATTCGAAGATGCCGGCCTGAAACGCAGTTGTTACTTCTTGAATATAAAATAATACACCTTCCTGGGATAAATAGTTTGCCTTGCCGGTGATAAGTTAGCTGCTACAGCAATCAATCAGAAATGAATGATGCACAAGAACCTGTAAAAGATGTTTCAATATTATTTGTTATTTTTCACAGTTTCATTGTAATTATTATGATTGAAAATGAAAGTGTTTATAACTATCATATCAAATTTCAACTACTTACCATTCATTTTAGGTTAGAGTTGGTATTTTTGTGTCGATTTAAAATCAGATTAATTGACTATTAATACATAAATCTCACAAATATTCAGCAGTTCTTGGGTCTAGATTTCTTTTTTAAAATTATTCTTATTGAAGTGTTGATATGGATATTTCTATTTCTCATATCGGCTTGAAATTTACCGTTTCGTTTTCCAGTTCCAGTTATCATACTATGCAGTCTTATTAACAAATTATGCTTAATATAAGGCTTTGTCGATATTATTTCATCAATTAATAATATATAAATATAACACAATAAATACGAATGGTTTTCACTTTCACCATGTTTTGACATCTCACCCTACAATTTGATAGTGAAAGAGTTTTCTACAGTCGATACGGTATTTTTCGGTGACGTATGTCAAATTAGTGTCTTATGGTAGCGTTTTAATAAAACCTATCGATAACAAACTGCACTGACTACATCCGTCTCGTTCTACCTATGAGACGGATGTATGTCAGCATAGAGATTTCGAATTTCTTGCTGTCGATACCGAAGGAAAACTATTCGAAGCCCGTTGATTCGTTAACGACTGCAGAAAGGTTTCAGAATTTTCTGTAATGACTCGTGGTAGAGGTACTGTACCTCTACCACGAGTCATGTAGAAAATTCTGAATATTTTTCTATAGGCGTTAACGAATAATCGGGCTTCGAATCGTTTTCCTTCACTTTCGACAGCAACACATACAAACGATCTATGCTGACATTTCATGTCGGATTACGTTTAGTGCGCTGCATACATCCGTCTCATAGGTAGAACGAGACGGATGTATGCGGCACGTCGAATGTGATCTGTCATGTTAACGCACTGAAGGTCAGTACAGTTTGTTATCGGTAGGTTTTATTAAAACGTTACCATAAGACACTAATTTGACTTACGTCACTGAAAAATACCGTATCGACTGTAGAAAACTCTTTCACTATCAAATTATAAGGTGAGATGTCAAAACATGGTGAAAGTGAAAACCATTCGTATTTATTGTGTTATATTTATATATTATTAGTTGACGAAATAATATCGACAAAGCCTTATATTAAGCATAATTTGTTAAGAAGACTGCATAGTATGATAACTGGAACTGGAAAACGAAACGGTAAATTTCAAGCCGATATGAGAAATAGAAATATCCACATCAACACTTCAATAAGAATAATTTTAGAAAAAAAATTTAGACCCAAGAACTGCAGAATATTTGTGAGATTTATGTATTAATAGTCAATTAAACTGATTTTAAATCGACAAAAATACCAACTCTAACCTAAAATGAATGGTAAGTAGTTGAAATTTGATATGATAGTTATAAACACTTTCATTTTCAATCATAATAATTACAATGAAACTGTGAAAAATAACAAATAATATTGAAACATCTTTTACAGGTTCTTGTGCATCATTCATTTCTGATTGATTGCTGTAGCAGCTAACTTGTCACCGGCAAGGCAAACTATTTATCCCAGGAAGGTGTATTATTTTATATTCAAGAAGTAACAACTGCGTCACAGGCCGGGATCTTCGAATTATTGCATCCAAGTCCTATAAAATAGTGCTTACTTAAAACATCCAGATTTATACAGGGCACTTTGAAATTATAATGTGCATAATTATATTAAAGATTTATTTATTGTGAAATAGCCTTTTAAAGTAACATTGTCACAAACTAGAAACGTATAAGTACTACTAACAATTACTCGTACGTGTAAAGTATAAATAGAAATAAAACCATCATTATGCAAGAAAAAGCCGCAATCCTGCGTTGTGTTATGTATGAAAACCGGCGGCTTGCTGGAGCATCTTTAGCTTCCCTTGTGCGTTTGTTAGGTCATGAGGCTCCGTGCCCCTTGCTTCACGGATCGATTGCCTCGACACCAACAATAGTTAGACGAACGACAACTATATTTAATAGTCTTGTAGTGATTTCGGATGTCGGGCGCCGCTCCGGCTTGTTTGCTGGTAAATAAATTAAAGGACTTCGCCAACGTGTCGGCGTCGACGCAGGTGGGATGTGTAACAGTAGCGCACTGCCTATACTTTAGAGAATCAACAACATCCTGAAAGAGTAATACTTATCCTTTTGTGATTATACAATAGACCTAAATAATATGAAATAAACCTATGATCCACTATGATCACATTGATCACTAAAAGTCGAACTGTCATATTGACAAAATAACCAAATAAATTAAGAATCACCTAACACTTTACATATGGACGTAGTTCCAGGACGTTTTAAACTAGTAGTGTTATTTGTACATTTGAAATTTCATCAATTTGGGTTTCTTAGGTAATCGTATATCCTACGACGAAATAAGTATATGGATGGATGGATGAAGTACTGACAGTTTTCACCTCTTTTCCTAGCTTTGAATATGTATGACGAAATACGTAATTCCCCTGTTTAAAAAAAAGTTGCAATCGGTGAACATTATGAAAAAATAGTAAAAATAAAGATCCTGACGAATTGAGAACCTCCTTCTTTGAAATCTTGAAGTCGGTTGATAACATTTTATGCGTTAAAAGTCACGCGCGTTTAAATAAGGTAAAAAAAAAGGCTTACTGTCATAACTTGTATTTCCCGGCTCCGATGGCATCCCAAGTAACACAGGAAGCATTATAACATATGAATAGTTAAATTATTTCGAACTTAAGGACCGTATAAACTCTTATATACGTTCACCGAGCAACTTGTCGCATTATATGATGCTTTGAGCTGTATAACGGTTGTATAAAGGCATATCTAAATGCTTTTTTAAATCCTTTAGCTTTAGTGCAGCAAACCACAACGCGACTGTACAGCTTTCGACTGTTTAAAAGCACTTAAGTGCTTTAGGTTCTACAATAGCATTATATAATGCTTTAAGATGTATAACGGTTGTATAATGGCATGTATAAAGGCTTTTTTAAAGCCTTTAGTTTTAGTGCAGCGAACCAAAATGCAACTGTATAGCTGAATGCTGTACAGTTGCGTTTTGGTTAACTACACTAATGCTTCGGTGTGGTTTAGTGCCTTAGGTTCTACAATAGCATAAATAAATGCTTAATGCTGTTTATGAGCATGAATATTAGCCATTATAATGCCACGTAAATCCGGTTTACAGCTTTCAGCTGTTTTTAGTGCTTTAGGTTCTACAATAGCATTTTTTGATGCTTTACGCTGTATAACGATTGTATAATGGCATATGTAAATGCTTTTGTTTAGCCATTAGTTTTAGTGCAGCGAACAACATGCAACTGTACAGCATTCAGCTGTACAGTTGCGTTTTGGTTTGCTACACTAATGCTTCGGTTTGGTTTAGTGCCTTACAGCCATATTCATAAAAAGTTAGGAGCTCACTGATCGGTCGCTCAGAGGTAGGTACCAAAATTCTTGATGCATAAACGCGTATTAACGTTAATCTGCCTACGATCGACCTCCTATAAAAGCCACAAGTTACGAGCCCGTGGACCCTCCTTTATCCGCATATTAATTCACAAGATGGCCGACACAACATTGAACTGCTGATTTTGAATTTTGATAGGAGCTACACAGTACAGAAATCGAAGAGATTTCTAACAGATGGAGACTTCTGTTTATAAGTTTCTGTGTTTCGATTTAATTGTTAAGTAAATAATTGTAATATCAATAAATAGTCCAGCGACATCGGAAATGGGTAGGAAACAAATATATAGATTTTCGACGAGTAACCATCGTAATTAAATGCAAGTAATGTCAGTAATTCAGGTTATCAAACAAGTGAATCGCCGGCGTCTGAAGTTTCAAGTTTCAGTGCGTGTGTCTTAAAATAATAATCTGCCCTATCCTATGAGGACCTCGTCACTTACAGAAATCAAGTAGAAGAAGCGCTGCAATAAAAGTAGTAAGTACCTACCTATAAGCATATTAGTTAGCTACTTATCGTTCGTGGCGGTACCTATCTTAGGTTACCTACGTATTTTTTTTACCTACTTGTGTTAATAACCATATACACACACACATTAAATAGTCGAATATTGCTCGACATGTTTCGCTCCATAACGAGAGCGTATTCATGTGTCATGAGCCATTCGCGTGGCCCTCCGCGGCCGAGCGCTCGGCGCGGTGGCCGAGGAGGCGAGAAAGACACTAATTTTCAGCATCATTGTCAAATGTAGTTGGTGTAATGGCTCATGAATAAGCTTCTCGTTATGGAGCAAAACATGTCGAGCAATATTCGACTTAAAAAACCAGTGTTACCCGTTATTTAATATAGGTACTTATCTGAGTCTCACGAAAGTTTCGTGTTTAAAATTATATTAAATAGTATATTTGGCCAGACGAGGGAAGTAGATATAGGTGACCTACTATTATCGAAATGAAAGTTTTGCATGATATTGCAATCAATTAAAACAACTTTAGGTACTTGATTCCAAGTAAAAGACTAGTAAAATTTGACAAGTCATGTTTAGATTGCAATAAGAATCAAATAAAATAATAGCATAATATAGCATATAATGGTAGCATGGTGATTTTTTTGGGAATTAGCTCATATTGAACCAGTCTGAATAGAAGATGATGATCATACTTAATTGCTTTTTACACACCGTCTTAGGGCCTCAGGGGTAGATCTCTACACCTGCAGTATCTATGTCTACTACCTTTCAATCCTTAAAACTAAACATAAGTTTCTTTATTCTACAATAATGTGGCCTATCTGGGTCAGACACAGACCCCTTGATATTTAAATCTGGTTGTATCTAAATGCTGGTAGACAGAGCTAAAGACACAACTATGGTTATTCTGACAGGCAGTTGTAGGCCTTACATAAAATAATAATGTATATTTTGCACTTATAAAACTATGGTTTTGGCACCATTAAAATATTTACATAATGTATAGGTAACCAATGTACAGGTATGTTGTAATAGGCATCAATTTCAAATACTACCTACCTTCACTAGTAGTGCAGTCCTGTTATTTGACAGGCAGTTGTAGGCCTTACATAAAATAATAATGTATATTTTGCACTTATAAAACTATGGTTTTGGCACCATTAAAATATTTACATAATGTATAGGTAACCAATGTACAGGTATGTTGTAATAGGCATCAATTTCAAATACTACCTACCTTCACTAGTAGTGCAGTCCTGTTATTTGTGTCTATATGAAACTCTGCGCCAACCAAGTAAATCCACAACACACAACTTGTGGCAGCAGCTGTCAGGCTTCAATTGATCAGTGACCACTCTTATTTCTTCTCGTTTCTGTTTTTTGAGCTATACAACCATTCTCTGAACGCCAGTATGCATGACATCGACACTGTAAGCAGTAAGAAATGGGTAAGCACGCTAAAGCAATATTCAGTTCTTCAAGTTGTTATCAATTAACATTTGTTTATAAGTTTTATACTGAGAAATATGTCTGATATGGGCAGATACTTTTGAAAATGGTCCGAACCTAGTTATAAGTCAATTAATTAATTGATTTTCTTACCTTATTTTGATTACTAGTCCAGTGATTCATCGTAGGTAACACATTCCTACTATTACATTTCGATTGTTTACTGTCTCTCTTCTTCACTATAGGTAGGTACATTAATTTTATTCATATATTTCTCGACACATTACACAGTCATTAATCTAAAATTAGTTACAAAAGTATTTATCCAAACTGTAGTAACATGCAAAATACGTAATAAAATTTAACGCATTTCCCGCTACTACCGCTGTCATGTGTCATGTTCTGTCAAACTTTTTTTTTAATTGCTATGAAACCGGGTTTTTGTCTATGATTTTGCCAAAAGTGCCAACATAACGCGTCTAATCTTTCAATAAGCGGTGGATCAGATATGAGCAGGATAATATGTGTTTATAAATCAAGCATTTTTAAAAACCTCAATTAAGGCTAATCGGCGTATCACCGGGTTCGACGATCAGACGCCGATTAAGGTTTTTTTATGAATATGGCCGTTAGGTTCTACAATAGCATAAATAAATGCTTAATGCTGTTTAAGAGCATGAATATTAGCCATTATAATGCCACGTAAATTCGCTATACAGCTTTCAGCTATTTTTAATGCCTTAGGGTGTACAATAGCATTTATAAGTAGGTAATACGTTCCTAATGCAGTACAATAGCAATAATATAAACCATTATAAAGCCAAGTAATTCACTATAAGGGGCTGTTCATAAATTACGTCATTTCAAAGGGGGGGGGGGGGGGGGTCTGGACATCGGATGATGGTAGCGTGACGTAGGAGGGGGGGGCGGTCATTCCGAAGATCACATCATCAATGTGTAAAAAAAGGAATGAAAGTCGTGCTTCTATAAACTTTTAATGTTATAAAATATTATCTACTAAATAGTTTTTTATTTTACAATTAAGCTTAAAACGCATTTTTTTAATGACGTCACTCTATTTGGCAGGGGGAGGGTTGGATGATTTTAGGGGAGGTGGGGGGTAAAAATCATCAAAAATTGATGACGTAATTTATGAACAGCCTCTATACAGCTTTTAGCGGTTTTAGTGCCTTAGGTTCTACAATAGCATAAATAAATGCTTAATGTTGTTTAATAGCATAATTATTCACGTGTAATGCTGTAGGCATAAATAAGGCATTTTTAAGGGTCACTGAGTTGCTATTGGACTAAGAGCTAGCCACGTCAGATTATGATATTCAAACTTTTATAAATTTTGTTAGGATGCAAACAAATATGACGTGTCACTCATTCAGTTTTTTGTACCGTCTTCGTCCATTTTATATTGCCAGACAACGTAGTTAAATCACAACGTTCATTGTATTATAACATTTGTTCTGTCGGTGTTAGAGACGTTTTTGCATTGACGTAAGGTTTATTTTACTACACTCTTATGCTAGTATAATGCTTTTGTGTTGCGATTGGCAAGTTAATCGACAGTACTTATGCTTCTTTACTGCGATTAGCAAGTTTTTTGGCCATATTAATGATTCTTTAATGCGATTGGCACTTTCCATGACAACGATAATGCTAATAGCGCAGACATATTGCGCCTGTAATGCTATTAAATGACCTGTATAGGATCTCAAGCTGGGTAATTCGTGCCCATTTAAGACCTATATCAGCACTATAAACGTTTATAATGCTACTATAAAACGAACTGAAAATGCTAAAAGCATACAGATATGCTGTAAGACGGCCGTTATACTGCTTTGATGTGTTACTTGGGATGAACCGTAAGCCAGGAACAAATTTCATGACCAATCGCAAGGCGTCCCAGGCGGTGATAATTTTTGAAGTGGTTAAGCACGAAGTATAATGATGACTCGCGTAGGTCAGCTGTCGCTCCGTTGGTGGGTTGCGGATCGTCAGTATTTGATGCTCTTATTATCAGGAAAATCGTCAGCCGGCTGTATTGAGGAAGAAAGACCGTCTGCTGATACCCTAAATACCATGTATTCATGTGACTAGTTTACGGTCTTTTCAGTGCTATACAGCCGGCTCATGACTTTTATTTTATTTGTAATAGCATATAAACTATCACCTGCTTCAACTGGGACGCGATGGTCATGTTATTTTATATATATTTTATGTGAGAAAATGGCTGCCGTTCCTCAACCCACTCAAGGAACGACAGCTGACCATCACGAAGCTTGATTATTTACCGCCCAATTTACCGCTTGGGACACGATGACCAACGGAAATTATTCCTGGTTTACGGCCTAGCAAGCATATTATACACCCACAAAAAGTAGGGTAATTTTTCAGAGCTAGTACGGTTTCTATGCTTATTATTGTTCACTGCTCATATAATTGTCTATTACAGTTCTAAACCTTCAGATAAAATATACTTAGGAAGTAAAACCTTTTTGGCTTACCTACAATCTGTTTCGGTTGGTGTGAAGGATGTGACGTTTGTCACGTCACGTCACTTTGTAAAGTATTGAAATCTACACAAACGAAACAAGCAATCGAACTTTCGTGAGCGAATTGGATAAACGATAATTTAACTTATGGTATGGCAGTAATTTTTAGTTCTATAAGTGACCGCTAGAGGCTCTGCACAAATTCTCCATACAAATAATTTACGTATTCGTGAACGAATCTCGAATTGGGCTTATTTGCATGACTCGTGATAGAGGTACTGGATGGCTACTTTTGGTCGTAAATAAACGATTTTTTTATTTTATTAAACACATTTTTTATAGTTAAATAAAAAAAGATATTTATTCTTCAATTAAAATGTCAAATTACATATAATCAGTCAACACAGGCTTAGGGTGGGTTGCACCAAACCGCCTGTTAAAGTAAGCCAAATGTTACGCTAATCGGAGGTACTTAACGATTGCTAACATGAATGGGTTGCACCAAGTGCAAAATAACAGAATGTAAGAGTTACGAGGGATGCCACTGTATAAACGCATTTCTAACAACATTTTCATGGTAGAATATTATTTTCATATGGCAACCCAACCATAAGTGCCAAACTAAACTTGTCAAAATCGTCAATTCGTCACACGAAGAAAAAATCTAAAGGAAAGAAAAGAGCGCGAACTAAACTTTGCACCCTGCAGCTTGAAAATCAAGAATATTCAACAATTTTAGCCATTCCTGAACATGTTTATTACTCAGTCAAAAAGTGGGCTATCCATAGCGCCCTACGAGCAAACTTTTTCAAAGGATAATGCAACTTGTGTTGCGAGTGGTGTTTAAAAAGAAAGCCAGAGTAGTCGGCTGGTGTATTATATTTTATATTATAGTGAGTAAATTATCCTTCTACTTTATTACTACTTACAGAACCCTAAGCAAGTAAAGCGGTTGATGGAAGCACCAAATGGTGAGAAGGTGCCCAGTCGCAAAACAAAGGCACCACTAGTTTTGAGAACTCTCCTTTCGAAAATTCGTAAATATAGGGCGCTGAATCCCTCCAACCTGGTTAATTATGGCTAGCATTGTAACCAACGACCAAAATATTGAACTTATTATATATGTACCTACTTATTGAAAGATTGTTCTAAAGCATCTTTGTGAAGTATGGCACATAATTATGTTACATTAATAATACACAATGTTTTTTATTTCAGGTTTGAATTTACCTTTGGTTTTGAAGACCAGATGAAATCAAGGCTTATGCAACTCAGTGCTCAACTCAAGAAACTTTTAAAGTGAAAGTGCAGTGGTTTCAAGAAATTTGTAGAATCTCAAAGTAAAAATAAAGAATATTTTTTTTAACATAATCAATACTTATTTCAATTTTGTCAATAAAATACATAATATATTTAGTTACCCTACTTTGTTTATATATTATTCAAACTCTGGCGTAGGTTTCCTTTGTAGATAGGGGCAAGACAATGACATGCAATGATTATTTTCACCATTTTTCTAGCAACTGAAGAACAAATCAAATTATTTTAATAAATATTTTGATTTGTTTATTTTTAAGTAGACACACTACTATATAAATTATAAACTTATATAGATGTCATATAAGGAAAAAGTGAGCTAGGCCTCCGGTGCCCAGGGCTGGGATCGAACCAGCATCTTCAGCACGGGAGGCCTAGGTCACTTTTTCCTTTGTATATGACATCTATATAAGTTAATTTTTCTAGCAGTTGACATTAATAATCAATATGAACATTGCCTGTTGTTACAGGCAATATTCATATTGATTATTAATGTCAACTGCAGACTGCATTGTTATGCAGTCTCATACTTACTAAACTTGAAACTATTGAAGTATTTTAGGCCAGATCAATCTAAGATAGTATAAACCCAACCCGTGGCCAAGGTGACCCAGCTTGTTGACCGGAGAAAAAACTTCATATACTGAACCACAGATGGTTATCAACAATATGATACAGGTCAAAGTGACTATGGTCAAGTAATGTTTTATGAAACATTACTTATCAATATAAATAGATAGTATAAATTGCTGTAGTTGCTTAGTTTGGCTAGGTGAGATTGTCCCAAAGTCATAAGAGTAAATTTCAAAAATGTTTTATTATCACTTGTATCTTTGTAAAATACATGTTACAAGTCATACAAACAGCCATGTATGTACTGACTGTACTATTATGTTTCATTTGTAAATAGGTACCTATCCTGATTAGTAGAGATATATGACATTGATAAAAAGAGACCTATATTATTTATTACTAATGAGTTTTTAGGTACCTACTTATGTTAGAGTACAGTACATAAACTCTCATAGGATCTAACATTTTTAGCCAAAGCCCAAGGCCAGGTCTTTGCTTCCTTTTTAGCCCATCATGAAACAGATACAAAATGCAAATGCATGTATTTTGTGTACAATTTGAATGAAAAAAAGCATGTTCATAATAATGTCCGATATAAAAAATACTAATGGGGAATGGAGGAAGGCATCTATCAAAGGTTTGTCAGATGGTGCCAGCATAGCTTTGTACCTATCACTAGTTTTGTTCTATGGGATTTGGCTTAAAGGGCTATAATTAATGCCAGAAAATTCCAAATAAAACAATAATTTGCCTCAGAAGAGCAACACACATGAGGTCAAATTAGCTAAACCATGCTATTACAAAATTTTCAGCAGATAATTATTTATTTATATGGGGTTATTGTCTCTTCAGATCTGTGATGTGAATTTATTTCACAAATGAAACTGAAATACAGTGTAAACTATATAGCGGCACTCAAGGAACCGGAATTTTTTTCATGTTATTGCGAGTTGTCGTTAAACAGAGACCTACTGTGCTTGATTTAAGGCCTATATAAAATCAAATAAAAAAACAAGATTTAAATGAATCAGTATAATAAATTTTCATAGACATATGAATTTGTGGATACCAAACCATTGTTGAACTATTTTTGTTCCACAACACTTGACACTCTAATTTACTTGATTGTATATTCCATATCACGCTTTATTTACATGTAGTTCTGAACATTGTTTAGTTGAGTAGAACATTGTCGAGGCTCGATTTCGGTGGTATTGGCGATAAATGTTTGGTGATATATATCATAGCACTGCTGCTATGGCATGAAATTATAATCTGGTTATCTGGCACCTTTTGAATCGTATGATTTGCTCCTATCGAGGCTTTCTACCGTGTCATAACATAAAACACGTGTCTCTTCTTGACCTGTTCACTCCACCGCGTCAGAGGTTTACGCTCCCTTTTGCTTTCTACTTTAAAGAACTTGCAGTATTCAAGTCTTGTAGTCAGTCATTCGTTATTTCCAAAGGTTTGGTCGTCATTGACAAAAACAGAGTGGTTTTTAAAATGATTATCATGATTGTTCTGCAGGTTTCGCTCGCTCTACGGCTGTCGGCTTTCATGACAATTACTGTAGGTTCTGGCATAGTTCTGGTATGTCTGTTATAACAGAAGTCTGGTCTATTTCAACCTGAAGTCACTTGGCACTCGGTTTTAACTTTAAAGCGCACTTTTTACACAGAATTATATATTTATTATTAGATACACGAGTTGAAGTGTGAATAATACAAAACGTCAATCGTATGACCCTTTTGCGTTCAGATACGTGCATATATTTATTACTGCGAACAATATTTTATTATTTTTCATCAAATATCGCTGTATTTTTGTCTAATCAAGCATTAATCTATGAAATACGAGACATTTTTGCAAATTGTCCGCCATATTTAAACGTAGATTTGAGTTAACCAGTGCTCGACGGCTGGTTAAGGTAAACGTAACTTTCTGACTGCTAAAGTGCATGGTGCAACGGAAAAACGGACTTGACGTCTACTGTAACCATGATGAGTTCGTTAAGTATGCGTGGTGCAACCCGCCCTTAGGGTGGGTTGCACCAAACCGCCTGTAAAAGTAAGCCAAATGTTACGCTAATCGGAGCTACTTAACGATTGCTAACATAAATGGGTTGCACCAAGTGCAAAATAACAGAACGTAAGAGTTAAGCGGGGTGCCACTGTCTAAACGCATTTCTACTCTCATTTTTATGGTAGAATATTTATTCAATATGGCAACACAACCATAAATGCCAAACTAAACTTGTCAAAATCGTCACACGAAAAAAAAAAATCTAAAGAAAGGAGCGCGAACTAAACTTAACTTTGCACTCTGCAGCTTGAAAATCAAGAATATATAAACATTTAGCCATTCCTGAACATGTTTATTACTCAATCAAAAAGTGGGCTATCCATTGCGCCTTACGAGGAAATTTTTTCAAAGGATAATGCAACTTGTGTTGAGAGTGGAGTTTAAAGCGAAAGCCAGAATAGTCGGCTGGTGTATTGTGCATTATATTATAGTGAGTAAATCATCCTGCTAGTTTATTACTACTTACAGAACCCTAAACAAGTAAAGCCGTTGCTGGAAGCACCAAATGGCGAGAAGGAGCCCAATCGCAAAACAAAGGCATCACTAGTTTTAACTCTCGAAAATTCGTAAAAATAGGGTACTGAATCCCTCCAACCTGGTTGATTATGGCTGGCACTGTAACCAACGTCCTAAATATTGAACTTATACATGTACTTACTTATTAAATGAGTGTTCTAAAGCATCTTTGTTAACAAATGATGAGTAGCACATATGTTACACTAATGAATAATGATACACAATGTTTTTTATTTCAGGTTTGAATTTACCTTTGGTATTGAAGACAAGATGAAATCGAGGCTTGTTATGCTACTCAGTGCTTAACTCCAGGATGTTTGAAAGTAAAAATGCAGTGATTTCAAGAAATTGGTAGAATCTCAATGTAAAAATAAAGTATATTTATACTAACCTAATCAATCAGTATTTCAATTTTGATAATAAAATACATAATTATATTTATTTAGTTACCTTATTTTTGTTTTATTTATTATTCAAACACTGGCATAGGTTTCCTTTGTACATGGAAGCAAGATCCTCCCCCCTCCAAACATATTTCTACTGCAAATATTATTCACCAGTTTTCTAGCACTTGGCATAAATAATCAATGAAACTTGACACTTGAAGTATTTTAAGTCAGGTCAATCAGTTCTTGGATAGTGTGAAGCGGACCCTTGGCCAAAGTGAGCCAGCTTATTGATCGGACAAAAAACTTCATATACTGAACCACAGATCTTTGATAATGGTTATTAACAATACTCTACTCTTGATACATGTTACAAATATTATTCAGGTAAAAGTGACCATAAAACAGTGTGGCTAGGATTCCAAAAATGTTTTCTTATCACTTGTATCTTAATAATCATAATCATTTATTTCTTTGTAATATATGTTTACAAGTCATACAACAGCCATGTAGGTAGGTACCTAGTTACTATTATGTTTTATTTGTAAATAGGTACCTATGCTGGTTGGGAAAGATAAATGATAAAGAGAGACCTTTATTATTTATTACTAATAAATTCATAGTAAAATCATAACATAACACATATTTTATAATTGATTTTGAGCACTGATGGTAGGACTAGGACTAATCAAAAATGCATGCATACATACATCATCTTAGGAAGCTTTTTCCCTTATAGAAATGTAAGTATGAAAATATATCTACTTTTTATACTTACAAAATGAAATGCATGTACTTATTTTGCGTACAGTCACCGGCAATAGTATCTTCCTACATGAACTGTACAGTGAGTACAATTTGGATTAAAAAAAGCATGTTCATAATAATGTCCGATTTAAAATATACTAATGGGGAAGGTATCTGTCAAAAGTCAGGAGGTGCCAGCATAAGTAGGCACCTACCACTAGTTTTGTTGAATGAGATTTCGCTTAAAGGGCTAAAATTAATGCCAGTAAATTCCAAATAAAACAAGAATTTGACACTATTGGTAGGACTGAGACTACAACCTATGCCGGCACCATCTGTAAACACTTGATTGGCCATAATCCTGATTGCAGCGACGAGCAGTAAATGGTAGGTAACAATTGCCATAGAAGAGCAACACACATGAAGTCAAATTAGTTAAACCATGCTATTACCAAATTGTCAGTAGATATTTTATTTATTTATATGGGTTTAATGTTTCAATAGATCTGTAAAATCTTTGTGTTTATTTCACAAATTAAACTGAAATACAGTGTAAGCTCTTTATCAACACTCAAGGGACCGAACATTTTGTGACATTATCACAAGTTGTCATTAAATAGAGGCCTACTGTGCTTGTTTTAAGGCAAATAATGAAATCAAATAAAAAACAAAAATTATATGAATTACTATAATGAATTTTCATACACATTTGAATTTGTGGATACCTAACCATTGTTGAACCATTTTTTTATTGTCCCACAACACATGACACTCTTATTTACTTGATTGTAAATTCCGCATCACACTTTATTTACATGTACTGTTCTGAACATTGTTTAGTTAGGTGTCGAGGCTCGATTTCTGTAGGACATTGGCGATAAATGTTTGGTGGTATAACTTCATGCCCTTATTAAAAGCATTAAAGAAACCTCTCTGATCATCTGGCATCTTTTGAATCGTATGACTTGCTCCCATCAAGTCCCGTTCGTGGCCTGTTCTACCGTGTCATAAAACTTGTTTTTCTTCTTGACCTGGTCATTCCACCGCGTCGGAGGTTTACGTTCCCTTTTGTCTTCTACCTTGCAGTATTCAAGTCAACCGTTGTTTCCAAAGGTTTGGTATTCATTGACAAAAACAGAGTGGTTTTTTAATGGTTGTCATGATTCTGGTCCTGCTCATTCTACGGCAGTCGGCTTTCATGACAATGACTCTAGGTTCTGGTATGTTTGTGATACATAACAGAAGTCTGTACTATTTAAACCTGAAGTCACTCGGCACTCGATTTTAACTAAATAACGCACTTTTTACAAAGAATTTTATGTACTTATTATTTAATACCGTTATCTGATCTGAAAATTGTGAATAAAACCAAACGTCAATCGTATACGCCTTTTTACGTTCAGATACTCACATATATTTATTACTGCAAACAATATTTTAATATTTTTCATCAAATATCACTGTCTTTTTGTCTAATAATGCATTTATCCTTGAAATACGAGACATTTTTGCAAACTGTCAGCCATATTTAAACGTAGATTTGAGTTAACCAGTGCTCGACGGCTGGTTAAGGTTAACGTAACTTTCTGACTGCTAAAGTGCATGGTGCAACGGAAAAACGGACTTGACGTCTACTGTAACCATGATGAGTTCGTTAAGTGTGCGTGGTGCAACCCGCCCTTAATCTACTAATGTCAAATTATCGTTAGAAAATTCCGTCAGGGAATCCAAGAGCTATAAAAAACGTTCACAATTTAAGTAGGTATTTAAGAGTATACCTAACACAGTCTAATTAAAATTAAAAATTAAGTTTTAGTACCGTCAAATAAGCCCTCACGAGTTGTCCCGGGCGCAAAGGTGCCCTTGCCGCGTTACCACGTTGAATAGCGATGATGGCCAACCTTTGCACCAGGTAAGAATCCGCTCGAGCCTCAGAGGTCCTCTCCCTAATACGGCGCCCCACTTCCTTTATAAAGGTCAGAACACTTCAAGAATACCTACAAACAAACAAAAAATTCACAGATTTCGTGCCTCACACGACTATCGAGCACATTGGAAATGAAACTACGGAATTCGAAAAAATATTGTCGCTGAGCGACGAGAAAGTCGGGATAAGGAAAATGTTATAAAATAAAACTACGACGTTGAATGATAATTATTTTATTCTTAGATTAACATAAGTATCCTCGACAAAACGCCTGTGAACCAGAGTTGGGCAAAAATTAACGTGATTGAAACTAAAGTTAAAAAAGAGAACGTTACTCATAATCATGTGAACATGATTATGAATTCAATCATGAGCTTTCTAATCTGATTGACCACCGACATGAGTAAATCATGTCGATTTTTAGTTTCACTCATGATTAGCTGAAGTGATTAAATTAGTAAGACAGAATTCGTAGTTAAACTAACGATTTAGTTGATTAGATGATTAGATTTTGCGTAGCTACTAGCTCTTTCACTTTTTTCCCTGACGAAACAGAGGCAGTACCTAGGTGAGTATAATATACATTTAGGATAAATGGCTATTTGTGACAATATTTCTAAACGTATCATTTGGCGGTTGGCGCTTACGTCTTAAGTTGTATAGTGCAGATTCAATATTGAGCAATAAAAGCGTAAATTCCAGTGGCAAATGTTACCTTTACCAAAATATCGACAATTTTTTTGTTACTTTTTGGTATGAGTGTACAAATGAATGCTCCTGTTCGGTTCTTCCTGGAATAGCCTGTTCGGTTTTATTGCGGTTTTCGGCTACAGTTGCTATCACACAGCTGTGGTTTCCACATGCGGTTTCCACATGCGCTTTTCATTTATATTCTCATTCTCATTCTCATTCTCATTCACATTCTAATTCTCATTCTCATTCTCATTCTCATTCTCATTGTCATTGTCATTGTCATTGTCATTGTCATTGTCATTGTCATTGTCATTGTCATTCTCATTCTCATTCTCATTCTCATTCTCATTCTCACTCTCACTCTCACTCTCACTCTCACTCTCACTCTCACTCTCACTCTCACTCTCACTCTCACTCTCACTCTCACTCTCACTCTCACTCTCACTCTCATTCTCATTCTCATTCTCACTTTCATTTTCATTTAGGATAATGAAAATTTCTACATGTGTAATCTGGTTCTGTATGTGAAATTCAGATTCAAGTTAGTTGATTAGCATTAATTTAGTTTCAATCAGCGCCCGTCGTTAATGATTTACTCATGGCGAAATTACTTGATTGTTTTGTGTTATGATTTAATCAGCGATTATTCAATCAGCGCTGATTAGTAATCAATCACCGATTTTAATCAAGTGTGCCCAACTCTGCTGTGAACAAACAAATTGAAAAATTTCCACACGCATATCGACGTTTGAATAATTGTCGCCGTGGCGCCTAAGTATACATATTTCATTTTTAGATTAATAAGCAGGATATAATAATGTTCAAAGTACAAGAAAATTATTACATTACAAATCCGTAGTCAACTCGAGAAATGGTAGCCACATAGCTAAATAATTTTTAAGAAAAAAAAAACCGACTTCTTCAATGGGGGAAGCCGGTGAAGGATTATTGTAGATGGTGCACTCTATACAATGAAATAACTTGCTTAACAAACACAGCGAAGAGGACAAATCGTCAAACGTGAACTATGCGTCGTTGAAGAATTCCTTTCTCATTTTACATTTCACATGTTTATGGCATCAGCCGCAGTTCCACTTCATCAATATGCCACTGTATTCAATAAAAATGCTTAATTTGTTGATTTAAATACAAAAATCACTTTATGTATGCCTTTAAGATTTGAGAAGTTTCCTCGATTCCTCCTGGATCCCATCATCAGAACTTGAGCTTCACAAAAATTTGTCCTGAGAATATAACTTGCTTAACAAACACAACGAAGAGGACTAGTATCCACAACACAAGCCTTATTGAGCTTACCGTGGGACTAGGTTGATTTGTGTAAGATTGTCCCATAATATTTATTTATTATTATTTTTATTTATTATTTTGAATGAAAATGCTTGATTTGTTGATAAAAATACAAAAATCACTATGTGTTTGCCTTTAAGATTTGAGGAGTTCCCTCGATTCCTCATGGATCCCATCATCAGAACTTGAGCTTGACGAAAATTTGTCCTGACAATCTTACTTGCTTAACAAACACCGATGTGTATTCGATAAGAGGAATCGCCAAACGTGAACTATGCGTCGTTGAAGAGTTCCCTTCTGATCATCATCAGCAGTTCCGCTTAATCAAATGTCACTGTTTTGAATGAAAATGATTGCTTTGTTGATAAAAATCACTACATGTATGCCATTAACATTTGAGGAGTTCCCTCGATTCCTCATGGATCCTCATCAGATTGACAAAAACGGGACCAATATATACTTAAAATAAAAAAAAGAATTTTCAAAATCGGTTCAGATATGAGGGAATTATGGAGTAACAAACATAAAAAAAAAACAAAAATAAAAAAAAATATACACGTCGAATTGAGAACCTCCTCTTTTGAAATCTTGAAGTCAGTTAAAAAAAAAATGTGAAAAATGTCGTTCTGACTTTTTCAAAAAGCTTAGGCTACAGGGCAGACCCTTAACCCGATCGTCTTTTTTTTAGGCATAAATTGTAGCTGACTAAATTGTCCAGAGGAGTTCTTCTCAATTTTTTGATATCATTCTTCGTTTCCAAAATTTCGAACGCCAAAATCAAAAATTTTTCACTATTCCGGCCATAACTTTTTTCTTTTTTGATTTTCTCGAAACATTCTTTTTGCACCTTACAGCTCTCGTACATATGAGTCTTTTGAGCTATTTTTGAATATCATATCTTTACAACTTTCCGAGGTATAAGGGGATTGCATTTGTCGTGAAATCGGGGCCTATACTGGAACGAACGAAAAGACATTTCCAATGTCAAAATGTCCGTACTTCATAAATCATGATGACACTTATGCCCGTTTATGAAAGACTTGACGATTACTATTGTACTTAATTTTCATCTTAATATATTTAAATGTTGAAAGAATTCTGCTTCGTTATTTCAAGCTTCAAACTCGATATGAATATTCGAATGTCCGTAAAGGGGTAAACTGTAAAGGTATCCTTTGTGGGAACTTGAAACGGTAGGCGTCGTTGTGGAATAGGGGATGAATATGCATTATTCTATCGGAGAATTGATTTGAGGTAACGGCCTCAGTTAGTTCCCAAATCAAGCCAGTTACGCAGTATACGTATTTATACGGTGCAGGATTAATATGGATTTAATGGTGTAAGCTGATACTAACGTTAATGCATCATCAGATTCATCAGAGCACCGCATAATTATAATAATTTTCATTTCTGATAGTGAGTCATTGTTGTGTGGATTATTTTCACCCTAGGGAGATTCAGAGTAATCAACGTACCAAAATTATTCAATTTTTATGATTAGCAATAAAATTCGGGGTTATGATTAAATGATACGGCGAATTAAAAAATGTGAGCCGAATTGATGTATGGAAATCTTCCATACTGATATTGAACTCCCAAATGTCATCATAAATAACGGTTATTTTGCCTAAATCGTTCGATCAAAAATACCTCAACTACCCCAAGATAAATCTTGAAGGAAATCAAATTATTTTGTTGAATATTTTTGATTTGCAATTTTGGCGTCAGCCGCGAAAGCTGGAGACGCCAATTCAAATCTGGCTTCGGACACCGAAGGACTTGGTCGCTTTTTCTGAACTGTATGACATATATTTCTATTTATATCCCAAGATAAGTTTATGCTTAGTTTTATTATATAAAATACACGTTTAGTTTACTCTCCTCGTATTAGAAAAAGTAGTGTTTAACTGGGTTGAAATGCACCTATTGCACTGGAACTAAAGGCGCTCTTACCTGGTCAACAATCTACTATAAGTTACACCACAGAATAACTAATAGTTTCTGGGTAACCAATTTTTAAGGACTTCGGGACCTTTCAATATCGTCCGGAATTTAAAAATGTTATTTCTGCTTCCTTGTTCTTCCGTTTATTCAGACATCCGTAAAGACATCTTTTATACGGATTAGATCGAGATTTAGGTTTCGGAGCCATTGTGTATTTTAAATTTTGCGCGAGCGCCACGTGACACGACTATCGTGCGAGCTGAGCGGCAGCCCACTGCCATACGATACGCCTGCCCGGGAGGCGCGCCGGCCAAATTAACCTAAACTGCGTAGTGAAACCCCCCTGGTTACACTAGGAGTCTAACGTGTTTTTCTATTTTATTTTTAATGAATCTCTGTAAAATGCATGTTTTTATTTTATCTTTGAAATAAGTATTTATGAGACAAAAAAAAGGTGAACAGAATTTGATTTGATTTTGGACCCGGTATGTCCTTAAACTACATCCGGACCCGGGTATGTCCTTGAACTACGTCCAAAAGACAGGTATGGGTATTACGAATGTCATCTCGCTATGTGTAGTAGGGTACAGCTAAGCAACTGTCATCTTGCTAAAATCTGGAGCAGAGCCCGACTGGGGAACTACCTTGTTCTTCGTATAGAGCGTATTCCCATCTTAAAGGCCGGCAACGCGCTTGTGACCCCTCTGGTGTTGCGGGCGTCCATGGGCGGCGTTAATTGCTTACCATCAGGCGATTCGTCTGCTCGTTTGTCTCCTATTTCATAAAAAAAAAAAAAACTACCTCTACCTTACAGAAAACCACAAACAAATAGCATACTACTACTACTACTACTAGACCCTACTCATAATATTGTGTTCCTGCTGGTGAGTTTGCTAAAGAGCTCAAAGAGGAGATAATTATTTAAATTCTGATTTACTTACGTACCACCTAACCATGTCATATTATTTCTAACTTGTTCCAGCCTAAGCTAGAGAAACTGGGCCTACTGGACACGTGTGGTGTGCACAATCTCCACGGCATGCCGGGGCTCTACTCGGGCCTACTGTCGGTTCTGTTCGCTGCGCTCGCCACTTCCAATACTTACGGCGAGACTGAGTTGCACAGCGTCTTTGGGGCGATGAAGGTTTGTACAAATTGGTCTACTGGATACCTAATTTCCAAAGTGTATGGCCGGGATATTCTTTATCGACTTTCGTATGGAGATTTCTAAATGATGGATGCCCAGAAGGCAGCGGTGTTGACAGCCCTGGCCGACGAGTCCCTCAGGCCAAGTTCTTCTTTATCGGTCCCTCATTACTGAGGATCGTGACCACTTGGTTTTGCAGTCCTTGTGATTTGTTTCCATCGGTCTCGATCTCCAGTAGCCCTCACCGCTTGATGGAGTTTGCCTGAGGTGGCCTTCTTAATTTGGTCAGACCATCTGGTTGGCGGGGGGCCCTTTGGTCTTCCGCCTTCCACTTTTCCGACCAGGATCATCTTGTCTAGGCTTTCATCACTTCTACGCATAACATGACCAAAGTATGAAAGCAATCGATGTTGGCAGGTCAAGTTATAAACGGCATATTAAACAGCCTCCTAGCCTAGTCTGTAGTGACCTTGCTTGTGAAGCAGTCATTATTTCTATGTATTTTAGTGTTTATCTATATATATCCATTATATTATATATATCGTCGCCTTTTGCCCACAACACAAGCCTTATTACTTTTGGACTAACTTGATTTGTGTAAAATTGTCACATAATATTTATCTATTATCATCATTTTTTTTGAGAATATATAACCTACCCACGTTTTATAAGTACTATACATAGTTCTCATCTTGTCCCTTATTAACGCATAACTCGTTCTCTTTCTCACTTATACAATTTCAGCCCGCAACTGTCATCAACCTTGACTGACATATTCAGCATCATCATAATTTCCACTGTTTTCAGCACGGCAGAACATCGAGCCAGCAGGCCTTGTACCAACTCGCTGCCGTCGGCGCGACGCTCGCTATCTCCTTTGTTTCTGGAATGATTACCGGTAAGACTTAAGTTTGGCCTTGGAATCTACTGTTTTCAGGACGGTAGAACATCAAGCCAAGAGGCTTTGTAGCAACTCGATGCCGTCAGTACGATGCTCACTACCTATCTCCTTCGTGTCTGGAATGACAAAAGCTTGGTCGGGAATCTACTGTTTCCAGGGCGGTAGCACATTGAACCAGGAGGCTTTGTAGCAGTTCGATGCCGTCGGTACGACGCTCGCTACCAATCTCCTTCGTGTCTGGAATGACAAAAGCTTGGTCGGGTATCTACTGTTTCCGGGACGGCAAAACGTTAGTCGAACATTTTATTTCCTTAAATTTATTTTATTTCATAAATTGAAACTGGCTAGGTATGTTTTGTTGAAGTTACTTACTTAGTAGTAATTGCATGGAAAAATTGCGTTTTGTCGTAAATTTGCCAATGTTCCCTTCAGTATTAATTCAGCCTCCAAATTATCATTTATCTAAATGTTCTAGATTTATGTAATCTGATGTAACATCTGATGTCATCAGTGATTTGGAAAATAAAGTTTTTTTTGTAATAGACGAAAGAATAGTAATTTTTTCCAATTTTTTTTTTGTATACCACGACGGTGGCAAACTAGCATACGGCCCGCCTGATGGTAAGCAGCTACCGTAACCTATGGACGCCTGCAACTCCAAAGGAGTCACATGCGTGTTGCCGACCCTTTACAAAAAGGAGGATTCGCTGTGGATCGACTAAAGGAACAAGAAGGTCCCTCATCGTCAACACACTGGGTCCTCTTTGAGCTCTTTGGCAACCTTACTCACCAGCGGGAACACAAGGAACCAAAATAATAAATGTGATGAAATAGGAGCACTGCTCACGTTCAATGCTTGCCCAAGCTAACATTATACATTTGCACTATACTGATAAACAACTAAATCAAAGCGTATCTCAACCGCGCGCTGATTCAGACACACTATAAAAAGCCTGCAAAATACAACCAGTGCAAAAACTGTACAACTGAAACACAAAGGTTGAAAAACTAAAACTGTCCCTCCTGTTGCAGAAATTTTAAAATACCAAATACATATCTATACTCCGTTTCGTAAAGAAGTTGTGTACTGTTTCTTTCAAGTGGAATACCTTAAGTCTTATTAGAACTAAAAATCGTATTACATTTTAACTCCATTATCAACTTTTCTTCTTCATATATAATAAGAAATAATATAACAAGATTAACCTACTTGTAATAATAAAAAATAAACCGAAATAAGTTATAAAAATTTCACTTCTAATTCGATATAACAAAATCATCAAATTAGTTTTAGTGTTCTATCTCATTTAAAACTATTCAAATTTTAATTCTCCCAATTGAATTGTAACATTCACTAAAATGCGAAAAATTCTAGTGAGTTGGCCGACAAAATAAAAAATGCCATTACTTTCATTTGTTTTTCCAAAGCAACCGTCGGGCAATCCTAATTGCTTGGATTTACATAAATTCTTTTATAAATATTTGAAAAAGTAAGTGCTTTAGACATTCGTTGGATATTTTAAGGTGTTAAACTACGACAGGAATAGATTGCCTTACAAGATTTTTATTCGACTTACATTTTTGGACTGTTAGCTCTTATTATTTTATTTTATAAAACTGGTTTAACTCACATTCTTACACACACATCACATACACATAAACGTCTCTCAGTCCTTAATTAGTTAATTTATGTTTTGTCTGTTTTTATTAACAAATACAAATGTTAAAATGACAGATAAGGACAAAACATGAATTAAGTAATTGGACCTGAGAGACGTTTATGATACGAATAAAGGGGTTAGTTTTTATCATTTCAATAATGGAAAATGATTGTAAAAATAAAATAAATTATAAATTACAGGTATAAGTATATGTACTTTCCTTTAGTAATATCAAGTTAGGGTGGTGGTTGCTAAATATGGCTCTTTGCTTTGAAACAAAAATAAATGTAGGTACATATTAATTGGAAATAAATCACTAAATCCTCTGGGATTTGATTTGATTTCTGGGATTGAGAGGAACTCTGGTTCCTCGGTGCTTGAGAAAAAAAGTCATGTAAATTGAATTAATTTACCTTTTTTCATTAATTTTTCGTGAAAATTATACCTAATAATATTATATACATTTCCAAATAGAATTTATAAATATAAAAACATGCCTTAAATTAGTATTTTGTTATCTATGCAATCTTTCAGACAATGTTTACGTCCCTTTTTTACAATACTAGATGATTTTTTCACACACAATATACCCATTGAAGCTATAAAAGGTTATCCTTTACAAAGAGCGGTAAATTTCATTTCCTCAATCGAGTCCCCATGGAATCGCAAAGGGTCGATAATAAAGGGTTACTTAAGTAAAACTTCCGTTAGTCACTTTATTGAGTTTGTAACGTTGAAACTAGATACTAGTTGGAATTGAGAAATATATTTTATCTACACTCATATTGTAAGTTCTCTAAAACGTGTTCGAAAACGGTAGGCAATGGCTAGCATTACCACGACCGATTTTACTATGATAGGCTTTTTATCTGTGGCAGTAACGTAATTTTAACTTTACATGCTCAACTATTGATGTGATATGAGTTTTGATAACATAATGTACAATGGCGTTCATAATTGCATGGACACCACTAGGTCGACTTTCGCATGCGGCCGCTCGCGCTCTGATTGTATGGGTTGTTCAGATACCAAACTAGATGTCGCTGCTAGCGAAATGCATTAAATAAATAAAAAAATTGGTAAATATTACTGACCAAATAATATCAATACATATAATAAAGCTGAAGAGGGTCGAAAGTCTGTACATGGAAGATAATTGAAAAAAAGTTGGTTGGAGATACTTAGAATCGATAACAGAATACGTTCCAACAATTTTTAGATGTTTTGTCTGTTTGTCTGTTTATCTGTTTATCTGTTTATCTGTTTGTCTGTTTATTTGCCCGCGCATCACGGGAAAACGGCTGAAAGGATTTTGATGAAATTTAGTATAGAGATAGTATGAGTCCCGGGAAAGGATAATATATAGTTTTAATCCCGAAAATCAACCCTGGTGGGGGTGAAAATGGGGTTGAAAGTTTGTATGGAGAATTTTTAACCGCTGATACGATTTAGATAGAAATGAGTATGGAGACAATTTGAGTCTCGAGAAACCTCATAGGATAGTTTTCAAACCCTTGTGGGGGTGAAAAGGGGGTTGGAAGTTGGTATGAGGAAGGCCCTCCCCCCCCACACCCATATTTCAACCGCGCCTGTTCTTACCTTTCATGCTTAGACTGATTTGACGGGAGGATCGATTTGGATGATATTTGCCATGGACATGAACGTATAAATACAAAAGTGGTCCTGTATCGTCCGATATACACCACACCTTCTACTCTCTAAGTCGTTTAAATCATGCCAAAAAAATATGATAAAATAAAGTATTAATTTTTGAGTTTAGTTTCATTTAGTGGTAATTGTAAAATATTTTATTAGGACTACTGTCCTCTAGCGTATCCATCTGTCAACTTTACTTCAAGTTCCGCCTCCAGGGTAGCGGGAGAGAAATTAGGGGTGAATTTGGCGCTTACTGACACAGACCGAATTCCACGCGGGCGGAGCCGCGGGCACAGCTAGTTAATTCATAAATCATTAAGACGAAATCTGTAGTAACTTATTGTAATTTTATGTAGTGTCGACCAGTTGCCCAACTTTTATAATTACCTAGTTTAAGGTAGTTTTGACTTCTTAGCTTAGCATTCATAGGTCAATAAAAATCGATGGCTCGGTCAGGCGGCAGCAGCGGCAGTTAGCTTAGTGTAGTGCTACCTACCCTTTTTAACCGGAGATTTAATCTGGCACAATATGGCGATTCTGTTGAATGCCTAGATGCTTGTGTAATTTTCTTGAAAAAGCATATGCGAAGCTGGAATTGGTACAGGCCTGTTGTGCTGGTTGGCAATAATGACGATTGCCTTGTCGACAACCTTCATAATGGGTCCCTTCTAGATTTACTTCCACATTTAATTAGATTGTGTTAATTAAGGGATGAACGTTAAAGGAATTGAAACATTTCAAAAATAAAAAAAACTTGTTTTTCTTTTTCCTTTATTTATATATTACTTACTTACGGCCAATCTTAATCTTAATGAAATAAATTATTATTTTAAAAGTGTTTCACTCTATGAAATGTTCCAGCGAGTTGATCCTTAATGCACATTAGGTTGAAAGAATTAACTTAGCTTAGTTAACTTATTGACACGGTAAACTATAGGTAGATAAAAATACTGACACATAACTGTAAAACAACCTTTTGACAGAATTTGCTACATAAATTAGGCCGTAAACTAGAATAAAACAAAACTGTGAGTCCTAAAACAAGGCAATTACCTTACATTTTATTGAGGTTTAAGCTTAAGTAACATTTCCGAAAACGGAAAAGGATTGAAGCTTCACCACAATAAATACAGTAGGTTACCTATTAGCTACTTGTACCATAATAGAGGATCGGACTGTTATCAAAAGTAACCATTCATACTTATTAACAACTGAAACAAACAAACGGAAATTCAGTGAACATAGCTTACACAATTATTACCTACGACTTTGCTTTCGAGAACAATTTATTGAAAATATGACTTAGAATCGAAACATATTCAATAATTATCGTATTATAATTAGATACTTATTTACCGATAATCAGGATCGGCATCAATATATACCAATAAGTATATATGAATAAAAAGCCACACACCAATCCGATAATCCGATCCTCTACCTATATCTTATTTTATAAACCAGCTGAGGCCGCGAATATGTTATAATACCTACTTAAGTTATGCATCTATATATAACATAAACCACAGAACTTTACTGCAATTTGCAAGGAGAAATTTTCAGTAGGTAATTAATATAGGTAGTCAACACGTTAGGTATATAAGTTTGAATTTTTACTGTTGTCTCACATTATTAAGCATTATTTATTTATCTTATTTATTAATACTACCTAAGGTCAGTGTCAATAGAAGAGTAAAATAAAGTAAACCAATGGCTGAATTTCTAAGCAAAAAGAGTATTTGACACATGACAGATTATTATTAAAGAACCCCGTTTTCACTGAAATATAAGTAATTAACGGACATTTTTACTAAAAAAAAATGTAAAGATTACGTTTAAAGTGCGTAAGTTTGAAGCAATGAAGGTAAATGTGTTTGTTTACATTATTTTACTTTTCAATTGACACCGACCTTACTTACCTACTTTAACTAGCGTTTCGATAAAAGCCACCTCAAAGTAACATAGATTTATCAAATCAATAAAATACGTTGAAATTAAGCACTAAACCGGGTTCACCAAATGTATTGTTTTATGATTGCCCTAATATTTAGTACAGCCTCCTCCGTTATCAATAACTGCTTGTAAGCGGGAAGGCATCGATGAAATAAGATTTTGACAGAAATCTGAACCACGAACACTATCCTATATTTTCATGCAATGTGCTTTCAGCGCTTCCGGGGTCCTTTCATTTTGATTATCCCAGCGTTGCACTATAAAATCCCATAAATTTTCTATAGGGTTTAAATCCGGTGATCTGGCAGGCCAGGGAATGACCTTGATGTAATTTTTGTGTTTTTTAAACCACTCTTTCACACTACGCGAGCGGTGTATTGGGCAATCATCTTGCAAAAACAATATCAACGGAAATTCAGTCTCTGGGTACACATTTCGAACTGTAGTCATCAGGGTATATTCCAAAACGTCCACGTAATCCACTATTCGCGCGGCTTGGTATTCTGACAAGTTCTCCCGGACCGGCTGCAGTCATCCAACCCCATATTTTCACTGTGATACGAAACGATTCCATGTCGGGCACGACATGCTCGTTGTCATATCGCGTATTATTTCGACGCCACAAAGACAGGCGTCCTTGTTGACTGGATTTAAGTCTTTTCGTTAGTAAAGATGACATTAGTCCAGTCGTCGTCTCGAACTGTGTGAGCAAACTGTAACTTTGCTGTTTTATGTGCATCTGTCAACAAAGGTTAACGGCGTGTCTGCGATGATGGAGTCCCTCGTTATGAAGGGCACGACGACCCGTGAGCGCGCTTGTGCCAAACAAACCCGCATAGTGCCTTGTCGGCCTAAAGCCATATTCCTCATATTCCCGTACCAACAACTGACGTTGCTGTGTGTCAATGAGGCGTGGTCTACCAGTTTCATTGCTAGTGTAACAAAGATCCTCCTCCTTGGAATCGTCCTGACCATAAAGTAACAGTTTTCCTCTGAAACAATAAACATTTTTTTATCATAATTGACGTATAATATATGTAGACATTTTTTAATGAGGAAAAGAAGTAAAAAAAACTACTTACGTTTACACCGGTTTCTCTAGCTATCTCTGATATATTATAGCCTTCATTATGCAATTCAATTATTCGCGATCTTAATAACAAGTCAAAATTGCTTCGAGAACTCATTTTGTTTTAATAATTGATAATATAAACTAAGCAATGAATTCAGACGTATAACGCAACGAACAAAAGAAGAAGCAATCGGTCAGGTAATAGAAAAACATTTAGTATGGTATTTAGAAAACTTAGATCTACCCTCTTTCATTTACTTGACATATTACTAACAAAAATAAAGCGTGTCGCAAATTAACAGTACCCAAATTTTGGTATGCAAATTTGACGCTTGTTTCATTCTAATAAAACTCTAATTCCATTGGTATGTTTTACGGATTTAGTTCAATAATGACAAGCTTGATATGCATGGTCTCAACTAGTAATGAATTTCACCGGCATTATTAATAGTGCTTTGGTCCAGTGGCTGGCGCATGCGAGTTGAACGCAAGAGTGTCCCGGGTTTCAAATCCCCGCCAATAATTATGAGATTTTGTGTTTTTTAATGTCTTGGAATGAAAGGGCATTCCGTGACGCCATCCAATACGGTAAATACAGATAATTCCGATGTGGATTCTGAATAGCTGGATGGACGATTGAAATGAAATAACAATGAGAGAAAAAAAAACAAGAATTGACAATATTTCAAAATTTCCAAATTTTATAAATCGAAAACCATTTCGAGAAATACACTTTTAGAATACAAAAACCATTTTTTTTGAATTATTTTTTCAGTAATTTTTGGAAAAATCACCAAAATATGTAAACCGGAAAATGACGTCACACGGCTGATTCAATACTACCACTATGAAAAAACGTTATCTTCCGGGTTTCCGTTTGACAACTTTGACAATTATAACACTACTGACAGTGACAGGACAGCTGACAGTTAATTCTTTCAATTCGAATATTTGCTTGTAATTTACGTTTCCTTGGATTAGTTTAATTATCTACGTGTTGCGATTTGTCACGGACTGCTTTCTTCTACAACGGCCACAACTCGCTTTCTAACAGACCCCGGATTGCATTCTTCAACGACGACTACGATTTTCGCTTTTTCACGGATCCCGGACTGCTTTCTTCTACGACGACCTGACGATGGAATTCAGGGAATCCCCGGAAAATACCCCGGTTGGGTATTGACCAATACCTCTATAACGAAGCGGACACGAGAAACTCAGAAAGATTTGTCAAAGCTGACAGTAGGAGCTTACCGCGTGTGAGTTTTTGCAAAGCTCGGATAAATACTATAATTTGCCTGGCACAAGAGGTACCGAAGCTTCGTTATCTTCGCGGAGTTCTTATTACAAACTGGCAAAGGCCTTTATTAAGTACAGCCTCATGTTCCTTTACTATTTGTAAACGAAACAGTATAGAAGTGACGCTGACGTCCCAAATCTTCAAGAGTTTCTCCAAGAAGCCAACAATCATAAAATGGATGACTGTTTGTGCTTCTCCAAACGGAATCTGTGACGATTTGGCTTTCAAGTTGAAATGTCCCTTTACAGATAAAACTGAGAAATTATATCAATTAAAATGTCACGAGCCAAAGTTGTTGTGGAGTGTGGTAAATAAATTACATTTTATAGGAAATAAAATACTTATTTTATTAGTATGAACACTTGTCATTTTTAAACCTGTATCCTAAGTAGGTCCTTAAGTACCGCTCTCACATCACTCCATTTTTAAATAAAAATAAACTATTAAATATGAAAGCCAGGCGTACCATGCACTTGTGTTCGTTAGTTTTTGAAATTATGCACTGTATGCAACCATCTTATTTGTATGACAAATTGAAATTTTCTACACGCCCAGTCCGGGGCGCCCAACGGCTTATTGGCCTGAAACACAGTACATCAGCTTTTCGTGGCAGCTTCCGGTACGCTGCGACAAAGTGTTGGAATAATCTGCCACCACCGATTAGAAACTGTACGTCGTTAGCTTCCTTCAAAATTAACATTAAAAAGTATTTAATCGACCTTCAAACTACAAACACATGAGCTGATGATTCTGGTTATCTACTGTTCTAGTTCTAGATATTAAGATAACTTATTTACGCGCGTGTTTTTCCTGTATTCTAGGTATAGTTTCCTTGTTTGTTGTGTGTTTTAATTAACTTGCGTTGCGACCTCTGTATTGAATTGTTCATTTTAGGTTGTTAGCTTTAGTTGAATTTCATTCTCTCCTCTTGGTTGCCCTGAAAACCAGCGCCATGGCTAATCTTTAGCTATCGGCATATGCTGAGCGGCATCATTTTTGGTGCTCTGTACTAGGATTAAGATGTAAATAGATTAAGTTGATATGTTGTTACTATTTTCTGTACCACCAAATAAACAATTTTCTTTCTTTCTTCTTTCTACTTTCTGATGACTTGTCAATAATAAGTTAAATATCTTTCCTGTACTTAGAATGTTACTACTGGAGAAGTAAAATTCATGTGTTAATCAGGGGAGAAATAAAAGGTATATTATAGTAAAATTATTTTAATTTCGTTCAGTTATTCATTAGGCGGATACCTTCATATACCTAGCACATCTGTGGTGGAAACGTAGGCCACGTTTCCAATATAAAATAAACATTCTCACACAATATAATAAACAAACCAACATAATGACACACATCGGCGCAAGAAAAACAACAAGATGGGCCTCTCCTCAGGTCCATCTGTATATAGTCTCAGATAGTACTTCCCTCAGCTGATGGTAGAACAGTAAATAACTGGGCTATTAAGATGTGTTGCTAATGTTGCTATTGTAAGTTTTCATTACGTAATATTTAATGCAAGGCATTTTCAACAATCCTTAAGATATCTTTCGAAGTTAGCGGTTTGATATTTTAAGTTTTGACATTTATCTTGTACTTCAAATGTCAAACTGTTTGAGTGCACTATGGTCACGCTATGGTTTTTACGTAAATTGTCAATCAATGTAACTATTTCAACGTTTTTTTCAGTGTATGAAACACAACATGTGACGTCATTTAGCCGATACTTCGACGACTGTTACATACGTCCTTTCTGCCCAAGTAATAATGTAAATGGATTCTTCCACTAAAAACATGGATTTTCGCAAAAATAAAAAAATACGGGTCTCTTAAAATTGTGAGTTCTTTCGGGCCATACAATTAAAAGTAGCACTCAAAAAAATCAAATGTTGTCAATTGTTCTCAACTTCCAAAACCGATTAATGTATCGTTGAAATATTGAATTAAGCAAAATGGGCAAACAAAGTTTGTATAAACTGGACAATATTTTTTTTATTTTTAACTGCATTCAACGCCATCTAGTAACAGCTTACTGTACTAGTAAGATTTACAGATAGGCGTAATAGCCTTATTTATTACACAAAGAATGCATAGATGGCGTCTAATTTAGCTTCAAACGATTCTGTTGCTGAATTGGGTATGCACTTTTGAACGCGAGTGTACATACACCTGCATCCTCCCGCGCATCCGTCGACAGCCCGACACGCGCCTCCCCGACCGCCGGCACAATCGAGTTGGCCATAGCGGTGCAATGGCGGCCATTCTATGGTTTCCGAATACGGCATTTAGAATAAATAATATGAGTGTAGATAAAGCAGTGTATGCAACTGTACGTAATTAGGCCTTAAAACACTCGTGTGATCTTATTATGAAACTCACCTGCGGCTCGTTTCATAAACCCTTATTACGTAACAGTTACATAAACTACTAGTTATAAGCCACAGGCTTACGTACATTTTATTTATTTAAAGTTTTATAACATAACAACTTACAGCTACGCGCTTTAAGATACAAGTGGAAAAAACCGGCCAAGTGCAAGTCGGACTCGCGCACCGAGGGTTCCGTACAAACCTGTAGGTATATAGGGGTAGTAACTTTAAAATTATTAAACTTATTTTTTTTATATGATGTAACAAAGAATTTACGGTCTTCGCAATTTTTCCTTTATCTGTAGGCCTAGCACATGAGTGTAGCGACAGTATCTCGCGGCCGAGATAGACATCTGTCACTTTCTGATGAATACAGTTAGACAGTGACAGATGTCTATCTCGACCGCGAGATACTGTCGCCACACTCATGTGCTAGGCCTACTGTGCTATAAGACGTTGCTTCGTACCAAATTTCAAGATTCTGAGTTCACGGGAAGTACCCTGTAGGTCTTATTCTCTTGCGAGTTTCGTAAATTTGCGGCATAAACGGCTGTATCTTTTGATTGCGTTGGCTTAGAAGTTTGATTTTTTCACAGCTCCAAGAGACAGTAGACCTTAAGTATTTGATATAAATTTCAGCTGGATACCTCCACGCGTTCCTCAGAAAAGGGTCTTGACAGACAGACAGACGGACGGACGGACACCAAAGTGATCCTATAAGGGTTCCGTTTTTTTTCCTTTCGAGGTACGGAACCCTAAAAATGAAAGAATAAAATTATGTACTGTTTGATATGATGCCCACGGCATCTTTTTATCACCGCACCGCTCGCCGCCGGCAGGGTGTTCATCCTCACACCCTGGCGCCTACTGGGCGCGAGCACTGTACGGTTTAAGAGGAATTTTCTCCCACGAACGCTGCTGCTGTGGAATGAACTCTCTGCCAAGGTTTTCCCAGCAGGCTACAGTATGAGGTTATTCAAGAAAGGCGTGTATAGGTTCTTAAAGGGTAGGCAACGCGCATGTGAATCCTCTGGGGTTGCAGGCGTCCATAGCCTACGGTGACTGTTTACCATCAGGCGGGTCGTATGCTTGTTTGCCACTGTCGTAGTATAAAAAAAAGAGTTCACTATTTAACTTCTTGTACGCTTCCTCATCACGCATAAAAATACCTAAGTAAAATGAAAAACCAGTTTACAGAAACATATTGTGCGTAAATACGATAAGCAATGGGGAAACCGGTGAAAACTTTTTGTAGAGGGCACTGTTCTAGAACACATACAATAAGAGAAAGAGACACATAAAATGAGAGAAAGAGACAGAAAGACAGAAGATGAATGGTCCTTAACTAGTATGCATACAAAAAGTTTTTTATTTTACATACTTATAAGTTTTAAATCCACATAAATATTATTTTTATGTCACAGGATTCATAGCGAAATTGAAGATCTTCAAGCCACTGGAAGAGAACCACAAATACAACGATGAACTTAACTGGGAGCTCCCCTAATGCTAACGTGCTAGTTGGATGAACGGTTTAGCGGCGTGACCAGCGGAACGTCCAACGCGATATTAAACAAATGAGAATACAATAATGCGAGTGAGGCTCACTCATCTATTGTTATTTTTTTCATGTGGAGTCTTCCGGAAAGAGAAGTGTCCTACAATGTATGCGCTCCCATATATACCACGACACCTCTTCCCGGACAATCTACGAGTTTTATGACATTTAGTCTATAATTCTTTGATATTATATAAACGATACGTGCGGACTTATGATGGCGTGAGTTACCCACGTGATATAAGGCGTTAACTTTTTATCGCGTTATTGGAACACACAGACAGCTGCCATTTCCATGAAGCTTAGCCAGTTTTAATTTAGAATTAGTTGCACAAGGACACGGTAAAAATGAGTGAATAAGTTTTCCAATAACCGTTACGGCCGTTAGAACAGGATTTTGAATTAATTAAACTCAATTTATTAAAAACTAGCTGATCCGGCGAACTTCGTACTCCAAACAACATTTTTTTAAATTTCTCCAATATTTTCATAAATCAAAATAATCAAACATCAATAAAATCGGTTCAACGGTTCCTGAGTTTTAAATAAATGGAGTAACCGACACGACATTGTTTTATATAGATTTGGGGGAATTATATGAATTGAATTAGATGAATGGGGGAATTATATCATTTTAATGGCGACTCCGGTTATTTGAATTCTCTAAGACATCAGCTGTCTAGCGACTATATTGGTTTGCACTAGATACTCTAACCGACTTAGTGTTACTTTCAATTAAATGTATTACGAAAGTATTTCTTTAAAAGTAAAAGTAGGTAAGCTTCTTTCAGTAAATGTAGTTTATAGTTTATTTTATACTCAAAACTTGTTATATTGTTGTCTGTTATTTTAATTAAGTTTAGTCTAAGCACTGTTTGTAAGTAAATAAATAAAAATACACTATAACTATTTTTTCTTTTCCGAAATAATCATAGACTCTTTTAGAGAAAACTCTATTGAAATAATTTTAAACATTAGTTATTCCATTTTTTATCGAACAGTCATTAGCAGAAGGGGTTAAGCGGCATCGAGTCCTAACTCACTATACGGTGTGGAAAGATAAGTCGGGCCCTGGAGGGAAACTACCTTAAAACGTTGGGATAGCTCAATTCGCTGAAAGGAAACATTCTTTTATGTTTCCTAAAAACTAAAACTGCATTCACAATTTTTTCTTAATTTTCACTTTTTTCCATACTAATTGTATGAAAATTTTTTTTATTATTATTTATGGGTTCTCTTGTGCCCTAAACTTGGTTGGTATTAAGAAGTTTTTATTCTTGTTGGAAATAGGATCGATTGGCATCAATTGTCATAAAAATTATTTATGGCAAAAATTACAAAATAAATAGTTTTTTTGTAAACTGTACTCTTTTCCAAAAATTTGTAAACGCAGTTATGTCCCTTAAAAAAAATTAGTTTCCCTCCAGGGCCCGACTTATCTTTCCACACTGTATATTAGAGGTACAGTCTCAAACAAGATTTGCCGAAAATATGGCTCGTGAAAATTAGTAACCGGCCAGTTCCAAATAAGTTACGTTATACCGTGATAAGACTGTCAGAGAAACTCATGTACGAGTCACTCTTACAGCACTATTGTGGGGCCATTTTTTGATTGTGCATCCCGTTCTTTATTTATTCAGTCCAGGCAATCCGACTTTGGAATGTTCTGCCACTCTCTCTCAGGCAAGCTCAGACTAAATTCACTTTCAAGCGCTTGTTGCGCAAACATTTCCTAGACAAGCTTTTTTCATCGTCCTCCTGATGGTGCACACAAGATATATAAAATAAATGTATGTATGTATATTAGTATAATGTATATGTGTAAGTTTATGAATATAGCCTAATATGTATCTATTGTTAGTTTTTTTCTCTTATTAAGTCGTATTTAATGGACCCTGCACCTACATAACCTTTCTGTGTAGCCCATTGATTGACTGGTAGAGAATGGCTATATATTTTAGTCCGCCATTTGTACCATCTTGCATTGCGTAATAAAGTTTTTTTTTAAATTGACGTTCTTGACAATTAAGTCGTGTTATGCTCAATTTATTTCCACACCTTGAAGGTACACTGGGTTATTGTTATTGGACTTTTATCTCAAATAGAAACTGTATTATAATCTTCTTCTTTTTGACGGCCTCCTCTCCTAGTTTCTACCTGTGAAGCAGGAGGTCCCGGGTTCGAATCCTGGTCAGGGCATTTATTTGTGTGTTTATCACGGATATTTGTTCCTGAGTTTTGGATGATTTCTATGTATTTAAGTATTTATCTATATTTATCTATTATATGTATTGTGGCCTAGCTCCCACAACACAAGGTTTATTGAGTTTACTGTGGGACTTAGGTTGATTTGTGTAAGATTGTTCCATAATATGTATTTATTTGCCTTCTAGTCAGTGGGCGAGCTCATTAAAATCATTTTCAGACGCTCCTTACCATAAAACTATATAACACAACAAACTATTTGAATAAAAAGAATTAAAATCTAAATTAAAAACATTTAGATTTCTTTATTTTAAGTAGGCACACTAATTTATAAATTAAACTCCTAGGCTACCCAGGTCAGAGCGGCAATCGTGAAATATTCCCGTGTATTTGAGTTGCAACAGCTAGCTGCATTATCATAATGCATAAAATTAGACGAAATCTACATCTGGAATGTAAAACTCGATTTAAATAATGAATTCCTACAAGTTATATAATTGTATGATATCTTATTACTAATGAAATAAAGAGAATTATCATGCAGCATCTGGTAAACTTCCAACATCAAACTATAGTAACTTCAATATCTTTTCAACTATTTAAGCCAGACATCTGTGCTTGTATTATGCCAATTATTATCTCCTTTTCGCACTTGGAATCAAAGGACAGGTGTGAGCGAGAAGATCTGGGAGCAGGTGGTTTAAAGGAAAGCTAGAACGTTATTCAGGTTCTGCATCGTTGAAATTCGTTGTTGCGAAAAGTCGTTACATTTTGAGGGAATTTGATATTCGAGAAACATGAAAGGAGACCGTAGGTGGTTCCTCGCCCACTTAAAAATAAAATTGAATTTTATGCTGAGTGACTGACTTCTCTAAATATAATTGTACCTACCTAAAGTGTAAGTGGCAGGCGGGTATAGTTTCATCTCTGGAAAAAAATTGACCATTAATTCACGCTTTCATTAGGTTTCAGTCTGTATATTTGTTGATTCAAATATTTTAAGTAGCGAACCTAACCTGATAATGTCGGAAGGCTTAAATACCTCTTCCAAAAACTCAGCCATATCAGGTCAAAATTCATTATTACGAGTATTAGAAAGCTTTCTATAAGCGCAAAAGTCATCACAAGTTAGTATCAACATATTCTTTTGGGAATTATTCTACCAACTAACGAAATTTATTTTTGTTAAAGGTGGTTCCTTTTTATATTATTCTAATATTTCGGTATTGACCGAAGGGTATCGTGTTTTGGAGGTTAATTCTGCCGAATCTTACACCAGATCAGACGACGCAACGGAGCCGCGCAATTTACGTCTCCTAAATCGAACGTAATTTTAAGTTTTACTATACGGGTGTCCCACGACTTTGCCACATGGAGGGGAAGTACTTTAAATACTGTAGATAAGAAAATTTTACTGAAAGAAGACTTCATTTTTATTCTTAAAACAATACGATCTGCTTTTAAATAATTTTAAATTATCGCCTGTCTGAACCTGGAATCGAACCCCCTAAATATGGTAGGCACTGGTAAGATTATTTTAAATGCGAAAATAACTGGGGTTTCGTACTCAAAGGGTAAAAACGGGACCCTATTACTAAGACTCCGATGTCCGTGCATCTGTCTGTCCATCTGTAACCAGGCTGTATCTCATGAACCGTGATAGACAGTTGAAATTTTCACAGATGATGTATTTCTGTTACCGCTATAACAACAAATACAAAAAGAAACAGAATAAAATAAATATTTAAGGGGGCTCCCATACAACAGACATGATTTTTTTGCCATTAGATAAATTTTACGGCGCGATTCAGACTCGCACTTGGCCGGTTTTTTTTATTTAAGATGCTACGTTATTTAGAAGAAATAAATTCTTACGATTGTAGGCTTCGATCAGTACAGTAACATTGCAAGTTTTTTTGTTACCACTTTTAGCGGGTTCGATTCCCGGTTCAGACAGACGATTATTGAAAATTATTTGAATGCAGTTTGTATTGTTTTAAAAATATAAATGAACTCTGCTTTCAGTAAAATGTCCTATTTACAGTATTTAAAGTTCCCCTCCATGTGGCAAAGTCGTGGGACACCCGGTATGTTGTTTTGCAGTTCATAGTTCAATAACCCATTACCGTTATGTTGTGTAACTTAATTTAATATTACTAAATTACCTATACTAATATTTTAGGCAACTTTGTAATAATATTAGATTAAGCTAAGTTCAAATTGACTTAGCATTAACAGAATTGACTTGAATTGACTTAGAATTGAAATCTACTTGCATTACTTTAGTTTTGTAGCCAAGATAAAACAAGTTTTTTTGGACAAACTTTTATTGCTAACTATACTTTTCTTTTTATAATCCCTAACTCCTCACCAAGACGAATGCGACGAGCCCAAATACGACGGGATAGTGTTGAGTAGTTGAGGAGTTAATATGGCCACCATCCAGCTCCATCATTAGATCAGCTCTACGTCATCATACTTAATATTGCATTGTCATAAGATAAGATATACATATGCTTTCAAATTTTCAGCTCAAACAGAAACCGGGAAGTGGGTAAAATTTTACTTGCAAGTTTTGATTACAGACCACGAGGCAAGTGAAACTAAATAAATATAATTAATAAATAAAAGCGTGTAATAACAGATCGAATAATCGTGTTACAGGCCTAGGTCAAAGCAATAATTTTAATTTTAATAGATTTTTTTTTTTCTTTTTTTTTTTTAGTTATGTATTATTTTATTACTAACTATATCAGATTTTTATTATTGTATTAATTGTTTTATTTTAATTTAATTAACGGCCTCATAGCCTAGTCGGTAGTGACCCTGCCTACGAAGCAGGAGGTCCCGGGTTCGAATCCTGGTCAGGGCATTTATTAGTGTGTTTATCATGGATATTTGTTCCTGAGTTATGGATGTTTTTTAGGTATAAGTATTTATATATAGTATATCTATTATATATATTGTCGCCTAGTACCCACAACACAAGCCCTTTTGAGCTTACTGTGGGACTAGATTGATTTGTGTAAGATTGTCCCATTATATTTATATATTTATTAATTTAATTAATTCTAATTACACTTGTACATGTATGGAATTTATTCTAGTAAAACATTTTCATTTCATTTCATTAAACAAAGTGGTTAGTTTTAGTGACCTTTATTAAAATATTTCACTAAACAATGGATTAAGGTCGGATTTGCCCGTAACCGTTAATGCTAATGTAAATATTTACATTAGTATATACTAATTTCAATTATTAACAGCTCTTTACCAAAGGATTAATTTGTACAATGCTTTTAATGAGAATATTTTGACCACATGGCATGGGAATATTAAACCACAACACTGACGCAAACAAAATAATGTTTGATTGAAACAAATTAATAATGGAAAAAAATATTGCATAGAATGAGACTTGAACTCAGGACTCAGGTATTCCAACTCCAGTGGTCAGGTACAGTCACCGGCAATAGTATCTTCCTACACTTAGGGTGGGTTGCACCAAACCGCCTGTAAAAGTAAGCCAAATGTTACGCTAATCGGAGCTACTTAACGATTGCTAACATAAATGGGTTGCACCAAGTGCAAAATAACAGAACGTAAGAGTTAAGCGGGATGCCACTGTCTAAACGCATTTCTACTCACATTTTTATGGTAGAATATTTATTCAATATGGCAACACAACCATAAATGCCAAACTAAACTTGTCAAAATCGTCACACGAAGAAAAAAATCTAAAGAAAGGAGCGCGAACTAAACTTAACTTTGCACTCTGCAGCTTGAAAATCAAGAATATACAAACATTTAGCCATTCCTGAACATGTTTATTACTCAATCAAAAAGTGGGCTATCCATTGCGCCTTACGAGGAAATTTTTTCAAAGGATAATGCAACTTGTGCTGAGAGTGGAGTTTAAAGCGAAAGCCAGAATAGTCGGCTGGTGTATTGTGCATTATATTATAGTGAGTAAATCATCCTGCTAGTTTATTACTACTTACAGAACCCTAAACAAGTAAAGCCGTTGCTGGAAGCACCAAATGGCGAGAAGGAGCCCAATCGCAAAACAAAGGCATCACTAGTTTTAACTCTTGAAAATTCGTAAAAATAGGGTACTGAATCCCTCCAACCTGGTTGATTATGGCTGGCACTGTAACCAACGTCCTAAATATTGAACTTATACATGTACTTACTTATTAAATGAGTGTTCTAAAGTATCTTAACGGCCTCCTAGCCCAGTCGGTAGTGACACTGCCTACGAAGCAGGGGGTCCCGGGTTCGAATCCTGGTAAGGGCATTTATTTGTGTCTTTATCACAGATATTTGTACCTGAGTTATGGATGTTTTCTATGTATTTAAGTATTTATCAATATCTATCTATTATATATATCGTCGTCTAGTACCCACAACACAAGCCTTATTGAGCTTACTGTGGGACTAGGTCGGTTTGTGTAAGATTGTCCTATAATATTTATTTATTTATAATATTTATCTTTGTTAACAAATGATGAGTAGCACATATGTTACACTAATGAATAATGATACACAATGTTTTTTATTTCAGGTTTGAATTTACCTTTGGTATTGAAGACAAGATGAAATCGAGGCTTGTTATGCTACTCAGTGCCTAACTCCAGGATGTTTGAAAGTAAAAATGCAGTGATTTCAAGAAATTGGTAGAATCTCAATGTAAAAATAAAGTATAATTATACTAACCTAATCAATCAGTATTTTAATTTTGATAATAAAATACATAATTATATTTATTTAGTTACCTTATTTTTGTTTTATTTATTATTCAAACACTGGCATAGGTTTCCTTTGTAGATGGAAGCAAGATCCTCCCCCCTCCAAACATATTTCTACTGCAAATATTATTCACCAGTTTTCTAGCACTTGGCATAAATAATCAATGAAACTTGACACTTGAAGTATTTTAAGTCAGATCAATCAGTTCTTAGATAGTGTGAAGCGGACCCTTGGCCAAAGTGAGCCAGCTTATTGATCGGACAAAAAACTTCATATACTGAACCACAGATCTTTGATAATGGTTATTAACAATACTCTACTCTTGATACATGTTACAAATATTATTCAGGTAAAAGTGACCATAAAACAGTGTGGCTAGGATTCCAAAAATGTTTTCTTATCACTTGTATCTTAATAATCATAATCATTTATTTCTTTGTAATGATATATGTTTACAAGTCATACAACAGCCATGTAGGTAGGTACCTAGTTACTATTATGTTTTATTTGTAAATAGGTACCTATGCTGGTTGGGAAAGATATATGATAAAGAGAGACCTTTATTATTTATTACTAATAAATTCATAGTAAAATCATAACATAACACATATTTTATAATTGATTTTGAGCACTGATGATAGGACTAGGACTAATCAAAAATGCATGCATACATACATCTTAGGAAGCTTTTTCCCTTATAGAAATGTAAGTATGAAAATATATCTACTTTTTATACTTACAAAATGAAATGCATGTACTTATTTTGCGTACAGTCACCGGCAATAGTATCTTCCTACATGAACTGTACAGTGAGTACAATTTGGATTAAAAAAAGCATGTTCATAATAATGTCCGATTTAAAATATACTAATGGGGAAGGTATCTGTCAAAAGTCAGGAGGTGCCAGCATAAGTAGGCACCTACCACTAGTTTTGTTGAATGAGATTTGGCTTAAAGGGCTAAAATTAATGCCAGTAAATTCCAAATAAAACAAGAATTTGACACTATTGGCAGGACTGAGACTACAACCTATGCCGGCACCATCTGTAAACACTTGATTGGCCATAATCCTGATTGCAGAGACGAGCAGCAAATGGTAGGTAACAATTGCCATAGAAGAGCGACACACATGAAGTCAAATTAGTTGTCAGTAGATAGTTTATTTATTTATATGGGTTTATTTATTTATATGGGTTTAATGTTTCAATAGATCTGTAAAATCTTTGTGTTTATTTCACAAATTAAACTGAAATACAGTGTAAGCTCTTTATCAACACTCAAGGGACCGGACATTTTGTGACATTATCACAAGTTGTCATTAAATAGAGGCCTACGGTGCTTGTTTTAAGGCAAATAATGAAATCAAATAAAAAACAAGAATTATATGAATTACTATAATGAATTTTCATACACATTTGAATTTGTGGATACCTAACCATTGTTGAACTATTTTTTTATTGTCCCACAACACATGACACTCTTATTTACTTGATTGTAAATTCCGCATCACACTTTATTTACATGTACTGTTCTGAACATTGTTTAGTTAGGTGTCGAGGCTCGATTTCTGTAGGACATTGGCGATAAATGTTTGGTGGTATAACTTCATGCCCTTATTAAAAGCATTAAAGAAACCTCTCTGATCATCTGGCATCTTTTGAATCGTATGACTTGCTCCCATCAAGTCCCGTTCGTGGGCTGTTCTACCGTGTCATAAAACTTGTTTTTCTTCTTGACCTGGTCATTCCACCGCGTCGGAGGTTTACGTTCCCTTTTGTCTTCTACCTTGCAGTATTCAAGTCAACCGTTGTTTCCAAAGGTTTGGTCTTCATTGACAAAAACAGAGTGGTTTTTTAATGGTTGTCATGATTCTGGTCCTGCTCATTCTACGGCTGTCGGCTTTCATGACAATGACTGTAGGTTCTGGTATGTTTGTGATACATAACAGAAGTCTGTACTATTTCAACCTGAAGTCACTCGGCACTCGATTTTAACTAAATAACGCACTTTTTACAAAGAATTTTATGTACTTATTATTTAATACCGTTATCTGATCTAAAAATTGTGAATAAAACCAAACGTCAATCGTATACGCCTTTTTACGTTCAGATACTCGCATATATTTATTACTGCAAACAATATTTTAATATTTTTCATCAAATATCACTGTCTTTTTGTCTAATAATGCATTTATCCTTGAAATACGAGACATTTTTGCAAACTGTCAGCCATATTTAAACGTAGATTTGAGTTAACCAGTGCTCGATGGCTGGTTAAGGTTAACGTAACTTTCTGACTGCTAAAGTGCATGGTGCAACGGAAAAACGGACTTGACGTCTACTGTAACCATGATGAGTTCGTTAAGTGTGCGTGGTGCAACCCGCCCTTAGTCCGCAAAGATATGTGAAACGCTCTTATGGCCCTACAAGTAAGAGCGTGTCACATATTTTTGCGGCCTTCATGTAGGAAGATACTATTGCCGGTGACTTGTACAAGTTAAGCTCAGGTAAAGATTTGTCCGTATCCAGTAATTATTTCAACCGCAGTGTAGACATTATTTTTTGTACCACGACGGTCGCAAGTAAGTAAACAACCGGCCTGATGGTAAGCAGCTACCGAAGCCTATGGACGCGTGAGTTGCATTTAAAAAATAAACTGTGTATATAAAAATATATAAGTGTTTGTTCACAATCAATTGCAATACTTTAATTGTCATTAAAAAGTAAATTAAAATGATCAGAGTATATTTACTTTATAACAATAAATACCCTTTAGATAAATGAAATAGCTTTATTATTTATTTCTTGCCTATTTTAATTAAGAAACCATAACTATTTCCTAAAAGAAATATATTTATTTATATTATCAGTATGTACTTATGAATACGAAACGTAATGACACTTATTCATTTTATTGACAATTTTATTGTGTCTATATATCATTACATCTTTCATAGTGATAACTGTGTATTTTAACAATTATAATAAAACCCATGTTTCCAAATTTATTCAGTTTTATAATTTGAAATTGACGTTACATAGAATAACAACCGAAATAATTTATTTATAAATTAGTCCCATATTTAAAGGGGATATTTTATGCACTATAATAACAGTTAATAGCTATATACACATATCAAAATTAAGTTCAGAAGTGGGATACGTTTTACCTACACGTTTGTAGGTGTTTGTGATCACTACCTAAACTCCGGGATCAGAAGGTTGGAATGTCAATTTAAAGTCACTGAATAACACAAGAAAAGTTTATTAAATGTTCCACAATTACTGCATAAACCAAAGTTAACACTGAAGGACGTAAATTTAGCAAAAACGTTAAAGTACACTACACATACGTTTGTACGTTTGGGAACTACCGGACAAGTCGCAAGGCGGGGGACAACTGCCGAGGCCCGCGCCTCGCGGCTCGTATCTAGAATGCGATGTCAGCATTCTTGTTACAATGTGTCCCTACAATAGTCCTCCCCAATTTTTGGATTACCAAAAATTTCATGAAATATAATCATATATTCAACCAGTATGAATAGCTCGGTATCGCTTCGCTATCGGTGGGCGTCTTGCTTTAAACCTAGCTGTAACTCTATATCTGCACGCTCTGCACTTTGCGGCGACCGGCCGGCGATACCAGGAATTCATGCTGACGGAATGTTACACTGTTGTTTTGACTAAAGTATTGTTACAAAATATAAAATGTAATGAAAGTGAATGACAACTACAATTAAGTCTTTTTGTTAAGTACACATTAATTATCAAAAATAAAAACAATTCGAAAACAAAGTTGTTGTTTTTTAACTTACATCTATTTACATGTTATTCTATGGTCACTTGCACAAGAAAAGATAGTAAGATGGCTTTACACAATTTAATAAACTGTTGTCGGCTGGACCGCCTGGGGTGGTAGGGTCTGGACCCGGACCACTGGTGTTGCTAAACTCGCGGCACCGACTTCCTTGCGTAACCAGCGTCTGGTTTTTTTCATACAAAGTCTTCTAATCGCGAACAAAAGGCTGATGGCTATCAAGCCTGCTACCACTATCAAAATAATGGATAAAGTATTCAATCTGGACTCCACTTGCGTAACATTTGTAACAACTTGAGCTTGCGCTATAACTTCGTTTTTGGCGTCTTTACTCTGACCGTAGCCCATCTTGTAAGTATACTTTCTTACGAAAAATATTCTGTAGAATGAATTTTAACTCGATTTACTAATTTTTATATTACCTAAAAATATATGAAATTGCAAATATACGACATACTTATTTCTCTTGTGCAACGACTTACAAAGCGAAAAAAAAATACCTAAGCATGTTGTTAAACGTGCGCTTGAAATGACCTGATTGCATTTACGCAACATCGTTAAATCAACAATATAATTATAACAAACATTTCAAAAATAAGTAAAATAATCATGAATATAACATTTGCTACTGGGACATCTGCTATATTCATCTAAGCCTAACTATTTCTAGTGACACAACCAGTATAATATGGCCTATGGGTATTCTTCATCGAAACGAATAGGTCTGCGAATGACTCGGCCACTCCTCGTTGTTCGAGGAATGGGCTGTACATCTATGCTTTTAGGGTCTAAATTCGTCTGTCCGTCAGTATAGTTGGTAGTCGGCTGATCCGACTCTATGTCAGTGGCGTCATTTAAAATGTACGCCGGCTTAAGGCGATCTATCGAGATGTTAACCACACGATCGGGAAGTTTAATTTTATAGACTTTGTCGAAACGCTTAAGAATTTTGTATGGACCGTCATAGGGGGATTTCAATGAACGTCTAACTGAGTCGTCTCTGATAAAAACTTGCGTGCATGTTTTCAAATCGGGATGAACAAAAAAAGATCTATTACTGTTGTGCGATTTAAAAACGGGTTTAAACTTACCTATAGTTCGACGAATCCGGTCGACGAGACTATCGTCGTCACCTGTCTCTGTACCAGTAGTATCATAAAAATCACCTGGTAAACGAAGCTTCCTCCCGAATGTCATCTCGGCAGCACTAACGCTATTGTCGCTTCTCAGTGCTGCACGAAGACCTAACATGACTGATGGTAACTGATCTATCCACGAGTTATCAACCAAACTAGCCTTTAACGACGTTTTTAATGATTTATTGAACTTTTCGACCATGCCATTACCCTGAGCATGATATGGTGAAGACCTAAGCTTTTTGATTCCTAGAATCTTTAGCAAATTATTGAACAAACTACTCTCAAATTGCCTACCTTGATCACTGGTCAATTTTAGTGGACACCCGTAACGAGTTATCCAGCCGTCATAAATGGCTTTAGCTACGCTTTCTGCAGTTATATCTTTAAGGGGAAAAGCCTCTGGCCATCGCGTTTTCCTGTCTACGACTGTTACACAATACCTATATCCTTCAGCTGTGGTTGGCAAGGGTCCTATTATGTCTACATTGACATGCTCGAATCTGTCAACGGCTGGGTACTCATTAAACTCTGACAAAGTGTGTCTAGTTACCTTGGCTCGTTGACATTGTAAACAGCATTTCGCCCATAATCCTACGTCTCGATTCATACCTGGCCAGAAAAATCTGTTAGCAATCATTTTTCTGGTAGTGCGGATCCCTGGATGACTTAAATTGTGTACTGAGTCGAACGCTGCTTTCCTAAAAGCACTAGGCAAATAAGGTCTAATATTGCTAGTTGAGGTTTCGCAATAAATTGCCTTATCGCTCATGGGTAAATATACCTTCCTGTAATGCGATCCGTTGTTTGCGCTCGATATTTCGCTGGAAACATACTCATCACGTTCCTGCTCGTCAGCAACTGCACCGTAGTCGAGAAACGTGGGACAGGAAACGGTTTCTACTCTTGATAAACAATCCGCTGGAATATTGTTTTTACCTTCTACGTATCGGATGTCAGTTGTGAATTCACTGATAAACAACAACTGCCTGGTTCTACGAGGCGTTTCTTTGTTGTTATCCCCATTTTTGAATGCGTAAATAAGTGGTTTGTGATCAGTGAGAATGATTAAGGGTTGCCCCTCAAACATTCTCCTGAAATATCGAACTCCGAGAAAAATACCTAACAGTTCCCTGTCATAAGTACTGTACTTTTGTTGAGCGCTGGTCAACTTTTTTGAGAAATAGCCTAAGGGTTTCCAATTTCCTCCTACCTGTATCTGTAGAACTGCGCCAACCGCATAATCTGAAGCGTCTGACATTAACGCTATGGGAGCATCGACGTGAGGATGAGACAATGTAGCCGCGTTCTTTAAGCTTAGCTTACATTTCTCAAAAGCCTCCGTTGCCTCTGAAGTCCACTGGATTTTTGTCTTGTCCCTTTTTTTGCTATTGTGCAGGTACTTATTCAGCTCTGCCTGGTAAGATGCTGCTTTTGGTAAATGAGCACGATAAAAGTTTACCATACCTAAGAAGCGACGTAAGTCCTGGACGGTCTCAGGTTTCGGGTAGTCCGTTATTGCTTGCACTTTCTCTGGTAATGGCCGGATGCCATCTGTCGATACCTCAAAACCTAGAAAATCCAGCTTCGACTTACCAAAACAGCACTTTGACACGTTGATGGTGATGCCAAACTGGTTCAACCTCTCGAAAACGGCTTGCAGGTGTCGCTCATGCTCCTGCTCTGTCTCGCTAGCTATGAGGACGTCATCAATATACACAAATATAAAGTCGAAATTTGGAAAAACCGTGCTATTCATAAACCTCTGGAAGGTCTGGGCCGCGTTTTTTAAACCAAAACTCATTTTGGGAAATTCCCACAAGCCAAATGGAGTAATAATAGCACTTTTCTCGATGTCCTCCTCTGCCACGGGAATAAAATGGTAAGCTCTATTAATGTCTAATCTCGAAAAAAAAATTTTTTTGTTCAAAATGTACGTAAAGTCCTGAATTCGCGGAATTGGATATCTGTCTGGCTTAGTAACTGCATTTAAACGTCTGTAATCTCCACATGGGCGAAGTTCGCCGTTCTTTTTTGGAACGACGTGCAACGGACTTGCCCAGGGACTTTTGGAAGGCCTGCAGATACCCATTTCCTGCATGATCCTAAATTCCTCTTTAACTTTTTTGTAACGATCTGGAGGTAGTGGTCGAGCTCTGGCAAAAATTGGAGGTCCTGTTGTTTCAATATGGTGCTTAACGTTGTGACTAGGTGGTTCTCTAAAATTTACAGGCTTCGTAATATCCGGGTATTTACTCAACAAGGCATGAAAAGGATGATTTTCATCAATAACTCTGATTGATGGATTACAACAATGTTCAATGGATCCAATTACACTCAAATATGTTAAACTATCTATTAATCTTTTTGATCTCAAATCTACAAGAAGTCCATAATTAATCAAAAAATCTGCACCTAAAATTGGTTGCCTTACATCTGCAATTATAAATGACCATTTGTATGCTCTTCTTAAACCTAGGTTAAGCTCTAAAGTCTTTATACCGTATGTTTTAATTTCCGAACCGTTAGCGGCATATAATTTACAAACACTTTCACCAATTGAATATTTGTTTCTCACTGGTATAACACTAACCTCGGCACCTGTATCTATTAGGAAACGAAAACCACTGTTAGTGTCTGTCACGGATAGGCGGTGCGACGGTGGAGTAGTACAAGCTTCCGCCACTTCTTGTACTCCTACTGGTTTTCCGCCGTCTTGGTTCTCCACGCACAAGGTGGTACACAACGTTGCGCCTTCTCCCTGTATCTATAATGGTATGAACAGAGCCAATCTGGGCTATCAGGCGTTCTTCTGGTGCTGCTCCTTCCACGCGATGTAGAACGGTGGCGCATGCCACTCCTGGAAACAGATCTTCCCCTTTGTCGGAACCGGTCACGGTTCGACTGCTTCGTCTGCTCTTCCAAACTGCATATCCTGCCCTCGAGTCTCTCTAAGGCAGCTAGGACAGCCACCATATCCGGAAACTGCGTCGCTCCGCCGTGCGAAGTTGACGCCTGCACCTCCGCAACGTGTGGAGTGGGCCTAACCGCCTCCAACACTTTGTCCGCTATCGCAGCCAGGCTATCTAAGTTCTGACTGTCGGCCACGGCGACTGCTGCTCGTGCTGCCTGAGGTAGATGGTTCTGCCACAATATGCATAATGTTTGATCAGGCACCTTACCCCTAGCGAGGTCTCGCATTTTCCGCAACAAATGCGACGGCTTCTGCTCGCCCAGCTCCATATCACTGAGTAGTTTCTGTAATTGAGCCTTTGCAGAATCTTCGTAAATTGCCAAAAGCTTCTCTTTAAGGGCTTCATACTTGCCAGTAACTGGCGGTTGTAGCAAAAGGTCGGTAATCTGCCCTATCGCACTTTTCGTTAGCTTCCCTAAAACTAGGTCATACCTCGCCTGGTCCTTGAGATGCTGAGGATTTAATATGGCTTCTACCTGAATAAACCAGTGCCTCGGTTGATCGGCCCAAAATTCCGGTAACCTAGATGCGACTGTGACAGCTGCAAGATCCAGTTGCGCGTCAGTCCTCTCGTTCGACGCTGCAGGCGGCGCGCCCGCCGGCGGCTGCGGCGGCTGCGGCGCAGCGACGCCGGGTGCTCCGCCAACACCGTGTGTCATGTTTGCTAATGACTTAATTTCCTTGCCCCGGCTAGTTCCCGCAAAGTGAGTTGCCCCCAATACGCGGATAAACAGAAAAAATAAATAAAATCCGTTTGGAAAAACACAGTCTTTAAAATTGTCTTTCACTACACTGTCAGTTTAGTCTTTGTGTGCCCCGTTGTCGGGGTCACCAATTGTAGGTGTTTGTGATCACTACCTAAACTCCGGGATCAGAAGGTTGGAATGTCAATTTAAAGTCACTGAATAACACAAGAAAAGTTTATTAAATGTTCCACAATTACTGCATAAACCAAAGTTAACACTGAAGGACGTAAATTTAGCAAAAACGTTAAAGTACACTACACATACGTTTGTACGTTTGGGAACTACCGGACAAGTCGCAAGGCGGGGGACAACTGCCGAGGCCCGCGCCTCGCGGCTCGTATCTAGAATGCGATGTCAGCGATGCGATGTTTTTACACTGAATAAATTATAATTTCAGAAACATGGATTGAAATCCGCTGAACAGTCTGGTGACTGCTATCCAAGATGCGCTTACTTGGAACCGTCGGCAGGATGACGTCGCGCTGCCAACGTCCGACCCTGCCACTAGCGACAACGGAGCAGAGCCATAGTGCAGCAGCATCGAGACGCAAAGAACTTGGATAGAATGGCGTTGTCATGGTCGCCAAGGCTGGTCAGACTGGCCGAGCTCTTTATGAAAGGTTCAGCAGACACTAAAGTGTCCAAAAATTTACTACGCTTACTAAGGAATATGAGACACTTAAGATAATTCCAATATTGACTTACAAGGAGATATACAACTCCATTTAATTACATAATAATAAAAAATTGCATTCTGAGATAAGATTTAACAATCAAAACTCTTAATTTATGTATTATGAGATTTTTTAGTGAGTTAGGTCTATAAAAAAAAACAATAAAAAAATATATTTCGTTTGTTACTGTCTCATCTGTGTCAGCGCTTTGTAGAATTCCACTTAAAGAATTGATTACGAGTTTAACATACGTACATTGCTTTGGTTATTAAAGTATGCTGCGAACCACTATTGTTTTGCCGGTAGGGGTACGAAATTTTCTTATATCTGCGAGTACTTGCATATATTTATATATCCATGCATTATATTGGTCTTGGTCAATATAATTCCTAGATTATTTTTACTAAACCGCAATATTTTGTTATTCAGTATATTATTAATGTCATTTTCATAATTATTCTGATTAATACATTTAAAAGATAAAAAGATAAAAGATATTTATTCTTCAATTTAGGCACATTACAATGCACTTATGAACGTCAGAGAGAAAAAAAAACTACCTCCGGTTCTAACCCTACACCTCTGACCCGAGAAGAATTATTTATGACCGGCAAGAAACTCGGCGGGACTTATTTTTTCAAAACAGTAATACAGTAATATTACATCTTAAAGATACACAATAATGCGTAGTTCTATAAGAAGGCATATCAAAACAGCTTGAGAGACATACACTGTACGTATTCTTTAATTAAAATAAAATAATAATAATAAAATACAAATCTGATTGCTTCACAAAACGTTTGATATGCTTTCCTATCTGAACTGTGTCCTCTAAATGTTAGATGATTTTGTAGTATTTTCTGGTTTGGGCCATGCATCTTTGTCCGTCATATAGTCCTCGACCCTGTAATAACCCTTTGACATTAAACTTTTTTTCAAATATTTCTTAAGAGCGGGAAATGATAAATTTAAAGCATCGACGGGTAACTTGTTATAAATGTGAATACCTTGACCAAAAAATGACTTATAATCTTTGCGGATACGACTACTTCTGATAGCAAGCTTGTTTTTATTTCTAGTGTTATAGCTGTGGATGTCAGAAATTTTTTTGAATGTATGTATATTCTTTACAACAAAAATAATATTGTCATAGATATATTGGAGAGCAACAGTTAAAATATTAATTTCTTTAAATAGTTCTCTAACTGATGCACCTGCCTTTAAGTTATACAGAAAGCGGATGGCTTATATATGGATTTAATAGTTAAATATGGGTGCTGTCATCAGCAAATAAGATCATAGGATGGTGTATGGCTTTGGGCAGGTCATTTACATTCCCCTGTGGTACACCATACCTTACGGATATTTGATCTGATGCAAACACCTTGTCTGTTTTTGTTTTAGCACAGCTTCTAGTTATTTCGGTATATGGCATCCTATTTGTAAGATATGATTAAATGAGATTTCGTACATTCCCTCTAACACCATATCGGTTAAGTTTACTTAGCAGTATTTCATGATCTACATGATCGAATGCCTGGGTCATATCGGTAAAAAGACAAATAAGGGTATTTTATTATTAACACTTTCCATTACCATATTTATGAAATTATAAATACCCATATTAATGCCCCTTTCTGTTCCTTACATAATAAATTAAAAGTTTCCATGTAGTTATACAACGACTGATGAATAAAATTCTTAAAAATTTTGGAGGATACTCGTCTGAGTGATATGGGTCGGTAGTTCTGAGGATTTTCTTTGTCATCCTTTTTATGTAATTGATAATATAAATTTTTAATTTATCCGGGTAGATACCCGTACTGATACACATATTAATGATGTGGCTAAGGTGTGTGGCCATTCTGTCATTTACATATTTTATTACAACTCTACAGATTTTGTCAAATCCCGCACTCCTGGTGTTTCTTAATGACTTAATAATAAGTTTCATATTATTCGCTGTAGATGGGGCTATAAACATGGATTGGTATTATTGGTGATTTGACAGTTAAAATAATTATTCTTTGGCGAGTCTTGTATGCATTATATGTAGTGAGTATTCAAGGTATTTGCTTATTTAGGATTCGTTATAGTACTTTGTCCGGTTTTTAGTTCAACTTCATTATTATCTGCCAAGCCGCTCTTGATTTATTTTCTCCAGATGCATTTTTATAGTCATTCTGAGCTTTTTGGGCTAGCTTTACTATCTTTTTTATATCTAACAGTGTAATTTAACGAGAGGCCCTTATTTGCTGCATTTAATGAACATCTATATTGCCATAAGAGTTGCTGCTGTTTTTCACTACAAGCTTTTGTATCTCGTGACATCCACTTTACTTTATTGTTGATCCTTTTGGTAATCATCTTCAGAACAAAGCATAAGAAACTGGAGAATGTCAAAAGGCTATTGTATCCACTATAGGGAAGATGCAGCTATTATAGCTGCATTAATTTGTGATCCAAGTGTTGAAGAAACATAAAATAATAGCTATTGAAACGTTTTTACTTTAGTTTATACTAATTAAAAAAAATAATTACGATTTGAAGTAATGTGAAACGGCACGTATTTTAATCCACCAATCAGCGTCTGAGGACGTCACACCTGTTAAGACAACTAATGGGGTTGGCAACTGTCTATGGGTTTCGACTTAAAGGGCTAGCATCCGGGTTAAAAACAAAAACAAGGATTTAACACTGTGGGCGAACAAATATGGCGAGTGACACACAGAGTGACGTCACAGGAACTGTAGATCCATTTAGGCGCGAACATTTTAATTGTCAGTTTGTAACAGAATTTTTTGGCTATAAATTATAGTATTTTCATTTTTTAATACACTCGTGGTCTATTCGACGCGCAGTCCTTTCAAATGAAAACATAAATGAAAATATTGCATCTTGCCTATTCAGATCTTTCGGTAGTGTAGTGCCTGAGAAAGACAAGCACTTTAGATACTTTTAAAATATTTGTAGACCTTCACTTTCACTTGAATATTTGCGCTTATCAACGTGCCAAGACTTAATGTTATTTATCTTATTTCCTGGATATTTGGAAACTTGCGCGGTGTGATCCGAAATACCAAAGTCATAAACATATGTGCCTTGACCTCGTTTCAAGTTATGCGCAAAATTATCAATACATGTATTGCTAGAAAGTCTTTTTGGCTGTCTTATTTCTAAGTGGAACTTAAAACCTAAGAGAAAATAGTCAAATTATGACGAAATATGAATTTTCTTCATAATGTCAATATTAAAATATCCACAGATAATAATCTTTTTATTACTTTAATTGCATTTTTTCAAGTTTTTCATAAAATAAATTAAGGTATCTAAAACTAGGTGTTCTGTATATACGAGCAATACCAGTTTTTTTTGGGCATCAGTTCTATGGCACTGCACTCAAAACTTCCTTCAATGTTTTTTTTGTGGTATCTGGTAATTCCTTGAATTCATGATTCCTTTTCCGTTTCCTGATAGGAAATCTGTATGGAAATAATTATATTTTTAGTAAAATTCGATCTTTCTAGCTTAGCCGTGTTGGATATATGTATGTGATTAGTATACATGCATGCCAAAAAAAGAAAACATTCATGTCAAGCTATGGCTTAGCTATATCTATGTGATAAAAAAAAATGTTAATGATAAAAAGGAAATGTGTGTAATCAATTTAAGAAGATAATGTAATAATGCTGGTCTGTCAATAAAATAACTAATTAAGCTGTTGCGGTCAATTGTCTGTTCTTTGCCCTTAACTTCACGGGCAACAGGTGAAGGGGCTTAGATGGGGACAATTGGCTACAAAAAAAAAAGAATACTGTTGAGGTCGATTGTCTGTTATTTGGCCTTAACTTCACGGGCGACAGGTGAAGGGGCTTAGATGGGGACAATCGGCTACTAAAAAAAAAAAAAATGATGTAATACTGTTGGTCGGTCGATTGTCTTTTCTTTTCCCTTAACTTCACGGGCAACAGGTGAAGGGGTTTAGATGGGGACAATCGGCTACGGAATAAAAAAAAAGATGTGATCTAATATAAGTAAATTAAATAAGCATTTTGAAGGGAATGTAAAGTAATGTTATAGATTTGTACTTCGAGATCGAAGTACTTGTCAGTATGGCCGTGTTGGATTTAGGATTATTTCATCTAATATTTGTAACATTTTAAGGTATTTACTTGACTCAATCACTAATCATTTTATGAATGTGGGTAAGCGAATAAAACGGGTCGATCAGACCACCTGCGGCACTTGTCGGAGCCAGGTATAAAAGGGACCGCTCACTGACGAGCAGTCACTTGTTGTGCTACCAGCGACACGAACAGAGCTAAGTACCTTAATCTGATTGTTTGACTATATTGTGTACATTTTGAAATTATTTGAGTTGCATTTAAAAAATAAACTATGTATATAAAAATATATAAGTGTTTGTTCACAATCAATTGCAATACTTTAATTGTCATTAAAAGTAAATTAAAATGATCAGAGTATATTTACTTTATAACAATAAATACCCTTTAGATAAATGAAATAGCTTTATTATTTATTTCTTGCCTATTTTAATTAAGAAACCATAACTATTTCCTAAAAGAAATATATTTATTTATATTATCAGTATGTACTTATGAATACGAAACGTAATGACACTTATTCATTTTATTGACAATTTTATTGTGTCTATATATCATTACATCTTTCATAGTGATAACTGTGTATTTTAACAATTATAATAAAACCTATGTTTCCAAATTTATTCAGTTTTATAATTTGAAATTGACATTACATAGAATAACAACCGAAATAATTTATTTATAAATTAGTCCCATATTTAAAGGGGATATTTTATGCACTATAATAACAGTAAATAGCTATATACACATATCAAAATTAAGTCGTGCAACTCCAGACATGTCACATGCGCATTGTCGATCCTTTAATAAAGCACCCTTTAAGCAGAATTCGCTGTGTTAACGGCTAAATGGACAAAATGGTTCTCCGTCATCAACACACTACATCCTCTTTGAGCGCTCTGGTAAGCTTACTCACCAGCAGGTACACAACATGAGTAGGGTCTAGTGAAGGTCTCTGCTCCAGATTTGAACGAGATATCATTCGCTGAGCTGAGCCCAACCACATATATACTCTCTGCTTATACTGAATCACTATCATTTTTCCCTGTTAATAGCACAGAAACCCGGATACAACGCTGCAATGACTTCCTGATTACAAAAAACATCAACGTTCAGTATTCGTTACGGAAACACGAATATTTCACTCCAATTTCTGCCAATAGCAACACCTGGGGCTTTACCGTATTTGCCACTATGAACCTTATAACTTATGATTAAGGTTGTTTTTAGTCTCGGTGGCAGCAAGTAGAGGATATTCAATAGCTATCACAGAGGCTACGTAACACAATGTGGAGGAAATGTCGAAGAAAACTTGAAGAGCGTGCCAGGAGACGGTAGATTACCTTCACAAGATGGAGCATAAAGGATATTTAATTCCAAATTTAATTTTTTGATGTACATAGTGGCTCAGATTTTTACCTGTTTTATTTTAATTTTTAACTCATATTGTTTGTCACTGTATTAGTGTGTCAGTTGTTAGTTTGTTTTTAGGTAAAATCTTGCAAGCCTCATGTGAACCAGTTTTTGATGTCCGATTGAGCTGAAATTTAGATACCTGTGTAACTTTGATGACAATACAATGTTTTAATAGCATCAATCTGGTCTGATGATGGAGACTGAACGTGCCCATTAATAAACGTGGTCAGGTCACGTAACAGGTGGTCAGTAATTATACATCATCCATCACACATAGTATAAAACAAAGTCCCTTTCCGCTGTCTGTCCCTATGTATGCTTAGATCTTTAAAACTACGCAACGGATTTTGATGTGTTTGATGGTTTTTTTTTAATAGATAGTGATTCAAGAGGAAGGCTTATATGTATAATATATGCATAATATAGTAAAGAAACACTGATAATTTTAGAGGTTTCCAATGTGATGTCGTAAATAAACACATTTTTTGCGCTTACATTGCAAACGCTGCCTGAATCCTACGATATAGATCAAAATAATGTAATACCCACAGTTTATCAATGAATTCATTCATAAATTGGGTATGCAATTATGAACCCGATAGTACCTACACCTTAAAAAGGTAAAAAAAATCCACGACGAAAGAAAGAGATGTATCTTTATAGTTCATCGCAGTGTGAACAGCCAGCGATGAACGATAAATATATATCTCTCTCTTTTATTTACACGGAAGCGATTATCTTTTGTTCGTTTCTTGGGCTAGAAAATAGCCGATAGCTCATAGCTTACTCGCTCGCGGTGGGACCAGTGCCTATATGCCTATCTCTTAGAGATAACCCACAATAACCATTTTTTATTCCGTGCGAAGCCGGGGTGGGTCGCTAGTTTATTATAAATGAGCTTTTTATTTGGATGCTTCTTACTCAGTCATGCAAACACGGCGGGACTAAAGCTGATATAAATAATAGTACATACTCGTACATATTGTATATATTTTTTTTTTTTTATACTACGACGGTGGCAAACAAGCATACGGCCTGCCTGATGGTAAGCAGGTAAGTTTATATTATATTATTGTTTATTATTATAGAATCATTGGCAGGTCGTAAAATTCGACGCTATTAGTACGTTGGTACGTACGACTTTTACAATTTGATCTCGCATTGAGAAGCGATCCAACGGATTAATCTATGCATGAAATAGTTGTGTACTTATATATAATATAGAAACGACTTTACCAATCTATGTTATTGATGTATTCTGTGGCACAATTTTATGTCCTCAATGGATATTATACGTCGAATATGCTTTCTAAAATAATCGTACTAGTTCCAACGTCTCTCGCGAGGAACAATAGGAGGTAAAATAATGCAGAAGAGGCGACACTTGCTAAGTGGCCTGAGTAATGTACGCGATTGAAAAGCTTAATTAAGTATGTCACTATTGTATACAATACTTGTCTACAAGTGCTCAAAAAAGGCAAGCCGGTAAGAATTAAGTTCGACGAATGCCTTACAAATACAACCTGCTTCCTCTATAAAATTTAGTAACTTCGATCTCCCGGTGGATTGTGCCGGGGGTCGGGGGTGCTATAATATTGCATGAAAATCCATTTCAGTATCGTCGACGATGCTAAAAATGCTACCATAAAAGCTCCATCGAAAAGTATGCGCTAGTAGTTGGGTCGACAAAGTCTTAATTCAAGCATTATAGTCGACGAGTAGAAAAGAGATTTAAACCACGCATTTGCAAATACCATGCAGAGTTAGCGTGTTCAGATTCCATCATTATACTTAGGTTTATTGGAATCTTGATTGCATCGGTCCTTCCTTATCGGTCTCCCTCTGTGATGTCTCTGTGGACTGTCGAAGGACAATCCGCACTGTCAATATCATTTGTACATAGCCTACACAGTCATGTTACCCTTTGAGCCGTACAGGGATCGTCATTAAGACCGATTATTTATTAGCGATGCTTGCCTCCGCCCCAAATGGAATTTCCGATGTGTCGTGACAAACAGGCTAGAATGAACATGTTTACCGAGTCGGACATTCAAGTAAACCAGTACATTGGACCAACGTCAACTAATCTATGGAAGGAACCCAGTTCTGCTTTAGAGTGAGCAATCAATATTGCTGATTCAACGACAACTACTTGCAGGTAATGTAACAGTTTTGCAGCGTAGCGGATAGGCAAAATTTTAGAAATTTCAAACACAAAAAGTAGCCAGCTTTCCGTGGTTAAGGAAACTTCAGCTTCTCGGTCACATAATGATAAGTTCATGAAATACGAAAGATTACAGCTCCTTAGTCGTACAGGGAATATGATTCAATGTGACAGAAGTCCGGAGGAAGAAGATTGTCCTGGCTTAAAAAGGTGCGTCAATATCATCATCATCATTCTCTTGCCCCCATATCCGGCGACAGCGACTCCGTCAATTGTTCCTTTCCGGATTATGAAAGGCTCCGGTATGACTTGCAATGCCAAATTTCGTCTTGAAGACCTGATCATACGAAGCGCAGTGAATTTGACCAGCTGGGTTGTACGTGTTAGAGGGCTTAGGGTGAATCTTCCTTTTATGCCGTCTAGCATCCAGGTTTTCTAAACGCTGGTGTTCGTATAGACACCAGTGTCAATATAGATAGCTACTGTGTCGAAGGACGAAATTGATATGATGATTGCCAAACAGCGATAGCAGAAAGCATACGAAAAAGAAGAATACTACACTGCTCCCAATAGCTTAATAGAATCACCATAAAGAGAAAATACAAGGCACAAATGATGTCTTCTTCATTACGGTGAAAGAGAACCATTCTGCATAGTCTTTTTAGGGCCTTGTTGGTTTGGTACAGCACGCACGACTCGACTGATCTGTATTGTGATTGTAATATACCTAACATCGCTAAGTGCACGATCGATCTGGGATTAGAACCAGTGTGGGTGGCTTTTAATTAAGATGCGGACAAATACTCGAGTGTGCCGGGAATTACGAAATTCCTGGTTATTTAGTAAAGATGTAAATCGTTGAGGTTAATTGTTGCTTTAGATTTAAAATGCTGTTTATGGAAGTTTATCCTGCCTTTGATGGTTTGTTAGTTTTTTTTTGCCGAACCGAAGAAAAAGGAATACGAGCAAGACTTTGATGACGATTTTTAAGGATAAGATTTTTAATAAAACATAGAACATTATACCATAGTGAACTAGCGTGATTGAAATTCCTCTATATGGATGGTACAAGGAGGATCGATCTCTCTTATAGGAAAACGGTCGAAAAAGTGTGCAGCGGTAAGCACTAAACAATAGTTCCAAATAATGCCCGGGTGGCGCTAGGTATAGTTCAGCATTTGAAATGAATTACCGATATTTAATACTTATATGACAACCTAAATAAAATTAATATTCAGAGTGTTTTTCTTCTCCGCAAATAATTACTTTGTAAATATGTATGGATTTGATTTTTTAATATCAAAATTAATTTAATCAAATTTAATATCACTGTGGCGCCATCAGTTTATCGCCTTTTTTGTAACATAGAGATTTATATCCTTGACAAAGAGATGTATACACTTTTGGACCTTATTGCGTTGTAATAAGGTCCAAAAGTGTATACATCTCTTTGTCCTCGACTGTACCATCCATATTCCTCTAGCTTGCCAGCCATCAGCTTATTATACTATGCTTATATATAGACTCGGTTGTTTGGCAACTGTTCATTGGTGGAGGTTTGATGCAGTATAATACTGCTAACAGTATAATGCTAATATTCAAATTAATTGCACTATAATATAATATAACCCATAATAAGCATGGGTTATAGTGTAATTAATTAGAATATTTCATTTTCTTGCGTTTCTGTTAGGGGAAAGTAATGCAAAGTGCAAGTGCTGAAAAACTGTTTGACATGATGTTCATGGCCGCTTTTTATCACCATTGGCAGGGTGTTCATTACCACACCCTGGATTGGTTTAAGAGGAATTTCCTCCCGCAAACGCTCCGGCTGTGGAATGAACTCCCTGCCGAGATTTTCCCAGAGAGCTACAGTATGAGGTTCTTCAAAAAAGTAATATATAGATTCTTACAGGATAGGCAACGCGCATGTGCATCCTCTGGAGTTACGGGCGTCCATAGGCTACAGTAACTGCTTACTATCAGGCGGGCCGTATGCTTGTTTGCCATCGTCTGGGTATAAAATGAAAAAAGTGACGTTTATTGTTATTCATAGTTTTTCGCCTAACTACTGTTTTTGTTTCCGCCATACTACGCAATTTGTTAACGTTGAAATTTAAATACAGGAATTTTTTCTAACCGAAAAGTCTTGCTGGCCTGTTACGCTAACCACCATCGATGAATAGCTGCTAGATTCCCGTATTTATTTATATGGACAGTATAGCAAACTAATCGTTTTCTCGTTGTTCGTTGCTCTCGTTATTTTCAAGTTTTTCGGGGCCAGCGTTTGCTAGTCTATTGATTGGTTCTGCAAAATAATTACGTTGAAATATACGCTGCGTTGGGTTCACTTGAATCTAAAGCCTGACCAGAAATATATATGATCATGCGCCATGTTGTGGAATTTCTTTGGAACTAATTTCTTAAATTGGCAATTATATTAATGACAGGATGATATGCATGTGTGAGTGCATGTGATAGGCTGTCACTCGTGTCAGTATCAATCTGACGGTTTACTGAATAATAATAAAATGTTGAATATTAAATAATAAACGACAAAAAAATCCTATAATTATTCATAGTCAAGAGCGAAACATTAAAATAGTGTATATAATAAACTGCTGTAAATAATACGCCCGTGAAATAAAACTATTTCGCTGTGAAACATTTTCAAATTAACATCAGAGCTGACAGGTAAACTAATCAAGATGTCACCATACCATAGAGAATAATACGCTGTATGACTATACAGAACTGTTGCCATATAAATGAAGATAATAGTACCCTCTTGACAATGATCATATATTTTTGGTCAGGCTGTTGATCCAAGCTACTTTAATATCAAGAAAATCAGCTGAAAGAAACGGTAGTTCCAACGTATTCAAATACTCGTAGCTATTTCGTACCTAGAATTTTGCTCCTAAATACAGACTCCATACGTTTCAATATTTTTGATTTGACACAAAGGAAATGAAGTATTTTTACCTGGCCAATCACAATATCAAACTTTTTGTAACGGACAGTACACTGTAAACATGAGATATGACATTTGACGTTGACATGTCAAGTGAATATAACTAAATGTTTTGCTCTGAATTATTCCAAATTATTTTGTATATTGTAACCGCCAATATAAGTACCTATATATTTTATTAGCAAACACAACTGACGAAATTTTGGAGTGAGTAAAATATTACTATGAATCGATGCTTGAATTTGAAATTTAAGATTATTACTCAAGTGAAAGGAATATAAACAATAGGAATCTGTAAGTCTTTTATTTTATGATTTCTATTATTTCAAAAACGTGCCGCAGGCACTATGTTTAAGAAAAGGATATAGTCCTAACCACAGGTATTAGTTAAAAGGTAGTAAGTAACACGCAACTTCACTCATTGAGGTGCAGGCAAAGCAATAATACATCTCGCTCCCAATTACTTATGCCTCATGCATTTATTACGTAGCACAATTTTTGACGCCTGCCGGGCATAACCCTATGGAGGATTATGGGTGCGTTTATGTAAACGCACTGTTTTATTCTTGATTTTGTTTATCCTTAGCTGAAGTTATTTGACATAAATACGTGCCCTTACTTTCAGCTCCTTCAACAAAATGGGACTGAGCTTAAAATATATATGGCTCCTGGTTTTCCAAATTTTTCTGGCGATACTATTTTTTGTTTTCGTTAAGTATGATGGAGATAATGACGTGAATATCAAAGGTAAGTGCACACGGTGAAAGATTTCATATGTATTTCTGTCATGGCTACAGGGCCAGGAGCCACTGGCTACAGGGCCAAGATGACAATCGTTTGCTGAAAACGAAACGAAACGCTACGGAACTAATGTGGAAGAGTGAGCGTGAGCGCACTCTTCCACATTAGTGTGATAGAGAGACGGAAAGCGTTTCGATTCGTTTTCAGCAAACGATTGTTATCTTGGCTAAGCCCCCTGTTCACCTATCCAAGGGTTGTCGTGGCTAATTCCTGATAAAAGAGTAAAGGTCGCCCTCGTTACAAATGGAGGCGCACGGTTGAGAAGTATGGCCATGGATGGACGAAGCTGAAGGAAGCGGCGCAGGACCGTGGTCAATAGAAATCCTTTCTGAGAAGCCTGTCCCTGATGAAGGACAATTAAGAGGAATTCATTATCATTTTCTGTATACAGGATTCCCAGTAAATGTTTTATTACCTTCTAACCACCAAAAGGGCACCTTAGGGTGGTCCAGAAGTCCAAAAGTACCCTGGTTTTTAAGATAATCTCTCCCTCTCTTCGGTTGTTCCCCCATGACTGAGGATCGTGGTCATCACCGGATAATCTGTACTTTGGGTGTATGAACCGTCTCCATCGGCTTCTGTCCATGGCGTTCTGTACAACAGCGTAAAGTTTTGAGGAAGATGAGTCCTTTACTTGAGCTGTCCATATCAGGAGGAGATTTGCCTCTTCGCCTCTTTTTTTTATACCACGACGGTGGCAAACAAGCATATGGCTCGCCTGATGGTAAGCAGCTACCGTAACCTATGGACGCCTGCAACTCCAAAGGAGTCACATGTGCGTTGCCGACCCTTTACAAAAAGGAGGATTCACTGTGTTGATGACTAAAAGAACAAGAAGTACCCTCATCGTCAACACACTGGGTCCTCTTTGAGCTCTTTGGCAACCTTACTCCCTTATGTAACACGCCCTTATTTGTAGAGCCATAAGACCGTGTCACATATTTTTGCGGCCTTCGTGTAGGAAGATACTATTGCTGGTGACTGTACAAATAGTAGCGAGTATGAAATCGGAACAGCATGTAAGCCTTAAATTTATTGTATCGAATGCATGAAATTGCCATTTCCAGAATTTTTACCCAACAAATTTCGTAAACCAGTGTAAGAATGATCTCCGTTTAGTTCAGAAAAAGTAACAGTAATGTGTGTTCAAAATTACATTGACTTTTTCAGTTCCGGTGGGGCAATTTCCTTCACAAAAAATCTTGCGGTCCGCACTTATGCCCCCCCCCCCCCCCGTAGCATACGAAACTTGTATGCCCCCCCCCCCCCCCCCCCCCTCCCCCCCTGTATCCGCGCCTGTGCCTAGAGCCTTTTAGGTGACCTTCTCTTGGAAATTAATGATAATTGCCATGTAATTCGTTTACAAAATGTACAATGACTCCAAATCTGGAGCCATTATGGATGCCATATTATGGAGATCTATTATCACGAATAGCACGCGCATGGCTGTGAGTTGATTTCTTCATATTTCAACTCATAGCCCTCAAGTTCTTCAGTAATTTAAGCGTTATACAAGTTTAGCAGAGGCAATGCCTCCGCTTCACTTGGTAATACGATCATGAAATACAGGGCTAATCATTCGAGTATGAAAGCTTTTGAGGCACGAGAGTGACTAATTGCGATTTTTTCCGCTGTGGTTCCATTTTGCTCGTATTTTTAGGGTTCCGTAGCCAAAACGGACCCTTAAAACTTCGTCATGTCCATCTGCCCGTCCGCCTGTATGTCACAGCCATTTTACTCGGCACTTAATAAAATTTGGCATAATGTGTATTTTGTAAGCCGCTATTAAATTATGCAGAAAAAAATATTTTAGGGGGGGTACTCCATACATGTAACTAAATTCCAAAAAAAATAATCGCTTCGAAAGTCAGAAAAAAGTCCGTCCGTCACAGCTATTTCAATCGGACAGTATAAGAGGCAACACAGAAACAAGACGTATCTTAATAAAATTTTAACATAAGATGTATTTTGTGTGCCGCTACTTAGTTTTGTAGTAAAATTGCTGAATTTTTTTTATGGGGGGCACCCCATATATGTCTCTAATTGTTAAAAAAATGTTTACCAAATATCAACATGTTGCAAATCAATCGATAGGTCTTTAAAAATATCATTGAGGTCTGTTTCAACATTTTTTAATTTTAAAAATATTTCCTCATACGACCTTTTGATTTTTCGATAGTAGGTACCTAGGTACGGAACCGTCCATTATGTTATGTTATAACATTACAAAGGCTTAATATTAACAAAAATGTCCCTTAAACATGATTTACTTAAATATTCGTTTATATTCTGTCTTTAAACAAAACTATTTGGGAGCGGCTATGTTATATAACAACTAACAGTGACAAAACATAGCAGTGAAAGGGTAGTTGTGAGTCTTAAACTGTATAATATAACCCTACCAGGTTACGAGGACACCCACGTCATGATCTACATCGGTTTCGGGTTCCTGATGACGTTCCTCAAGAAATACTGCTACGGCGCGCTCGGAATCAACTGGTTACTGGCAGCCCTCGTCGCTCAGTGGTCCATCATTACCCAGGGCCTGTTCCATATGGAAGAAATGACTATACATCTGACCAAGAAAATGATACTTGGTTAGATTTTTATACCATACAATTTTTAAAGCAATTTCCTTTTATAATGCCACAAATGTTCTTTTATAAATAGAAGTAATTTAGAATTCAACTTTTTACTAAAAAGTATTGGTTCTAATTCCAGTATTTAAGTCGTCAATTTAGGACTTCATTAAACAATGTTCAGAAAAACAGGAAGAATCGAAAAGTTTACTGCTCCGTCAGTGTGTCACGTTACCAACTAAGCTACCGGGACTTATACAAGGTGTCACAAATATGCTGGTCATCCTTTTAATGGCATAATTGGTATCTTATTTTATTTAAACGGCCTCCTAGCCCAGTCGGTAGTGACCCTGCCTACGAAGCAGGAGGTCCCGGGTTCGAATCCTGGTCAGGGCATTTATTTATGTGTTTATCGCAGATATTTTTACCTGAGTTGTGGATGTTTTCTATATATTTAAGTATTTATCCATATCTATTTATTATATATATCGTCGTCTAGTACCCACAACACATGCCTTATTGAGCTTACTGTGGGACTAGGTCGGTTTGTGTAAGATTGTCCTATAATATTTATTTTTTAATTATAATTATTCCGTTTTTGCCATTTAGGCTACGGAACCTTAAAAAGTACGAAAAAAATTTTTTGCACGAAAATAATATTGATTTTGTTTGGAGATTTGCCCGGCTGAGACCACATACAAAAAAAAAATATTTTCGCGTCCAAAAATTTTTTGTCCTACTTTTTCTTACTTGCAATACGATATCAATTAACCCCTAAAACGGATCACCAGTATTTATGTTACACCCTGTACCTATTCATATTAGCTTCGCATTTTCTCACCATATATTTCATAGGCTTCTTATGCAGATGCCTCTAGGCAGTAGTCTTTGCAACTAAAATGGTAGCGTGGCGGGCTGGTATTCCGGAGTCTTAACACAAGCGGTGAATGTTTTATTCTTTATTTCTAAACAATGTAGTAACGTATCATTAGCAGACAATCAGCTGAATATAAAATTTATTATTTAGGCTGCGTTTCCACCAGAGATGAGCGAGGATGCGTTGCGAAGAATGTGTTTTTAAGCACCAATAGTATCATTTCATTTGTTTATCTTCGCACAGCGCAGTTCTAAGATTGGTTCTTAAAAAACACATCCTCGCAACGCATCCTCGCTCATCTCTCTTGGAAACGGAGCCTTAAGTGACGTCTTATATTTTTAGAAGCCGATGTGATGGCAGCAACGGTCCTCATCACATTCGGGGCGCTACTCGGCCGCGCCAGCGTCAACCAGCTCCTTTTCATTGCCATCATAGAGGCAGCCGTGGGCAGTGGAAACTTGTACCTTGTAGCGGACGTTTTCAAGGTAGTCATCTTTAAAAAGGTCCTTATAAAATTGTAAATAACCATGGTTACGAAAAAAAAGAAGCAATTAATTATTCAGAAAAGGATTTTTACTCGGTTTTGCTTAGATAGAAAATTAACTCAAAGTTACCTCTAAATTAATACTTGGCATTAAATTAAAACTTTTGCAACGCTGTATCTGCTCGTATAATTTTGGACATGAAATTTTAGCGGTGCGGTGTGACACGGATGAGTTCTTCCAAAATATTAGAAACTAGATGAAAACCCGGCTTCGCTCGGGTAAAAAAATAGAGCCTACAACGAACCACTGCCAAATGAATGTAATTATTATATACGAGTATGCTTTACATAATACTAAAGCTAAAATGAAAAAAATATGTCATTATTTACACATATTCAATAAACTCATGTAAAAATAATTTAGCATGCTTGATACCAGGCGCCGGCGTAGCGCGGGCGTATCATTCCGGTTTTCTAAAGTCCTGGAATCTCGGGGTTGGGGAAATATAGGGAAACTGAGATTATCGGGCTTCTATATCCTCGAATCCCGGTACCTTCAAACCCGGTAGCCGATATCCCGGGTTTTAAATCTTCGAATCGCTGCCTCCGTAATTCTGTAATCCCGAATCCCGGAGTTCCTTAGATCCAGACTATTGGAACCTCTTAAATCCCGCTTTCCCGCAATTCAGCATTCCCAGGATTTCTAAAGCTCCGGAATCCTGTACTTCTAAAGTCCTGGCCACTCCCGGGACCCTAAAATCCCAATTGCTTGCATTCCCGGAATCCTTGGTTTATAATATCTTGGTATTTCGGCCTCGCGGTTACGATATTACGATGTTTTATGTTTCGGAATCCTGGGCTCCTGGGACCTAAAATTCCAGCAAGCCGCATTTTCAAAATTCCGGCCTCCTAAAGTTCCGGAATCCCAGATTTCTCTATACCTGGATGCACAGCACCCTAAAATCCCGGTTTCTCTGTTCCCGGAATTCGGGGTTTAGTAATTACCGGATTTATAAATTCTTAGGACTCTAAAAATTTCTGCCGCATTTTCGTAATCCAAGCTTTTTAAAGTCCCGGAATCTTGCATTTCTAAAGTTCCAGATTCCTAATACCTTATAATTCCGGCGTCCCGCATTATACGAATCCCGGATATCCCGGAACCCATCCGACTTTTCGGTATCTAGAATTCCTAAATTCTCAGAATCCCGCAGTTCCTTATACCGGGACTCACAGCACAAAATCCCACATTCTCGAAATCCCGGATATAAAGTTCCCGAATCGGGGATATCAAAACTCCGGACTCCCTTGACTCTAAAATCCCGTCGTCCCGCATTTCCAAAATACCTCTGCTTTCTAACGACCCGTAATACCGGGCTACCGTCTTATCAAACCCGGATTTCTGAAGTCCCGGACTCCCAGGATCCTTATATCTCAGTGTCTCACATTCTCGGAGTACTTGGTTTTTAATATCCTATAATCCTGGAATCTAAGACTTAAGAAAACACAGCTTTTGAAAGTCCCTGAATCTCGGATTTCTAAAGTCTCGGACTCCCAGGATCCTAAAATCCCGTGCCGCATTTCAAGAACCCCGGCTTTTTACCCCCATAATGTCAGCTTTTTAAAGTTCTAGAATCCCAGGGTTAAAAAATTTCAGTTTCCCGCATTCCAGGGTTCCATAAACTGCGAATTCTGAGACTCTAAAGCCCCGGTACGACTCACTCCCGACCGGACCGACTCACTCACCGGGCTCCCAGGATTTGTCGCGTTCCCGAAATCCCTGGTTTTAATAAGTATCTTGGAATTTTCGAAGCCGCATTTTCCCACATAAGTCACATAGTCCCGGAATCCTGGAGTACCTTATATCCTGAGTGCCGAGACCCTAATATCATGCAATGTGGGAAGCATTTCCTTAATCCCAGAATTTCTTAATGCTCGGAATCCCGGACTTTCAAAATCCCACAAACTCAGGACCCCTAAAACCCTGTTCTTGTATTCCCGGAATCCCCGGTTTTAAATATTTCAAAATCCCGGCATCGCGCAGTTCAAAAATCCTGGTTTTTAAAAGTTCCGGTATTCTTAAGTTCCAGACTTCCAAGACATTGAAATTCCGGCGTACCACATTTACAGAATTCCAGCTTTCTAAAATCCCGGAAGCCCGGTGACCCGCTTCTCCGGAATCCTGGAGTTTAAAGTCCCGGATATCCCGGGAATCTGAGCGTCCCACATTTTCGAAATACCTGCTTTTCAAAGTACCGGAATCGCGGTTTTCTAAGGCCCGGAATTCCGGGGTCCAACCTCGCGCGGGTAATACCTCTATATACTTTCGAAAAAAACGTGGCCCTCCTTTTAGCAATCGTGTGATCCAATTAACATCCACTCAATGTAATTGAAGTTAATACTTACGGCAGACAGAGACAGCAAACAGTCCATTTATTCACTTTGAAGGCGGTTATTAACATAACATAACATAACATAAATACTCTTTATTGCACACCTCAAATAATAGACACAAAGTATACACAAGTCACAAACAAAAAAGCAGAGGTAAAACAAATTGACGGTCTTATCGCTAAAGAGCGATCTCTTCCAGACAACCTTTGGGAAGTTATTGTGACAAATTGATGGGTATATAGAACGCTTGGAAACCACAAAAACAGGACACTGCAGACGCGGCTTCAGGCCTTCAACATTTTTTATTATTTACATTTTATTTACATTTTTTTATTATTATTTATAGTTATTTACATTTATTTTTAGTAAAAATATACATTTTTACTTACCTATATTTCAGTGAAAAGAAAACTATTTCTGTAAGAATATATTTTGTCGTGTGTCAAATGCTTTTTTTGACTTGTCAGTCAAAGGTCAAGTCAGGTTTTCTTAATTTATTTACTTTCATCCTCCTTTTGACCAACTAACCTGTCAAATATGCCGGACGTAAACATAGTTCACAATTTGCGAACGCACCCCTCACTGTCAAGTTGTCAACCACTAAAATATGTAATATGGCCGACCATTTGTCATTAAATTAACACTTTTAAATGCAAAATACGCGACAATCCAAATTTTGTCCAAATATGTATTCGATTCAAAACTGTTATTTTTTACGCTTTTTCATTTGAGCATAATTTCATTCGGGTCTACCGTACCGCTCGACGGAATTATTAATATAGTAAAATAACATATAGACTCACCAAACACAACAAATATTATAATCAAAGTGACGATATACCATTATTTATAATTATCTTGGCCAGATGGCGTTATTATAAGCTTTTTAAGTGTGTCTTCTATAATCGACAAAATAAAAATAATAAGATAATGAAAGTGGTCCAAGTCCAAGCTTATGTTATGTACTCACAAATTTTATAACGCTGAAATACATGTATGTTCAATAAAGTCAGGTCAGCAGATAGAGTGGATCAAATATTTATTATAGTATTCGTATATACCGGGTGTTTCCTGTAATAGGAGCAATAAATTAAAACTTGGATTCTACTCCTCAAACCATAAAACTTTTGTTCAACAGATTTTAATAAATATGAATTTTTTTGACTGTCTACTAAATAAATAAGAATTTTTTTGACTGTAAACTAAATAGTATTGTTACGTAGATAAAATTGCCTCCCCTTGTAGGTTTCTAGAGATTAGGTAGTATTCGTTAATGTTATAATTTAGGGTGCATAGCGCCACCTATCGATTCGTTCAGGCGATCGTATCGACATTCTACGCAAATAGTTATCTTGATACGGTCCTCTGAAGTCACGAGTTGTCACAAGTTGAGACTAGATGGCGCTAGGGAGACCATTCGCATCGTTTTGGTTTTGTTCTATTGTTTGGGAATTCATTTCAAGAAAAGCAGGGTTTTGATTCATTAATAACATAAACTAAATAGTTTTCCGTTCTTTACCTTAATTGTCGGAAGGAGTAATTAAAAACGCCCTCTGCTCCGCTATCTGTGGTATGCAGTTGCTAGCTCAAATAACTCTGTGTCGCTATAGACTTTTTAATGTCATTCAGAGTTGGTTAATTTTTAATTCTTCACAAACGGACTAAATCCGGAATTCCTAGATTAAATAATATTGTTTCGGAAATAAATTGGACTAAATTGCGAACCATCATTAGTAAATTGTTAAGCGTTTCTGGTTACGGGTTGTTGCGTTGGCAACATTCTGTTACTGTCACGGCGGTCTCTCGGCTCGAGAATGGAGGTCCGGAGATTTTCATTTCGATTAATCGCAGGCCCACGCCATGGTGTCTCATTTTGTATCGGCGGGTTTTATCGACCCTTTGGGTGAGTTATTTCAGTGATTTTGTTATTGGGTTATTGTTGGTAGGTGTCATACTAATCAGCGTCGCGTTTATTTTCAGTCCCGGCAAATCGATGAATCTTGTAAATTAGATTATTTGTGAAGGAAGACCCCGGCGTATTGATATGTCGCAACGACTATAACGTGGGCCACTTTTCTACACCGGGTAAGCTAAAATAGCATCATTAAAAACGTCTTCAACCTGTCGGAGACATGGGTGAATTCAGGCTTATAGATTGTACTTGTGTTTTAGGGTTTTTGAGACGGGACTACGTCCTGGCCGTTGATTCCCCGCCATGTCGGTCGCGGTGGATTGTCGCAGTCTGCTGGTGTAGCGGGTCGGCGAGAGTTGACGCTGAGGCGGCTCGAGGCTTGCGCCGGCTGCTACCCTACACGTTTAGGGAGGATTCCAGGGGTCCCTATTTCATTTAAGGTCAGAGGTTCCTGTTCCTTTATCTCATTTATTTGCTTGAATGTAATTCGAGCTGGCGCCCTTAAGAATGTAAATTAAGTTGAAGTGTTAAAGCGGCAGTGGTTTCCAACCAAGCAGTATATAAATATTTAGTTCGCTGACCCACCAATTTGCTCGATAACCCTGTTATTTATTATTAAGTGAACTGTAGTTAATAAAATATAACTTGTTAGAAGTAATCTTTAAAAACCCTATAGTAGCTTAATTTTGTAAACGCTAGCCGGTGGAAATTTGTAAAAGTGTAGTTTGGGCAATAAACAACTCAAAGATATTTTCTAGTTTCTTTTAAATATATTCCCAGTCAAAAACAAGTTGTAACACTGGCGCCCAACGTGGGGCTTTCTTTTAGCGAACTACCTTTAGTCACATTCACCTTGTTTTGTTAGCCGAAGGTTATTATACTGCTTGGTCCACTAACCTGGTTGTTTTGTACCGTGTTTACTTACTTGTAATTGTAAACCTAAATGATATTTACTGTGCACTGTGCTTACGTTTGTTGAGATTTGTGGTAATGTTTGGAGGTTAAGTTATGCACATTAGTTACCTATTTACAAACAGTTGAGTATTAAATTTGTTTTTAAGCACTGCATAAACTAAATGTAAACCTAAATACATATATATGTTTTATAATTTGCAACTTTAACCTTTAAAAATTTAATTAAATTTGCACATGTTTTCCGGGAGTCAAGTACAAAAGTGTTGCAACTTTGAAGATGTATAAATTTATTTTGTTAATATTGTGCAAAATACATTCAGTCTCAGTATTTTAATCCTTTTCTGGTTTTTACCAAAATAATTTAAACGTTTCGAAAGGTGACTTTGTTATCTTTAATTACATTATTTACCTAATTTGTGTGGATATTTGGTGGTACAGTCGGAAGCAAAATAAGCTTGCTTTCTCTAACTTTTTATAATAAATTAAATACCTATTTCTTAGATTGCTATTACAATGCAGTCACGCTGCCTGCTATTAGAGTTATGTTTAAGTATTACCTGTTGTTCAAACCGGAGGAGTTATTTGTGTAATTAGTAATTAACCTTTTACATGGAGTTTTCCTTTTAATTTAATTATTCTACCATAACTTAAATGTTGTTGTTTACATACTCCTAGAGAAGAGGTGACTTACTCTGAAAATTGATTTCATAGTGTTGTGGTATGGAGTTACATAGTAGTAGGGTAAATGTACCTTTAGGCGGACAATTAATTTTTACCTACAAATATTTTTTTATTAAGATGTGTGTTCTGTTGTTTATTTGATGAAGTTAACCGATGTTGTTATTAAGTACAGTTGCCCACAATTTTATAGTGATGTTTAAGTTTTTGAAAGTCATCCTTATCTCTTGTGAGTTTGATAAGGTTGGTGACCGGTCTTTGTAATTTGTGCACCAATAGATTATTAGACCTAAGACTAATTGAAGAGATTAAGTCCCGTTTTTGACAAAATAATAATTGAAGAGACTTAGTGTCGTCATCATCTGAATGTTGTAAAGGGCTTAAAGAACATTCATTAATGAATTAACTGGTTGTATTAGTTTTATAAGCTTGACCACTGCCTCTTAGGGTTCCTTTTAGCATTCAACCGTACACTGAAGTGCACAATTTTGGCAGTCTGACTTCAATTGTGATTTGTTCAAGGTTTTCGAGATCTACCCTTTCCGGGACATTATTGTCTTATTGTAGTAGGTTTTAAAAGTATTCTGATGGGAGATACTAATTATTATTACTTAATAATCTCGACTTCTCATTGAGATTTCCTTTTATCGTTATGTGGGTAGTTGCAGGAGAGTACCTACCGTGTTATTTTGATTTCATACGACTGCTGTTAGTATATGTTTCATGTGTTGGAGATGGGAGTTATCGTGTTACGTGGGAGTTGGTACCTTAATTTTCGATCGCATTCGGGGTAAACTCGTTAACTGACCGAATGCGTGGTATTTGTTACATGTTTTGAGTGGGTGGAGAGGGCGTTTTAAACCCTCTTCACGTGGTTATTGTGGAGTAGGCGCTTTAAACCTACTTCACGTTTCTTCACTTTTCTGTTTCGGGCCATGGTGGATCTAAACACATGTTCTCTTAACAGTTAGTGTCGTATCTTAGTGCTTTTGCGGTAGTGGCCCTAAAACCCTATGCGTGAACACTAGTCCTGTAGTTGCTGGGTGTCTTGTGGTAGTTGCTTTAAAGCACTATTCGCAAGCACCGAGTGTTGTTTGTCGTTCGATGGTGCCGTCTTGTCGTCGCTTCAGTCGCGGACAGGTTGGCGCTTGTGCTGACTGTAGTTGCGTACTGTGTTGTCTTGTAGTGTGTTTTACAGACTTGTCGTCGACTCAGACACAGCCTGATATGTCCCGTTCCTTGTTAAATGTTATTCGGTTAGAGTAGCGAGCGTTCGGACCTTGTCGACTTAGACACGGCCTGATAGCGCGCTATGTTTAAATTAGACTTTCATATTTAGCAGCAGTTCGTGATATGTTTTAAAGTACCTAGTAGACCGTAGTTAGTTTGTATTGTGCGTGGGTTCCATTTGGTAATTGTTCAGTTGCCTGGTAGTAAATTTTAGTAAAGGTTAGTTTCTTAGTTTATGTAGAGGAACGTTGCGAGCTGGGGACCAGCTCAAAATTTTGCCTTGGTCAAAATGTTACTTGGGTTGGGAAGCACTGTTACGTAAATAAAATTGCCTCCCCTTGTAGGTTTCTAGAGATTAGGTAGTATTCGTTAATGTTATAATTTAGGGTGCATAGCGCCACCTATCGATTCTTTCAGGCGATCGTATCGACATTCTACGCAAATAGTTATCTTGATACGGTCCTCTGAAGTCACGAGTTGTCACAAGTTGAGACTAGATGGCGCTAGGGAGACCATTCGCATCGTTTTGGTTTTGTTCTATTGTTTGGGAATTCATTTCAAGAAAAGCAGGGTTTTGATTCATTAATAACATAAACTAAATAGTTTTCCGTTCTTTACCTTAATTGTCGGAAGGAGTAATTAAAAACGCCCTCTGCTCCGCTATCTGTGGTATGCAGTTGCTAGCTCAAATAACTCTGTGTCGCTATAGACTTTTTAATGTCATTCAGAGTTGGTTAATTTTTAATTCTTCACAAACGGACTAAATCCGGAATTCCTAGATTAAATAATATTGTTTCGGAAATAAATTGGACTAAATTGCGAACTATCATTAGTAAATTGTTAAGCGTTTCTGGTTACGGGTTGTTGCGTTGGCAACATTCTGTTACTGTCACGGCGGTCTCTCGGCTCGAGAATGGAGGTCCGGAGATTTTCATTTCGATTAATCGCAGGCCCACGCCGTGGTGTCTCATTTTGTATCGGCGGGTTTTATCGACCCTTTGAGTGAGTTATTTCAGTGATTTTGTTATTGGGTTATTGTTGGTAGGTGTCATACTAATCAGCGTCGCGTTTATTTTCAGTACCGGCAAATCGATGAATCTTGTAAATTAGATCATTTGTGAAGGAAGACCCCGGCGTATTGATATGTCGCAACGACTATAACGTGGGCCACTTTTCTACACCGGGTAAGCTAAAATAGCATCATTAAAAACGTTTTCAACCTGTCGGAGACATGGGTGAATTCAGGCTTATAGATTGTACTTGTGTTTTAGGGTTTTTGAGACGGGGCTACGTCCTGGCCGTTGATTCCCCGCCATGTCGGTCGCGGTGGATTGTCGCAGTCTGCTGGTGTAGCGGGTCGGCGAGAGTTGACGCTGAGGCGGCTCGAGGCTTGCGCCGGCTGCTACCCTACGCGTTTAGGGAGGATTCCAGGGGTCCCTATTTCACTTAAGGTCAGAGGTTCCTGTTCCTTTATCTCATTTATTTTCTTGAATGTAATTCGAGCTGGCGCCCTTAAGAATGTAAATTAAGTTGAAGTGTTAAAGCAGCAGTGGTTTCCAACCAAGCAGTATATAAATATTTAGTTCGCTGACCCACCAATTTGCTCGATAACCCTAATATTATTAAGTGAACTGTAGTTAATAAAATATAACTTGTTAGAAGTAATCTTTAAAAACCCTATAGTAGCTTAATTTTGTAAACGCTAGCCGGTGGAAATTTGTAAAAGTGTAGTTTGGGTAATAAACAACTCAAAGATATTTTCTAGTTTCTTTTAAATATATTCCTAGTCAAAAAAAAAGTTGTAACAGTATTTTCAATGTCCGTTAAAATCCGTCTTATTTACATAACTTGTCAGTCTTGTTACCCTACAGACATAATCAATTTCGGAATACATTGAGTGTTCGCGTAAACTTTAAAGTGTACTAAAAATCAAACCATAAGGTTTTAAGACGATTGTCGCCGGAGTGTCCTTGAGCGTTTGGGCGCTCTCTACCCGCGCCACCCGCGTACCCTTCTCATTGCGATCGTGCGTGAATCCGCCGCGATGTACCGCAATAATGTTCAAAGAATATGACTTTACTCAGAGGCGCGCGGGCAGATTTATGATAATCATGCCTAATCCTTTTGTGGATGTTTTGCGATTTGAATACTGTGATTAAGTACTACGGTGACATTTTTTAGGAATGCTACTAAATAAGATAAGTAATAACGATCTCGATTAGTAGATTTTTATGTAAAAAAATGAAAACCTAGATTTTGAATTTGAAGTACAGTGAGCGGCAAAATATTTATGAATTTACGAAATATGGTTAAAAATATTCCGCATATCAAAAAAAAATAAAAAAATACTGACTAGTACAGCAAAAAAATCTGAATACACATCAAAGCGGTGTTTTCATGTGAATTTGGATTTTTTTGCTGTGCAAGTGAGCTTAATAGATGGTTATTTTTTGTTGCGATTTTAAATATTAACCGTAAAAATTCACTTAATTACGATAAATTAACAAAACTAAGCCTGTTGCGAGTTGCGAATAGTAAAAATGCACATATAAGGAGCGGTATTTGTGCACGAAATCGTCATACAAATGAGAGCTGTAAGCCCATTAAATTTAGATCTTTAAAATATAACACAGCGCAAACACTTCTTAGGGTTCCATAGCCAAAATGGTCAAAACGGAACCCTTAAAAGTTTTTTGAAACATGTCCGTCTGTCCGTCCGTATGTCACAGCCATTTTTATTATAAAACATATATTACTGAAATTTTATCTAGAGGTGTGTTTCATGTGCCGCTACTTAGTTTTCTGGCTAAATTGCTAAAAAAATCTTTTAGGTGAGGCACTCCATACATACATATGCCAAACTAAATGTCAAAAATATTTTTTTTGTAAATATGTACAACGATACGGCTTTAAAAATATCTTATATATACACGGTGCTCGTGAGGATTGCGAGAGACTTTAACAGTGCATTCCTGATCATAATTGGAGACTAAAATGTCGTATAAACTTTTCTGGAATTCGCCTAGTTTCAGAGTTACTATCAATTAAATAAAAAAATATTTTTTATTGTGACTCAGTGCAAAACGCTTTTTTGATGGCGATTTCACCCTTTATGGGGTCTAGTCTAGACATTCTTATTGACAGATATCAAAGTGCCAAGGAATACTTTACGTAAACTATTTTTACGAAAAAAAATGTACTAACTTATTTTAATCGACAGTTTTACCAATAACATTTATGTTTTCATTTTCAAAATCATAAAAAAATCGAAAAAAAAACAAAAAAAAAAATTTTTTTTTGGCGAAATTGACCTAAATTTATATAACATTTATTACTCCTTATGACCTCAGAAATTCGTGGTTAAAATCTCTCGCAATGCTCACGAGCACCGTGTATATATATATATATATATATATATATACACGGTGCTCGTATATATATATATATATAGAGTATTTTTAAAACTTTTTTATTAAGTCAATATTTTCAGAAATAATTGCTTCGAGAGTCTAAATATAATAGCCCCCCATCTAACTTTTAATCCGTAAGTCTAAAAAATATGAAAAAATACCAAGAAGGCTTAGTACTTAATTTTCTACGAAAATTATTTCACATATTATCGGTTCATCCGTTTTTGAGTTATCTCCAAGAAACTACTTTCTACGGAACCCTACATTATACATGGTCCGATACAAACTTGGCCGGTCTTTTAAAGATATTTGATAGGTAGTATTAACCCTTAGTAGTAATTTATTTATTCACTTGTGTTGATAATTAATATAAAATTTGTATTTATTTGCATTTCACCGACATAGTAGTTTTTTTAGGGTAGTCAACGCGCATGTGAATCTTCTGGGGTTGCAGGCGTCCATAGGCTTTATAACTGCTTTCAATCAGGCTATGCTTGTTTGCCAGCGTCGTGGTATAAAAAAAGCTTTTTTCCTTTATTCTTACATACTCGTACATTGAACTCTTAAATATCAGCAATTTTTTATTAGATTCTCAATCAGGCTTTGCTCAGTGATAGTTAGTAGACTGAAATTTGGTATGAGTAATTATGTGTTTTAATTACGCCTACAAAGTGGTAAAACAATAAGTATCTGAAACCCATTGTTGGATAGGTCTTTCAAGAAGAATCAACTTTTAGATAAAACGAATAATTTCGTAAATAATAGCTTCGAGAGTTAAAATGCTCTTTGATTTTTGAACCGTGGGTCCAAAAAAATTGAGAAAATTCCTGGAAATGAGGCCATTGAAATACTTATCACGTATTTTCAATAAAAATTTTATGGAATAAAATCGGTTGAGCCGTTTTTGAGTTATGCCTATAGTAAAATAACGTGAGTGCCACAAATTATTTCTTTCTAGACTACCTTTTGAATGGATGTATTGTAACAGGCCGGCAACTACGGATCCCTACACTGAGCATAGCCCGATATTCTCTTGGCCGGTTCATCTCCAATCCTTTGCAGTTTACTTCGCAATTTCTAGATTTGAGAAATTAGTATAAAGTATATCGTTAAAGATTGTGTTTAATCTTAAAATAAAACGCATATTACATTCGTTTAGAACACGGTATTCTTAAATAAATATGTTTAAATAAATTCGGTTCTTTGGAGTTTTTTATTAAATTAATTATTAGTCTATTGTATTGCAGTACTAGCAGATTTCCGCAACTCGACGACTAATGCCTATTTTGCGTGATGCATGCGTCTACTAAAACATAATAATTTTAGTTTACTTACCAAATTTGACCAAATTTGTTTTCAGAGCAATGTGAGATTCATGATTTTTGTTTTTTCTCCATTTTTATTTCATTTGTTTTTTTACATGTATTATAATCTAAATAAAATACACTTTTTATACGAACGTACATAAACATGCATACGAGTACATTATCTTAAAAGATAAAACGTCAATACATTATTGATTCCGGGAAGACACGTTATATCCGCACCGCATGAACCCTCTGCAGTTATTTAGTCTTTAGGCACAGTAAGTCCGATATTATTGCTCACGGGCCAAGCACAAGTATATGTAGTACAAGGCAAGCACGGAGCGACGAGCGAAACAGCCTCCTTGTCTCAAAGCTAGCTCACGACTGCCAGCAACGCCGTTTTCGAGCTAATAACGCACGAAATGTGGAATTATGATCAAGTTGTTTAAGAAAATTTATCCAATTTAAATATCCTACGTTGAGTTTGTAGTGTTCTGTAGTACATATTTTTTAGTTCAACAATATTTTAAATCGAATGAGCCGTTCAGTAGATATAAGCAAAATTAACCGTAAAACGACATTTCGTTACATTTACATAACGGAGAAACTATACGTTACACGAGTTATTCAAACGTTGACAATGTTTTACATGAAATGGTAAATAACATATATTTTTTTTCAAAATTTTTGAATGGCCCGTTATTGAGATATATCCCTTAGAAAGTAACAGTTTTCGGCCACAATCAGCGCCTAGCGCCTTAAAAGTCGCTGAACAAACGTTGTCTGGTTTGTGGAGCAGAATCTACGTCTTAATTTATTGCTCCTATTACAGGAAACATTCGGTATAACAACGCGCTCCTCGTGTTATGTTTTATACGGTTAGTTTATTTTCTTGTGAAAAATTAAAGCACCTTACTTCATTATCTTATTCCCAACCTTATTCAACTTGTAAAAAAAAGTTTTATTCTTGTGCAATAGCTTACACTCAAGTAAAATCTGAACCTATTTTTCAAAGAAATAAAGTAGCATTTATAATATTTTTAAATTGGCTAATAACACAATCAAAATACGACGAAACTCGAAATCCGCCGGACAGTTTTGAAATTTGGTGTGCATGTTGATTAGAGGTCCCGTTTTATTGTTCACACCATTTGTCATTTGAGAACCTCGAGGAACCACCAGCACCTTGGGAAATGTCCTCCACCCTGAAGAAATTCGCTTTTCCCTCCGAATCTACGCACTCTATGAAAATATGATCTAGGACAATATTAAAGCTCATTAAATTCTACATAAAAACATGCGTACCCTTTTGTTCAAAAATGCACCTCCTTAGAGATATCACTTGAGGAAGTGAAGTGTATCGTCAATGCCTTTCCAGGGGATATTCTCATGTTATGAAACCTGTGAGGATACAAAGTTAACGTTTATTTATAGTTTTGTATGTCAGTTACATCAATAGCAACATTTTAACCGACTGCGGCAAAAACAGTAAGTAAGGTAATGGTTTCAAAACTGAATACAACCTGTAGCCTAGAATGCTAAGCGGATTTCTACAAGTGACATATCCCTTAATTCCACTTGATCTGAACAATGAATCCACACTTATATATCTAAAAAAAAACAATATGGCGGCCGTAAGAGGTCCATTCTAGGCTACACTTCACTTCCTCAAGTGATATCTCTAAGGAGGTGAATTTTTCAGCAAAATGCACGCATGTTTCTATGTAGAATTTAATGAGCTTTAATAAAAAAAAAGATATTTATTCTTCAATTTAGGCACATTACAATGCACTTATGAACGTCAGAGAAAAAAACTACCACCGGTTCTAACTCTAACCCGACACGAGAAGTATTATGACCGGCAAGAAACTCGGCGGGACTTATTTTTTCAAAGCAGTAATACAGTAATATTATATCTTAAAGATACACAACAATGCGTAGTTCTATAAGAAGACATATCAAAACAGCTTGAGAGACATACAATGTACGTATTGTTAAATACAAATAAAATAATAATAAAATCCAAATCTGGTTGCTTCACAAAACGTTTGATATGCTTTCTTATCTGAACTGTGTCCTCTAATGTTAGATGACTTTGTAGTAGTTTCTGGTTTGGGCCATGCATCTTTGTCCGTCACATTATAGTCCTCGACCCTATAATAACCCTTTGACATTAAAGTTTTTTTCAAATATTTCTTAAGAGCGGGAAATGATAAATTTAAATATTGTCCTAGATCATATTTTCATAGAGTATGTATATTCGGAGGGAAAAGCGAATTTCTTCAGGATGGAGGACATTTTCCAAGGTGCTGGCGGTTCCTCGAGGTCCTCAAATGTCAAATGATGTGGACAATAAAACGGGACCTCTAATCAACATACACACAAAATTTCAAGACTGTCCGGCGGATTTCGAGTTTTGTTGTATTTTGATTGTGTTATAAGTACTTGACAAGTATTTGTAAATGATGTGAGTCAATCATATCTCAATCGATCCTGTTTCTTTGTGCCGATGAAATGTATGTATGGGCATTGATTTTTTATGTAGTCTACTAGACCAAATAGAACAAATTTTGTGCGCCATATTTGGCGGTTGACAGCTATGACAAAATCAAAGAGTATTATAGACTTGTAGTGATGTTCACTATCAATTTGGGGTAAAAAATTTCTTAGGGATGCCATGTCCTGTTACTCAATGTGTATGGGACCAATTTTTAGGGTTCCGTAGTCAACTAGGAACCCTTATAGTTTCGCCATGTCTGCCCGTCCGTCCGTCCGTCCGTCCGTCCGCGGATAATGCCAACATTACAGGCGGAATCCGAATAAATTTTGCCAGCCATCGAATTTCAGCGTGGTATATTTATCGCTCTAACTAAACAATGTGATTTTATTTTAAACTCTAATAACCATTTTTAGGGTTCCGTAGTCAACTAGGAACCCTTATAGTTTCGCCATGTCTGCCCGTCCGTCCGTCCGTCCGCCGATAATCTCAGTGACCGTTAGCACTAGAAACCTGAAATTTGGTACTAATATGTATATCAATCACGCCGACAAAGTGGTAAAATAAAAAGTGGAAAAAAATGTTTTATTAGGGTACCTCCCCTATACGTAAAGTGGGGAGTGTTTTTTTTTTTCATTTCAACCCTAACGTGTGATATACTGTTGGATAGGTATTTAAAAAAAATAGGGGTTTACTAAAATCATTTTTTGATAATGTAAATATTTTCGGAAATAAACGCTCCAGAAGTTAAAAAAAATGTGTCCCCCCCCCCCCTCTAACTTTTGAACCATAAGTTTTAAAAATATGAAAAAAATCTCAGAAGTAGAACTTTATAAAAACTTTCTAGGAAACTTATTTTGAACTTAATAGGTTGAATAGTTTTTGAAAAAAAATTACAAAATAATTTCTGAAATAAGTTTGTAATTTAACCGTATAAGAGGTGTTTATTGAACCTGTAATTTCTACAAAATCACAATGAAGTGACGTGCTTTCAAATAAAGTAAAAACGGTGAAAATCGGTTCACGCAATAAAGAATTATCCCATAAAAATCATCTTCCATACTTTAATTAAGCTCGCGCGCAATAGTTTACTTTACTAATTTTACTAATTTGCCGATAGATGTCGCTGTACGTGGAACGCTCATATCATATCCTACATGGCGGTGTTATTTTAACTCTTAAGTGGGGACACTTACTGTGACGGACGGAAAACTACGGAACCCTACACTGAGCGTGGCCCGACACGCTCTTGGCCGGTTTTTATTACATAAAATTAATACAAAGGGTCAGAAAATAAGAATACATGTTTATAGTAGTTTTACTTTTACTTGTTCAAAAAATTGTAAGCTACCTAAAGTTATGCCCTTTATTTCATGGGAGAATCACATGACGTAATAAACTACCTATATTAACAATTGATAAGTAAATTATTTAGTGGTTAAGTAAATTATTTTTCTCAAACATGCTCGGAAATGTTCCTGTTACGTTAGTAATTAGAGACCAGTAGGGACTCTATTCCAAGGCAGGTTCAGCGCGACGTACGTAAAGGATTTTCATACAACATTAAATCACTCAGCCAGTAACTGAAGCACTAAACAAGTAATTTTATTTCCTTACATGTTTGAGAAAAGCACTATACATGCTTCGACCGTAATCAGCTTACCTGGCTTCGTATTGTAGCCGTCCTCGTCTTCGACTCGGACGGCTACTAAATACTCAGCCAGGAAAGCTTACTTACTGGTCTCTGCAGTAATGTACTATTTCTCAAACATGCTCGGAAATGTTCCTGTTACGTTAGTAATTAATTAGAGACCAGTAGGGACTCTATTCCAAGGCAGGTTCAGCGCGACGTACGTAAAGGATTTTCATACAACATTAAATCACTCAGCCAGTAACTGAAGCACTAAACAAGTAATTTTATTTTCTCAAACATGCTCGGAAATGTTCCTGTTACGTTAGTAATTAGATACCAGTAGGGACTCTATTCCAAGGCAGGTTCAGCGCGACGTACGTAAAGGATTTTCAGTCAACATTAAATCACTCAGCCAGTAACTGAAGCATTAAACAAGTAATTTTATATAAATAAGTTTGAAAATTAGTCGTTTGAGGAATAAATGTAATTTTTTTTTTCATTTTCATACAAATTTTTTAAACATGAGTACGTTTACCTAGAGCAATTATAAGAAAAATTGCTTAAGTTTAGGTGGTATTTTTGGGTATGTATTAAAATATTTCCTTACATGTTTGAGAAAAGCACTATACATGCTTCGACCGTAATCAGCTTACCTGGCTTCGTATTGTAGCCGTCCTCGTCTTCGACTCGGACGGCTACTAAATACTCAGCCAGGAAAGCTTACTTACTGGTCTCTGCAGTAATGTACTATAGTAGTCTCATTGTCATCCCTTTTTTTTAATTGACGTTGTTTCTTTTTACTGTCCGGTATTCCGCCGGATAGTACGTAACTATCCGGGGTCTTCGGCCGAACGTAACTATCCGGGGTCTTCGGCCGAACGTAACTATCCGGGGTCTTCGGCCGAACGTATTAACTATCCGGGGTCTTTGGTCGAATAGTAAAGTTGTGTCCGGATAGGCTGGATACCGGATAGTGGCCGGATATCCGTGGCATTTCCAGTTTTTTACCAAATATAGGTGCTTTGGAAGTGAAAAAAAGTCTTATTTAGGTATTCGTTGCCTAGACTTGAACCACATATGAGATTACACCCTTGTAACTCAGCCCTAATCGAGTGGATTCCTCGGCTAGTAGCGCCATCTGTCGCGCCACTCAGGTACTAATGTCGCCCGGTGCCAGCGCCAGGCTGATTTCTCCTCAGTACGCTTTTGTAACTCAGCCGAGCAACACGTGCTCAATCAAGTTTAAAAAATATCGAAAAGTAAATTGCAAACGCAAATTGTGTAATGATTGCACAGTTTCTTTGGAATTTATTTTGTGCAAATTGCATAAAGATGTAAAAGCAAATTCTATAATGATTGTTGCTACTTCAGACATTGTGACATTCCGCTCGGAGCCCGTGGCCCAGCGACGAGACGCAGTGACCTCCAATAGGCACCGTCAAAACACAATGCGTTGTCCTATAAGACGACATTGTTGCTACTTCAGATATTGTGATATTCCGCTCGGTGCCCGTGGCCCAGCGACGAGACGCAGTGACCTCCATTAGGCACCGTCAAAACACAATACGTTGTCCCATGAGAGGACATGCGTCGTCCCGTGAGACGACAGGCGTCGTCCCGTGAGACGACAGGCGTCGTCCCGTGAGACGACAGGCGTAGTCCCGTGAGAGGACATGCGTCGGTCCGTGAGGCGACATGCGTCGTCCCGTGAGACGACAGCCGTCGTCCCGTGAGACGACATGCGTCGTCCCGTGAGACGACAGGTGTCGTCCCGTGAGAGGACATGCGTCGTCCCGTGAAACGGCATGAGCCGTCTTGTAAGTCGACATGCGTCATTCTGGGAGATGACATTGCGTCGTCCCGTGAGATGCATCGTCCTGTGAGATGACAATGTGTCGTCCTGTGAGAAAACGTGCGTCATGCGTCATCCCGTCTTGTTTGAGGACGTTGCGTTGTCCTGTGGGACGCCATTGCGTCGTACCTTGTGCCAGCCTGTAAGACTACACTACTTCACCCCTGGACACGACTTGCATCGTCCAGTGATGCGATATGCATCGTCCTGTAAGACAATATTGTGTCATCCTCGACATGATACAATGTCGCCATATAGGAGTACTCATGTCTATCATTCGGGGAGATGCCATTGTATCGTCTCAGATGGCTTGTATTGGCCTGTATCATGATATGGCGTCATCCCTTGAGACGTCATGTAATGTCCATGCATCTTTTTGTAACTGTCGCTCCACAGGCTATGTTCATATAGATTTAGAATATCCATATAGTGGATACAGTTAAAAAACTGCCATCTTATTGGCTTATCTACTGCTTTAATAAACGACGCCAACGTCTGCACAGTCAAACTTATTTTGACATCGTCATGCTCATGATATTGAACGATATAATATCGATTTATTAAACGTACGTACCTCGTACGTTGGATACAAAAATAGAATAAGCAAATTCTTTCAATCGCTAAAGCATGGTTTATGGGTAAAATAATAGTAATATGGGTATAACTGTTAGGAAGAATGGAACACACGTGGTCTCTTGTAGACTTGCCTGTATAAAAGTTGTCCACAGTCACCAATAATTAATTTGTGGGTCGACATTTCGATTTATCCCAGGAAGTAGGTACTCGTAAGCCTATCATGATTTAAAAATCTTGCCAAATACAATTTACACTACAAATCAGTGCGACTAAACGCAAAATAAGCTGTTTAGATTAAGATCTGTGTAGATGTCAAAACTGACAAGGTTTTGTAAGCACCCAACCAGATCCTTTACTTTAAAAGAAAGGGGGAGGCAAGGAAAAACAACCTTAGACGTAGGAAGTCTAGAACTCTCTAACCTAACTGCATTAGGTATTATTCAGAAAAAGAATAGCATAACCGTTTTGGCTCTGTCGTATAACATCAAAAATAATAAATTTGTGTTAAGGTCGTAGAATTGTTAGCTGAGCTGAATAAACGGCGTTACCTCATATCAATCTAAACAGCAAACGCCTACTCAATGGAGGCACTTAAGAGTCAAATTCTGATTGTGTCCTCAGGCATACTGAAACACCTCACAAACATTGATTCTTAGTTACCAAGTAACTGCTTGACACAAAGAAGGGTTGTTGTTTGTCAAGCAACAAATTATTTAAGTTAACACCGGAATAAATAAAAATATACTAGAAATCTAAGAACTTACAATTGTTATTAAATAAAACTAAGACGTCCTCATTAATAAGTATGTAGCTGTGTAAACAAAATGCCAGTAACTAAAAAAGCCGTGCTGACAAAAACATTCCATTCATATCACTTCATTCGCGTCACAAAACGTAAAAACGTGTGAGTTTTCAGTGCGACTACTAAGAAGAACCAGCTCTAGTTTGAAAGATTTAACTCCATTTCGATAGAATTAACTCCTACTATAGGCATGACAACAAACTTAAAATATTTAGTAATAGTGGAAACTTAACCCAACTTTTCCCTAAATATATTATATATACCTCCTCATCGATTTCGATGCCGGCGAGCTTAAAAGCTAACCTAATGGAAGTTGGTTATTCTGACCCACAAAATGACTGGCTAGGCTTAACTCGGTTTTAAATACTCCTCCATACTTATAGCAGCAGAGCTTGCTAGTCGCATTGTAGGTTTACACGTAGGAGGGCTTAGGTCTCTCTATAGAGGTTCTGAAGTCTCCTTTGAGCGTAAGAGTAAACAAAGAAGGAAGTGATAAAGGTCATGTAAGTTCCTGTTGCGTATGGGCAGAGCAACTGGCCCTGTGATACGGCCCCTGATCCAGTAGACAATGAGTAACAAAACAACGAATGGAAAATAGGATCTCTACGGATTTTATCCATACTCCAGATCCAAGTTAAATTTAACGATCGCGCTTCAAAATCCTCAAAGAAATTTGGACTGCGGGGCAAATCAGGTGAATAGCGACGACGTAAACCTAGGTGGCCTTTTTATGTTTATAAAGAATTGCAAATACATGTTTGTGAAAGAAGATAGGTTGTCTATTCGAGTGCTTGTCAGATTCAGTAAGTAATAAGTGCTTACGGGAAAATTCACAACTTATTAGCATGGTGATTTAGGCAAAATTTGATGAAATTGTTAATATACTTCAAGGGGCTACCCGTTTGGGGACCCATTTAAAGATTCTTCAACACTAACATGCCGTCAGATAGTCAAGTAGGTAGCGGTGGCGAAGCGCCCATAAAACTTCGCGACGGCTTGCCTAATTTCATTTTGCGACTTTTCTGTGGGCTATGAAGAAAAGGGCGGCGTGCCTACGAATATTTTGGACGTGTCGTCACTAGTAGGTAGTCTCAAATGAAACCTAAAGCACTATTAGGGTAATAATACGTTAACCCTTTCGAGGTTTTAAATATGTATGATATGATATAATTCTCTTATTAATTCTGTCATATTTAATGGACCCTGCGCCTACCTTTCTGTTTAGCCCATTGGTTGACTCGTAGAGAATGCCTTATGGCATTAAGTCCACCATTTGTACCATCTTGTATTGTGCAATAAAGATTAAATAAATAAATAAAAGCACATCAAGGCTCATCAAAAACCAGTGTCTTTGATACCAAGTTCAGCAACCTTTCATAAAGACATAAGACTACAATATGGTCGCCAGTTTTATACAACCGTTGTTATATAAAGCGCAGGTTCGACCTCACATGGAGTACTGTTCTCATCTCTGGTCTGGCGTCCCGCAATACCAGCTTCTCCCACTTGACTCCATCCAACGTCGGGCAGTTCGTATTGTTGACGATCCCGATCTTACTGACGGCTTAGATCCACTTAGTCTCCGGAGAGATGTTGGCTCTCTGTGTGTGTTCTACCGTCTGTACAACGGGGAATGTTCTGAAGAACTTTTTGAACTGGTGCCATCGTCACGTTTCTACCATCGCACCTCCCGCCAAAGGAACAAAGTTCATCCTCATTTTCTAGACACATGGTATACCTCAATATGCCTCATTTAAGCTCACAGTACCATCTAATCTCGTTGATACAATTATGACATCTGAAAATTGGCCAAAAGACGTATGCGTCAAGCCCTGGCAACAGCCCTTTCGTAAAAAATATACAGATAAGAACAATACATAATAATTGTCGCTTTACGAAAACACAAATATTATATCAAAATGTTAGGAGATTACGCAGTAGAACTAGTTCATTTTACAGAAATGTCCTTGTGAGCGAATCTGACATATTTGCGCTCACGGAAACATTTCTAACGACCTCAATACGAGACTCCGAGCTTTTCCCACCGGACTTCACCGTATTCCGTAAGGACAGAACCGGTGACGCCGGGTGGGGGGAGTACTCTTAGCTGTAAAGGATACTTACAAAGCTCAGTTAATAACGCAGGTCGATGGCTGGTCATCAGATATGGAATTACTATTTGTTATGCTTAATATCAAAAACAATAAAATCTTGATATGTGTTGTATACCTACCACCAAGCTATAATAGTGATCAATATCTACGCGTAATGACATGTATTGAGAATGCAATTTGTAAATTTCCTACGATAAACTCTATTGTAATTGGTGATTTTAACCTCTCTTCGTGTACAAAGACTGTCGTGGATCAATTTAATTGTTTCACTGAGTTTTGTAAATTTAAACAATTCAACAAAATGTGTAATGAATACGGAGGCATTTTAGATTTAGTACTAACTGGAATTAGTAGTAACTACGTGTGCGTGGATAGCAATGTTGAGCCACTGGTACCCATAGATCCGTACCATCCACCGTTACAAGTGACTATTACATTGCCTAAAGGACAGGCACGAAAGCCAACGTCACCGTCACCGCTTGTGCAAAATGACACTCCAAGCGGGTGGAATTTCTTTAAAGTTAATTTCCATGTGTTGTATGCCGAGTTAGAGTCTATTGACTGGTCAAATGTTCTTAATTCGTATAACGTCGATTCCGCCGTCGAGGCATTTTACAAACATGTCTACAAGGTTTTTGATGCAACTGTTCCGAAGCGGAAATACAAAACGAAACGATACACATATCCATCGTGGTACACACCAGAAATTAAAAGATACATCAATTCAAAATATTTCCACTTAAAAAAATTTAAATCTCTAGGCCTACAATTTAACCATGAAATGTTTAAATATTACAGAACTCTCGTTAAGGACCTAGTTGACATAGCTTATAATAAATATTTGAATAATATGGAGCATAACATATGTAAAAATCCTCAAATTTTTTGGAAATATGTCAAAAGTAAACAGCAAGACAGACACCACAAAACTGAATATGTTTATGAAGGCAACAGTGTAATGGGACAGGAAGCTGTCGATGCTTTTGCCACCTTTTTCAGCTCCGTTTTTCAACCTGAGGTACCGCAATTAGATCCCAAAAAGGCAGAACGTGAAGCTGGTAGCAACAATGCATCGACAATTTCTATCCCCACTATCAATATCTCCGAAATAAGAGCCGCCATTCGGAAACTAAAACCAAAATCATCAGCAGGGCCTGACAGCGTACCTCCATTTTTGGTTAAGGACTGTGTCTCAGTGATCGAGTTAGTGCTTTCTCACATATACAACCTTTCGCTAAAGCAGGGCTTCTACCCATCTCAATGGAAAATCTCGAGAGTGACTCCAATTCCCAAGACTAGTGAGTCTTCTGATGTCACTACTTACAGGCCTATTGCTGTATTATCAGTGTTTGGGAAAGTATTTGAGACTATCTTAAACCGCTGTCTTCTTCATCAAATTAATAAGAAATTAGTAGATTGTCAACACGGATTTCGCGCCTCCAGATCCACTATTACTAATCACGTTTGCTTTTTCGATAGTATTTTGAGCCAACTGGATGCAGTTCGTCAAGTTGATGTTGTCTATTTCGACTTTAAGAAGGCGTTCGACCTGGTCGATAATGACACGCTCCTGCGCAAACTATCGTCTATAGGATTTACTCCGCAACTCCTTGCGTTCTTCTCTAACTATCTCAGGAATCGCTCCCAATATGTCCAATCAACTTGTTACCACTCTAAAAAATATTACACTCGCTCCGGGGTTAGCCAAGGTAGCAATCTCGGGCCAACCCTATTCTTAATTATGGTCAACGATCTGCCAAACTCTATTTCAGGAGTAGAATCATTACTTTATGCAGATGATCTTAAAATTATTCAACCGATCGCTAACCCTTCCGACTGTGCCGTACTGCAACAAACAATTAACTTAGTAAATTACTGGAGTAAAACGAACCGCTTATACCTCAATGAATCTAAGTGCAAAATAATAACTTTTAGCCGTTCCTCCAAGCCTCTCCTTGAAACGTATATTCTATCAAACGCTCCCCTTGAACGAGTAACTGAGGTAAAAGATCTTGGGTTGACTCTCGATACAAAATTAGACATGCACTCTCACATAACAAACACGTGTAAAAAGGCCAACAGAATCTTAGGTTTTATTATCAGAACCGCTTCACAGTTTCATGATCCAAAAATCGCTACAATTCTTTATAATGCCTATGTCCGAAGCAAGCTAGAGTACAATTCCATCGCTTGGGATTCTCGGGAGGCAATATATACCACTATGATCGAACGAGTCCAGCGTAAATTTGCTAGGTTTTTGTACAAAAGGTACTATGGATATTATCCCTTCTTATTTCCATCATCTTTTGTTCTAGGGATGGTAGGGTTAGAGTCTCTGGAGTTGAGACGCAAACAAACGCTTGCTATCCACTACTGTCTGCTTCTAAGGAATCGAATTGACAACCCATCCGTACTCGAACGTATGCGCATTTATGTCTCAGATAGGTATACAACTTCAGTCGGACGGAGCGTACGCAAACCAAGAAACCTTTTCGCTATTCCAAATGATATCCGGACCTGGCAAGCCTCAAATGCACCCATGTACCGAGCACAAATACTACTGAATGAGTTTCTAGCCTCCATCCAAATTGCCGATATATTCACAGACAACTTGACTTCTTTAAAGTGTAAAATCAATAGTCACCTGAATAGCTACTACTGTAAATTATAATTTATAATCTTTATGATATTATTAACATTTAACTAAATGTATTTAAACCGCGTATTAAAGTGTGGCAACTGTGAGCTTAAATTTGTTTTTTGATTTGTCGCAAACTAATAATATAAAATATAATATAATAGTTCCATATAAGTGTGTTGGCATTAGCTGTTAGCTTGTATGTGGAATATATATGAAAAAAGAATACCAAAAATAAAGGGGCATCTCGCTCGTTTCTGCCTAGAACGTGCGGAATGTGGAATGAGCTGCCTCCCGAGGTGTTTCCATTGCGCTTTGACATGGGGTTCTTCAAGAAGCGGGCGTACAGGGCTCTCAAGGGTCGGCAACGCATAGGCGGCTCCTGATGCTGCTTATGTTCATGGGCGACATTGACCGCTTCCCATCAGGCGGCTCGTCTGCTCGTTTGCTACTAATTTCATAAAAAAACACATAATGATCTCGCATGGATATCCACGTGTCACAGTTTGGCTTATCGAATAAGGGTCCAGAATGAATCCAACATGTTCTTAAAATCGACGACAGTTATGTGTCGCCAGTGTAAAGCTTATTGGCTAAACTGAATTTCAGAAATGCGAGTAAGATGCAGCAGGCTTAGTTTAGCATACTAAGGTATGCTGTAAACAATATTGGCAGCGTAACCAATAAAGAGCTGAGAGCATCCCAAAAATTATTGTATATTGTATCGTGTCGTGGTTATAATACATATGGACGATTGAAATGTAGCTGCTTTTAAAGTTAAGCAAGAAGGCTTTAGAAAACACAATCATATCCTCAGTTCAAGTAATATATTTGTAGACTTAAGAATGCAAAGGTATAAGATAATACACTTGTATAACACTCAGTACGTCACTCGTCAATACGTGACTTTTGGTTGCACTAAAACTAAATGCGAACATTTCGCCTCATTGGCTCATTAGAGTCTAGAATTATTAAGGGTTTTACAATCTCTGGGAGTAAATAAAGGTCTTTTTAATGTTAACCTTAACATACTGCCAGTGGTTTTACCCGCTAAGTTTCAAAATTGTTGAATCTCATTTTCACGCCGTTAGATGTTGAATTTGAAAAAGTTATCTCTTAATAGACCTCCATCCTAAGATTATAAGTTTTAAACTTCAAGGTCCTACCCTAAACAGTTTAGACTTCTCGTTGTGTATCATTATATTCATTATCTATACAATGCAACTTAGATAATATTTTACCGACGTAACACAAATCATATTGGATAATAAAACTTAAAAAACATACACAAGCAAGGCATAAAAGCTCTTCCTTTGGTTTTGCGAATCAGATCACCGCCACAGAGAGTGTACAAGCTCAAATTACAGACCCGGACAATCCTTGTGAACCCAATGATCGTCATCCCGGCTACAGAAAATAACTACATAATCAAGAGAGATTGGGATGTATTTACTTGGTAAACGTACGGTCAACGAGTAAATGGTATAGGTATTTATACGCGAAATACATACCAACAACATTATAGTCATAGTAACATACCTACAGCCCTTGAAGTCAATAGCATCATTTTTAATTAATATTCTTATCGCTATGGTTGTTTCACATTCTTCCTTCTCTCAAACCTATAAACGTTATATTGAAAATCATATAAACTAACTCGGAGCTTGCTTACCTAGTAGACCCGGTCGGTTTCCGGTGGAGTATTGTCACTTTAGCAGTACCATTTAAGTTCTAAAATTCATATTTGCTGTCGTCAGCATTTAGCATTCTTATAATACTCACTCTAAACTCCAAATGAAATCTATAAGGTCTGAATGTAATTAAAGACATTGTCTTTCCTAAGGATCTCATAAAATGACCTGAATTTCCCATTCGGTTTCACTAACATATGATCGCTACCTAATAGGTCTGATCAGTGCCGCAGTGCCAGTCGTAGCATGCGGTTTTTGAAGACCACAGAGAGTTTATAATATGTGTGTAGATAAAGCAGCGTATGTAACAGTACATAATTAAGACTTTAAAATGACCGTTAAGGCCCGAATAATACTAAAAAATTCAGATGTGAAACAGGTGTTCTCAATCAATAACGACTTTTAAAACAGATTTTTGGAAGAACTTTCAATCTGGCCATGTTACGATAAATAATAATAGTACATCATACAAATCAGTGATCAAATAGCAAATACTCTTTACATCATTCATAACTTACAGTAAGTGTTACAAGGAAATCATTAGGCGTGGAATGACCCGTTTGACGGAAATCTTACCTGAGGTTGTCAACGAAATATCTCCAGATAGGAATATCGAAGCTCGTTTAACTAGAATCACAAAAATACGAAAAAAGCATCGATTGTTTTGGGCTTTGCCACATAAGGAGTGGTCCTGAAATAAAGTAGCAGTGTACAATCTTGTGTATTTTTTAATTTAGTGCTAATTTTGAAGCAGTATATTTATTTTATTAATCCGTAGATACAATACTAATAAATAAAAATACAATCATAATAGAATATGTGAGCATATTTAAGTTTTCGCGTTTTTAATTCAACATACTTTGTAACCTTTTGAACAACATAATTTGACAATCTTCAATCGACATCCGCTACAATGCCACAATTGTATTTCCATTTTCACAACCCGTTTTATGCTTTCCAGAATTTCATCTTAGCAAGAAGCTACATTAATTAACTGTATTTTAGCTAGGATAGTCAGGAAGACTCTCTAATCTAACCTCTGACAAAGATTTTTCTATGGGAGATAATTTTCTATGAAAAAAGGCAAATACATTTAATTAAAAATTACTGTAACTACCTTAAAATGAAGCCAGATAAAAAAGTTTACTATTGAAGAAAGACAATTTATTAAGGTATAAAATAGCTCATCAAATCAAACTATAAGAAAAATCATGTTTTTGAGAAACACCTCAAAAATTCTGTCAGAAGACGCTGTTCAAAAAATTATGTGTATGATGGAATACAAAAGGCGAAAACTTCCAAACGCTGTTTTATTTAAGTATGATTGTATTTATGTTTAGTATGATTGTACCTAGAGATTATTTAAATATAAACACTGCTTCTAAATCGGCACAAAATAAAAAGATAAATCAATAAAGGCACGGCTACTTTTTTTCCGGACCACTCCTTAAATAGTCACTTTCGATCACAGTTTATCTTACTATAAATATTTCTAATCTATTTTTTTTTTTCCACAAATGTTTACCTAATTTTGTTATCAAGCGGACCCCTCCGCTAGACAAACGCTAGGAGGAGGAAATGTTAACCTAACTCTATCATTAAAATAAATAGCTGAACTGCCAATTACGGCAGATAAGGATATTTTCACAACAGATATTTAAAAAATAAGATAATGCTAGTTAAGTTATTGCGCAAAATAATAACGTATACGGTATAGCAACAAGTATCTCTTGTGTACACATTTTGTTCTGATATTTTTGTCGGTTAATGTCTAATCATTAGATCATCACAATACGCCCGGGCCAGCGCCGGCAGAGGTTTAAACACGTCTCATATGTGGTTCAAGCCTAGGCAACGAATACCTAAATAGAACCGTTTTTCCCCCGAAGGGTAAAAAACGGATATTTAGGTTTCTGCCGTAGCTTGAACCACACCTAAGGGCCTTGCCGGCTTACTTAACGTACTGAGGAGAAATCAGCCTGGCGCTGGCACCGGGCGACATTAGTACCTGAGTGGCGCGACAGATGGCGCTACTAGCCGAGGAATCCACTCGATTAGGGCTGAGTTACAAGGGTGTAATCTCATATGTGGTTCAAGCTACGGCAGAAACCTAAACATCCGTTTTTTACCCTTCGGGGGAAAAACGGTTCTATTTTTTTCATACTTTTAATTATTAACATGCCTTTTTAATATCCACTTTTATGATAGATGGCTGATTTTCTATCCACATAAGTTATAATTAAATATCACTTTGAGTATTTGTAATACCCAATTTTAAAGCAGAACACAAGCTTATTGAGCTTACTGTGGGACTAGGTTGATTTATGTAAGATTGTCCCATAATTTTAACTATAAAAATAATTTAATAATATTTATTTATATATGGTTTCAGCACGACGGTTTTTTATGTCTTCCTGTTTTCAGGCAGCGGACGTCGGAGGCTCAATAGCGATCCATACATACGGAGCGTTCTTCGGCATCGCAGTGAGTGCAGCATGGATTAACAGGAAAAGAGTGGTGGAACAGGAAGGACCAGGTTCACCGGCATCGCAGGAGGAGGGTGAAGGACATCCGCTGGAGGGACCGAACTATGGGAGTGATGTCACGTCGATGATAGGTAATCTTTCCGGTCATTTACACTCTGCTTAACGCGGTTATGAGGATGGGTGAACGAGACAGTGCTATACGAGTACACAAGCAAAGCGCTATCTCGCTTGCACACCGTCACCGTATGCGAAAAACCGCAGCAGTGTGATATGATAGCTGCCTAAATTATATAATCGCCCAAGATCCAGGGGCAATATTAGCTTTTTTAAATTGGAATACTATTACTTAAATACATTAATGTATTCCGTTAAAAGTTAAGAACTCGATTTTATTATTTAAGGAACTGTATGTACAATTATAATTAGTAATAATTAGAATTAGTAAATTTAATTTCATTTATTCTATAATTTTATTTTTGCAAGTCATGTCACAAAAATAATAATGTATTATTTTACATTGTAACATACCATCTGTGGAAGGGAAGGGTTTGATACAAATATCAAAAATACTTAAAAATATATATTAGCACAGCTACTGTAAAAACTGTAAGTTACACAATATATATATTATAATATTCCATCCCCCGCACACACGCATGAATATTTGTTTATATGTTGTATATATTTATCTGTGTTTATTATATATATCTATTTTTATATTTATCATCAACATCATATTTATAATTGTGTACAAATTCTATGTACTGTATACACGGTGCCCATGAGCATTGCGAGAGATTTTAACCACGCATTTCTGAGGTCAAAAGAATGAAAAAACATTATATGACTTAAACGCCAAAAAAAAATTTTTTTTTTATTTTTTTTTTTCAGTTTTTTGGAATGCTGTTCTACATAAAAAGTAAATGTCATTAGAAAAAAGTAACGGAAAAAGTAAATTGCTACATTTTTTCTCGTAAAAACTAGTCCATGAAAAGTGTTTCTTAGGTCTTTGATATCAGTCAATAAGAGATGTCTAGACTATGCCCCATACCGGTGAGATCGCCATCAAAAAATCATTTTACACTGAGAAACAATTCAAAATGCAATTTTTTGTAAGTAGTATTTACTCTGAAACTATGGCGAATTTCGGAAAAGTTTAAAGGACATTTTGTTGTCTAAATATGATCATGAATACACTGTTAAAGTCTCTCGCAATGCTCACGGGCACGTTGTATAGGTATCTGTAAATATTCTTAATTAGAAATTAGTATATTAGACAAATCTCACAATCTCATTTTCTCGCTGCACCCTTAGCAAATCTTTGTTTGGCCCTATGGTTGACTGGAAGAGAATGCCTTAAGGCATTAAGTCCGCCTTTTGTACTTTTTTATTTTTGTGTAATAATTTTTAAAATAAATAAATATTGTTCACAGGCTCCATATTCCTGTTCATCTACTGGCCATCCTTCAACGCTGCCCTCACAGGCTCACCCGCAGACTACCAGAGGGCGATAGTCAATACTTACCTCTCGCTCGCGTCTTGCTCGGTAAGTACTTGTCCCTATGAGGACCGCATGAGGACGGTCTATCATCCAATGGATTAACTTTTTTTTCTAATGGACTTTAGGGCTGGATTAACCTTTTGAATGCCAATAACAACTAAAGACCGAGCCACACCGGCTGCGTGTCTCAGACGTGCCCGTTCCATTGCGTTGTAAAATAAGAATTCTCATAAGACATGTCACCCGGCACGCGCACGCACATGTCACGCACGTCACGCCAGCGGTGTGACATGTCTTATGAGAATTCTTATTTTACAACGCAGTGGAACGTGCACGGCTACGCACACGCAAAGGTGTAATAAGTATTATAGTCACACCCAAAGCGCCAATGACACCTGTAAGACACACCGTTATGGCGTACGCTGTCAAAGTGACCTTTACACTTTAAAGTAAGGGTTATACGAGTATTTTCAACCGACTTCAAGATTTCGATGGAGGAGGTTATCAATTCGTCGGGATCTTTGTTTTTGCTTGTTTTTTTTTGTATGTTTACCGATTATTCAAAGACGGCTGGACCAATTTGGAAAATTCATTTTTTGTTTGAAAGAGTATACTTAACAGTTGGTCCCATTGTAACCAGATCAGGATCTGATGATGGGATCCTGGAGAAATCGAGGGAATTCTTAAACTATTATAGGCACACCTGATAGGTTATTTGAGTATTTTTTACAGCAGCTCGAGCATTTCCTTTTAGAAAGGTGGAGTCTAAGTGAAGTCGGTTCTTTTTTGTTTAAAATTATAATAAAGAGTTTTATCTTATTTATATTGGCTCGCTTATGTCCGGGGTCTTGGGTGATCTCGGCGTGCGGTGTTAGTGGCGTTTTGTATATGAGGTATGGCGTTTAAAGGGTTAATTTGGCAACTCTTGCGTGACGGTAGCTTTTCGCACTTTAGAAGAAGGTGGGGTCCTATGCTATTAATTAAAGAGTCACATAACGATTTGAAAACAAAAATCACTAATAAAGAAATAACGCACATGAACTGCATTTGATATGATATGATAGTTTGAAGTCTTGTTATACCAAAAATATACTTTTAGTACACATTTTATTATTATTCAATACCCGAAAATTTAATTCTTACAGAGCTTGTGAGGACGTTGATTCGTAGAAACTTGTCACTTGATTTCTTATTATTATTTTTTATGCCCTCCAATATGTTTTATATTATCTAATTTAAGCTAATTTTATTTATAAATTTAAACTTTTATGAAATACTTTCCAAAAAATACCACATAAACTTCGGCAATTTTTCTTAAAATTGCTCTAGGTAAACATACTCTTGCTTAAACGACTCATTTTCTAACGTATTATATATCTTACATACTAGTTTAACATAGATTAACATACTTCTTCACCTGTCTAAGCAAAAAATCGCGAAACAGCTAAGGTTAATTATTTATAAAAAAAACCGACCAAGTGCGAGTCGGACTCGCGCACCGAGGGTTCCGTACAAACCTGTAGGTATATAGGGGTCGTAACTTTAAAATTATTAAAAATATTTTTATTATATGATGTAACTAAAAATTTACGGTTTCGCAATTTTTCCTTTATCTGTGCTATATGAAGTTTCTTCCCTTTAGGTTTTGAGTTTCTTGCGAGTACTCAGTTTCAAAATGTGCGACTTAAATTACTATTTCTTTTGATTGCGTTGACATAAAAGTTTGGTTTTGCTACATCTGAAAGTTCATATAAGTTCGGAGCTCAGAGAAAAAGTCCCATTTTTTATACATCGGAGGTATCCCGCGGCATATCACTGTGGTGTTTTATTGCTGGCTTTAGTTCCTTCCTAGTATACTCCCTCTTTGGACCTGGAGATGATATTGTGACACTGTTATTTTTTTAAGGGTAATTTTAAGACATAAACTCGCTTTGTTGCAAATTCAAGATACTTGGGTACTTACTGTAGTTAAAAAAGATCCTGTTTAGTTTTATTGGTTTCACTGTCGTAAATTCGCAATATGTCTTACTTTGTTTGTTATAAGTGTAATTTAAAGTAGTTTGGTCCTGTGTCCGTGACCTACTTTTTGCTGCATGACGTAATATGGCGTCGGCGTCTATGTCGGGATGAATGACATGGACGATATCATAGTAGTAAAAAGAAGTAAACCACAGGCTATAAATGCTTCGCTTCCTTTGTCATCGACGCTTGTCGATGGCCACGGCTGTTCCAAAATCCAACCTAGGGGGGCTCTACACACGTGGCATTTTGTCGCGCGATTATCTGAGTCAATCTGTAGACCGTATTAAAGCGGCCTCCATAGGACGGAATTAGGAAACGTTCGAAGTTTTAAAGTCTTTTTGTGTTTATGTTTATAATTTTTTTTTTTTTTCCTGTTTTTATTGTTTTTTTTTTCTCTTGTTTTGATTAGGATATTCTTACTTTGGGGATGTGATCGTGGCGTCAATGCGCCGTGTCGTCAAATGGTTGCAACGGAAGACCAGCGCTGGCCCTGCCGGCATTTAACGCTGAGTTGCGACCATTTCGTGGCAATTAATGTTTCGGGTTGTATATGTTATTGTTTATTATGTTTTTTGTAATTGTCATGAATAAACCTTTCATTCATTCATTCATTCATTCATTCATATAGCCCTGAGTATTTGACATGAATTTCTATTTAATACCTCCATGCGTTTACGAGGAAAAAGGTAGTAAGTTTAAAATTTAAAAAAAAAATTCTTTGTATGATTTCACTAAAAAATTCTACTTTTTGTAGTTTTTCCATTTTCTATGCTATATGACGTTGCTTCGTGCCAAATTTCAAGTTTCTGAGTTCACGGGAAGTACCCCGTAGGTTTTGCGAGTGCCGAAAAACTAAAATTTGCAGCATAAACGACGGTATCTTTTGATTGCGTTGGCTTTTAAGTTTGATTTTTTCACAGCTCCAAGGGACAATAGACCTGAGTATTTGGTATAAATTTCAGCTTGATACCTCTACGCGTTTCTGAGAAAAATGGTCTTGACAGACAGACAGACAGACAGACAGACGGACAGACAGACGGACAACAAAGTGATCCTATAAGGGTTCCGTTTTTTCCTTTCGAGGTACGGAACCCTAAAAAACCGACAAGTACGAGTCGGGCTCGCGCACCGAGGGTTCCGGACAAACCTGTAGGTATATAGGGGTAGTAACTTTAAAATTATTAAAAATATTTTTATTATATGATGTAACAAAAAAATTACGGTTTTCGCAATAATTTCTTTATTTGTGCTATAAGACGTTGCTTCGTACCAAATTTCAAGATTCTGAGTTCACGGGAAGTACCCTGTAGGTTTTGATTCCCTTGCGAGTTTCGAAAATTTGCGGAAATTGTAGCATAAACGGCCGTATCTTTTGATTGCATTGGCTTAGAAGTTTGATTTTTTCACAGTTATAAGGGACAGTAGACCTGAGTATTTGATATAAATTTCAGCTTGACACTTCCACGCGTTCCTGAGAAAAAGGGTCTTGACAGACGGACGGACGGACAACAAAGTGATCCTATAAGGGTTCCGCTTTTTCCTTTCGAGGTACGGAACCCTAAAAATAAACATACAATCAAAAATTATTCCACTTATGCAATTTAAAAAAGAATTATCTTTCTTTTTTTATTAATTAAGTATATATACAATTACAAACTAACAGCTTAGCAGTCTTATTAGTATTGAAAAATTGAGCGAAATCGAAAGAAAACTTTACCGGACTCTTAATTTCTAGCATAACATGAGGAGAGAACCTGCTTAGCCCCAGTAACTAAAATTTTACATACACAAATTCAGGTTGAAAATAGAAATATTAAACTAACATTAGGCAGGTCTAATGCGACTTACATTTATTTATCTTGATTTATTTACCCCGTCAAATGTTAGTTTAATATGTGTGCAAAACACGAAAGTTTTAAACGTCTATATACAGTAAACCGAATTGCTAAACTGAAGTGGCAGTGGGCGGGGCACATTGCACGTAGAACCGATGGCCGATGGGGCGGAAAGGTTCTCGAGTGGCGACCACGAACCGGAAATCGCAGCGTCGGTAGACCCCCCACAAGGTGGACTGATGACCTGATAAAAGTCGCGGGAGTCCGCTGGATGCGGGTGGCGCAGGACCGGTCATTGTGGCACTCTTTGGGGGAGGCCTATGTTCAGCAGTGGACGTCTTTCGGATGATATGATGATGATGATGATATACAGTAAATAACAAAAATTGCTGAGCATAGGTCTCCCCCAAAATGTGTTCAAAATGACCACCTTATTCTCTTAACAATAAAGTCGTGTCAAGCCCATTTCTCTGCATTCCCATTTCCCATTCTTCTTGTCTGCATACTATTATGAAAATGCAATTTCTTTGAAATATTTTTTTAATTTCTAGTTTGTAATACGTATTGTAGTAAATAAATTAGTATTTGCATCAGGTCGTCACCTTCGTCCTATCATCTCTCGTCAGCCACGGAAAGTTTGAGATGGAGCACATCCAGAACTCAACCCTCGCCGGAGGAGTAGGAGTTGGCTCGGTCTGCAATATGCACCTGACTGCTGGCGGCGCAATCATGGTGGGCATCGGAGCGGCCTTTCTCAGCGTTTTCGGGTTCTCCAAATTTAAGGCAAGTCTGTAAAACATGTTTTAAATGTTCTATAAGTAAGAGCAGCATCAAGTTCGGATTTAACGTCCTTCACATTAGCATAGATACTCAAAGCAAGTATATATCTCAAAAGACATATTATTCGCGTTGCGTGTAATCTGTCCTGAGTGTACGAGTGTTTCAACTCTAGAGATGCTTTGTCTATAAAACTTTCGTAAGACTCTAACATATTAAAAATATTTATAGCGGGTTACTCACGTAATTTGCGTTTTGTTCGACATGCGATGCGGTGTGTCGCGGAAGGACGCTCGTGAGATGATCATCGTAAATTGATCGCAACATGTCGAACAAATTTACGTAAATTACGTGAGTAACCCGCTATAAATATTTTTAATATTGTAGTCTCACGAAAGTTTTATAGACAAAGCATCTCTAGAGTTGAAACACGCGTACACTCAGGACAGAAAACACGCAACGCAACTAATTTGGAAACGTATTTCAAGATGGCTGATACCATACATATTTTCTGTCATAAGTACCCATTTTAAATAAGACCATCCCGTTCAATCTTTGTATTATTATTACCTTGACAGGTCTATGGCTAGTATAGTATGTCTATGCCCAGATATGATTATGGCAGGCCAAACTTGGTAGCAGCAGTTGAAAAGTATACCATCTCGTTTTGAGATCATAGTGTAAGAAAAAGCAAGCACGATTATCTCTAACTATGGTGGTTATGCTCCAATCACTCAATTGACAGCAACCAGCTGGCTATCAAACTCCAATAAATGTGTTATATGTTTATCTATAAGTAAAAACAGTACAGTAGTATTATGTGTAACCTAAAACATGCTATATAAAGGATATGGTAGAATAATTCGCAACCATTAAGTTAGTCTCAGTAGCTCGGTTGGTTAGGGCAACGAGCCCCAAAGTCGCGTATCCCAGAGCCGTGAGTTCAAGTCTCGCCTGAATCAGTGGATTTTTATATCCTTTAAATCTAAAGATAATCTATTTTTTATATATATTTATTTACAGCCATTCTTCATCAGAAAGTGTCGTCTCCTCGACACATGTGGCGTGATGCACCTCCACGGCTTCCCCGGAGTGTATTCCGGGCTCGTCTCGGTCGTGGTCGCCGCGTTAGCCAGTGTGGAGGTGTATGGAGAAGACCTAGTGACTGTCTTTGAAGCTATGAAAGTAAGAAATATTTATTTGTCTACACCCATATCATAAATCCCCTATTCCGTGTTCAGAATTACCACCATTATTCCAACCGGTAATGTGACATCAGTGTATTATTTGTGACAGTGTTGTAAACATGTATGAAAATTCATCAACCGCATATCGGTAACGTAATGAAAATCCGGGCCCCCTCCCCGACGGCCGGGACAATGGAGTTGGCCTATTTCTTTGACCTCCACCACTTTACTGCCAGATGTCAAAATCCAGAAATAAGCCTATGCTTACTGCCTATACTATTATAGCAAACTGACTAGAGGGGTTTCGTTGCTCTCATTATTGTGTCATATTAGACTTGGCTAGCTCTCCATCTACTTATTAGGTGGACGTAGTTCTCCAGTCGGGATCTGTTCCATATTTACTGCCCTACCACACTTATCAAGGATGATATTCGCATTAGTTCGTTACCTCTATTTTGGGCGTAGTTTAAAAATATACCCGGGTCCAAAATGGCAGGCTGTTTTTATATTCAACCCGATTTGGTAGTGAAACTACAGGCTTACCGTTTATTAACCTTTTGAACGCTTTCTCGCGTCAAGACGTGGCCTACACGCCAATATCTCGACTAGTGAATAACGAATATAAACCTTATCTGTCAGCAGGACAATTGCTTTGACAGCGTCCGCCATACCCACTTTAGTGGTCGTTGGCGTGGTACGTGGCACGACAGTACATGACCGATTTAGTGGCTCTTGGCGTTCAAAAGGTTAAGAAAGGATGTTGGTAAAAAGTTGGTTTATTGTAGTTAGGGGCAGTTTAATGTCTTCCGTGGACGAAGACGGACTCAGGTCAGATTTTAATATTTATTAAAGACGAGTATAGCTACCTTTGTCTCGATCTGTTTTGATAAAGAACGCCTTGTAACATTAAAAATCTCAATAATCCTTTACCCCCACTTGCAGAGCCCGCACTAACCTGGAGTTACCATGGGGACCAGTACAATATGCCACTGGGTTAATTAACGGTCTTCTTCTTCTCGTGTCGATGGTTTCAGACTGTGTTGGACCAGAAGGTAGAGACGCTAAGCGCCCTGTTTGCCGCATCGCGGAGGTCCCGCTCGGAGCAGGTGTGCGGACAGGACGCTGACAGGATAGCATGTGCTCCATCGTTTGGGTTAACGGTAACCCCGGATTAGTGCGGGCTATGCAAGTGGGGCTTATTGATTCAGAAAGCTTGATTTTAGTTTCTTTCTGGCAAACATGAATGTCAAAATAACGTCTATCAATAGCACCGTCTATCTTTGAATGGCTCTCATTTGAAACATTTGCAGGAAGAAAGAGACAGTGGAATGCAAGCCGGGTACCAGCTCGCGGCTCTTTTGTGTACCATACTAATAGCCGTCGTCTTTGGCTTAATTACGGGTGAGTTTCAAGCTCAGTCAAAGTACAGTCGCCATCCGATATATCGGAGCGGCCAAGGTGATCACAAATATCTGAACAACGCCTCTATTGTCAAGGCGATACAGTGCATGCTCAGATATTTTGAGTACCTTGGCCGCCCCGATATATTTGATGGCGACTGTACGAGTTAGCAGCAGTAGTAGTGAGGTGTTCAAAATAATCTCTAATCGCTGTTCATCCTCATCCTCACAGTGTTTGTGCTGGCTTTTTGCCACGGCTCAATTGAGCGAGGCGGACACCTTGGCAACCTAATCCCATGAATTGACATGAAGCGACTGCCATCTGACCTTCCAACCCAGAGGGAAAACTAGGCCTTGTTAGGGTTAAGTCCGGTTTCCTCACGATGTTTTCCTTCACCAAAAAGCGACTGGTAAATAGCAAATGATACTACATACGTAAGTTACAACTACAGGCGATACAATGATTTCCGGATTGAAAGTCGGACGTCTTACCGCAGTTACCACCAGGCAACAAACGCTTCAATCTCTCATATTCTCCTAGAAATAAAGTCATGCTACGATCATTTTCAAAATCTCAACCGTTAGAGAAAGTGTCCGCAATTTATATGGTTCCGTACCTACAAAGGAAAAAACGGAACCCTTATAGGATCACTTCGTTGTCCGTCTGTCTGGCAAGACCATTTTTCTCAGGAACGCGTGGAAGTATCAAGCTGAAATGTATATCAAATACTCAGGTCTATTGTCTCTTGGAGCTGTGAAAAAATCAAATTAAAAGCCAACGCAATCAAAAGATACAGTCGTTTAGGCTGCAAATTTTAGAGTTTTTCGGCACTCGCAAAACCTACGGGGTACTTCCCGTGAACTCAGAAACTTGAAATTTGGCACGAAGCAACGTCATATAGCATAGACAATGGAAAAATTACAAAAAGTAGACATTTTTAGTAAAATCATACAATTTTTTTTATTTTTTTTTATTTTAAACTTACTACCTTTTTCCTCGTAAACGCGTGGAGGTATTAAATTGAAATTCATATCAAATATTCAGGCCTATATTACCTTTAAGCTGTAAAGGTTTGTACGGAACCCTCGGTACGCGAGTCCGACTCGCACTTGGCCGGTTTTTTTTTACTAGTTTTTGAGTTGCTCATCCAATGAAGAGAGTCATATAATATCGATCGAACTTTATATTTAATATTGCGAAGCGCATTTGATCTTATATTTTATCTTTATTTATTTATTTATTTTAAACTTTATTGCACAAAAATAAAAAAGTACAAAAGGCGGACTTAATGCCTCAAGGCATTCTCTACCAGGCAACCATAGGGCCAAACAGACGCAACTCTTCTTACGCAAAAGGTTACGGACGTTAATTGTTGAGTAAGGGCCTTATCACACTTGAGCGATTTAAAAGCGATTTCTATACAAAACTCGTTCGCGGCGAACTCGCCGCGTGTTCGCTCCCATACAAAACTCGTACATGGCGAACTCGCCGCGTGTTCGCTCCCATACAAAACTCGTACATGGCGAACTCGCCGCGTGTTCGCTCCCATACAAAGCTCGTACGCGGCGAACTCGCCGCGTGTTCGCTCTCATACAAAACTCGCTCGCAAATCGCAAGTGTGATAACGCAGTTAGGCTTCGAGCAACGATTTAAAGGAGGTTTAGATTCAAACAAGTTTACTTAAAATATTGCTCGTGAAAATGTGTAACTGGCCAGTCTTAAACCGTAATAAGACTGTCAGATAAACTGCTGCACGAGTCGTTCTTGAACAGATAAGATTGTGTATCCATAGTATTACTTGATCGGTGAGGTTAGGGGTTCACTTAAAATTGGTAATTCCATAGATTACCTATTTATTAAACAAAAGAAAATACGTAAAGGACTCAACTATTAAAGTCCGTTACTGGACGGTTTTGACCCTTGGTATTAATTATCTTTTTTTTTTCAGGATTCATAACAAAGATGAACATATTTGGCCCTGTAGAGAAAGCACAACAATTTGATGACGAAACGTTTTGGGAGGTTCCTGCTTAAGTCTTGACGGACTTTATGTGGCCTAATAGAGAAGGTACTCAACTTGGTGCAAATAATAACCCGTGAAAGTGGCATTTGTTCTTGTATCATGTATTGTGAATTTGTTCGGTATGTAATTTTTTATCGTTTTTCCTACTGTGCTTGATTTTTGTGTCAATAAAATGAAATCTTCTATATCCGTAAATTTTAGTAAAGAGCCCACGACACTAAACCTAGTTCGACAAGACAGTCCCAATCAGTTGCGTCACTCAAGGGAAACCTCAATAAACTGTGGCTTTCCAACGACTTGTGTACCTAGTATATATTTACAGCATTTCCTTTCTGAAAGTACGTATAAGTAGTGCTCGTTTGTCTATCTTGTGTATCTCTCTCAATTGCTCAAAGGTTAGCTGGAAGAGATCCCTTACAGGGATAAGTTCGCCTTTGTACGTTGTATTTTCTTTTTATAAGACTGTATTTTGTCCTGTTTTATGTACAATAAAGTGTTTACATACATACTTCTAGATGATATAAATATATGTATATAACTAGTTTCGTCTTCTTCAAAAGGGGAACACGAAATGGGGGTTTTCCAATGCAAAAAACCTGGCAATTTTTTTTCCATTTGTGGAAAAAAAATGGAAAAAGAATAAAAAATCTGGTTTTTAGTATGATACGAACAAAGGATATCTGGGAGACTTATCATTGATAAGTCTCCCAGATATCCTTTGTTCGTCGCAGCATCAAAGGGTTTTAGATGTATGCCAAAACATAGCGCCTGATCTTTTATATTTATAACATAACATCGGGTATCATTGTTGCTACGACAATTACTGTTATAGTTGACAACATACAATGTATTGCCAATTTACGGAGTAAGTGTTACATTGACTGCATTACAAATATGTGACATATTATCAATAACGTAACATCTTGTTGCAGTTATAAAAAGATCAGGCGCTAGGTTTAAGTTACAGCATCTTTTTCTGTTATATCGGCAGTTTTTACCTATTTTGGTATTACTTTTTTCCAACTGAAAATATTTGTTTGTCTGTCACTCTGACTTCCACCTATTAAAAGCTGCCAGATGCCCGGATCCATCAATAAGGATGGTAAAGCAATCTAACTAGACAAGTTTCATTGATCACATTATTGTGTCATAACATAACATAACTGACGTGGCCAGCTCTTATATAGTCCAATAAATGCGGGATATTTCACTAAGCCAGTCCCACTACGCAAAACAACCGTGAGTGAAGCAATAAGTGTTCTGTACCGGAAATGCTATAGCTATTTTGATGTTGCTTATGTTCATGGGCGACGATGACCGCTTCCAATTAAGCGTATCTGCGGTTTCTACTACTTATTACATTACAACAACAAAGAAAAAATAGCCGACTTCACTTAGGCTACACCTCACCCAGAGTAAAGTCCCTGTAATAGAGTACTCAAATGCCTAGAATACTTGCAGAGTTCCCTCGATTACCCTTAGAATTATTAGATTTCCCTTAGAATTCTATTAGAATTAGCCTTTCAATAAAAAAAATCCAAATCGGTCCAGCCGTCTTCGAACATAATTAGAACTATAAAAAAATTGTCAAAAAAGCAACAACAACAAAGATCCCGACGAATTGAGAGACTCCTCCGTCGAAATCTTGAAGTCAGGTGAAAAAGGAAAAATACCAATGATAATTAATATTTATATGATAGTCCCTAACCTAACTGATATATGTATATGCGAATAACTAACGAATGACAAAACAATCAATGAACCCGCATATAAATTGAAGTTGAATTGTCCAATTGAAAACCCCCGATAATGGATACCAAGCGAGTGTGAAACCAAAACAACTTCCCTTGTCGACCTTTTCCAAGTTCACAAGTTACTCGTAGTTACCAACTGACCGCGGCTCAAGCTAAACTAAAACTAACTACATACTAAATAGCGATCCTAAAACCCAATTGTTGTAGCACTTAACCCAGACTTTAAAATTAGTTCTGTTTCAAGTGGGGAACTTTGATGTACAATTGAATTTATATAGGGAATGGAATTTAAAGTTCAAGTTTAGGAATAAAAGTTAAATAAAGGGAGAAGCGATTAGATTACTGAACTAAGTAGTATGTAAATAAGTTTCTGTCAATTGTTTCATTTTTGTAGACGTCATTTCCGACTGTACAGTCACCATCGGATATATCGGAGCGGCCAAGGCGTTCATAAATATATGAACAACGCCGTTCATAAATATTTGATGGCGACTGTACGCGTATAGTCTCGAAAGTATTTTTATTGCACATCATTGTATTTTATAAATTTACATTTCGAGGGTTGCGAGGTAAAACCCGATAAGTAGAAATAATTTTTAATTTAAACTAGTAGTCCGCCTCGAACTCAGAACTCGCGATTTCCTTGCAAACGAGATGACCAATATAGCAAGACCCATTGTCCCCAAGACCCTTGGTCGTTCCTGCTCATATACGAACTCTCAAATTATATGTATCTCTGCTACAACCCCAACAAATTTCATGAAGATCAGAAAAGCGTTACTAAAGTTATCGCGGAACAAACTCTCAAAATCAAAAAGCCATCGAAATGCTGAAACGTCCCACTAGCCAGAAGTTGTTTGTAAGAACTCACTTCGCTCGTTCGATAAACACCTAACGTATGTCAGCTTATTTTTCTATTTTCAAAAACCTATTAGCTCGAGTTATCGGGTTTCACCTCGCAACCCTCGATTTGCAAAATGTTGTTGGACTTGTCAATACGAAATGTATAGCCTAAGCTCAAGGGATCCCATAGTAGAGTTCACTATCCATCTCATGGTTAAAGAGGTATCATCAGATCATCTATCATGTCGAACACATATACAAGCAAAGTTACAAATCAATATAATTGGGTTAAAACTTGCAATATTTTATTACATTGTTTCTCAATTCGTACTTATATATACAGTTAGGTGCATAACTGAACCAATGTGCATCACTTTGACATGTTTCTTTCATTATTTCAGAAGAGGCTAGTTATTAAGTTACTATTTTATTATTAATTGGTAACAACGCTAATAAACTTACTGACCTATTATGTTATTGTAGATAAAAATAAACATTTTCTCTATTAGATAATATTTGGTACTGACTCAGTTTTGCACCGACATCGTTAAATGAAGATAAGTCTTATCAATTATGAAAAAAATAAAAACTTTCAGGTTATATTTGTTCGTCTCGGTGTCAGCTATGTATCCATATGAAAGCCAATTTCGATTCATTGCATTCACAATCTTGATTTTTTTATTCGTCCATGATTTTGAACCAAAAACCGTTAAACTACATTTTTTTTATTTAACCCGATATTGATATTTTTCTTTTACACAACCAGGTAAGACAATTAGTTGAAATAGTACATTATATGCTCTTTAAAATGAGGTGTATGACTTTTATATCACTCACGTATTTTTATGGTTATCTCAGAATGAAGTCCGCTACAAAAATTAACTAACGAGAAAGTTGTTCGGCCATTTGCCTTGACTCAGTTTTGCACCTGACAATACATTGCCAGTAACTAATTACAAAAATAAGCCTGATTTAAATGTTTGATAACTAAAAGAATGGTCGTGGAATTCCTTACTTTAAATGAGTTACTGAATTGGGAATGCCTAAGAAAAAATGAAATAATGGGAAAAATAAATTAGGTGAAATTTCACAGTTTTCGGTATGAAATTGAGAAAAATGTATAAGTCGGAAGAAAATAATTTGTGCAGCAGTTTTGTAGCGGTACCCAAGGATTAATATTTTACGTTTAGAACTTTTATGTAACTTTGATTGTTATCAAATTATTTACATTTTACTAAGGTACTAATTTTGACTCATTTATGCACCTAACTGTACCTATATTAGTTATAAGCCAAGCAAATAAGATATAAAAAGTGTTTTGAGGAATTAATTCCCAGCAGGCTTGAAATCGTTTTAATACCTTCACTTGGTCCTAAATGCATGTGATCTGAGTTTGCCCAATCCCAGGAGGTGTGCATAACTTTTTAGCGAAATTTTTGCTCTTTGTCAGTTTTTTGGTTGTAGCTCAAAAACGATACATCCGACGGAAAATGTCATTCATTTTAATTAAAGAGGGTTAAATTCTGCGTCGATTAAGCAACTTATCTTTTAGTTCGGTTCAGCGGTACAGCCGGAATCAAAAGTTATATACCGGGAAAATGCCTCATTTAATTGAAAAACTCATATTTTGACTTCCATACCACATATCTTCGAAACAGATGACTCCTGTTGAAAAACCTATAGAATAAAAGTTGTATAGAATATATTTTCACGTTATATCGACATCACAATTTTCAAAAACAGTGATTTTGAAAGACTAAATTTGGCATGAATTCAAAATCAGTTATTTATAAATTCTTCTGAGTTGCATATTTTCCATAAAATATGATGTGTGAGGCCTACATTTAATGCATCGTTACAACTAATAATATTTCAGTGCAAATTACTAAAACGTACCCAATCAGAAAACTATTTATACACCGTGTTTTATTTATTTCTAAATTCCAAGGATACATTCCTGAGCTTAACTTAAGTATATTTCTTAAAGACGCCAGTGCCCTACTTTGCTCCAGTTCTGTGGTAATCGATATTTCATTTTTGTCTTTCCGATTGTGTAAACCTACATTTAATTATTCTTTTAATCTGAGAACCCGCTTTAAAATCATGTAAATGTGTGTTAAGTCACTACCATATGGTTCCTTTGTATCTCGGATTGTTATTGTTCGAAATTTCATTGACATGTAATAATGTCCAATTGTTTGGTTGAGTTAATATACCTTATTTACATTAGGAGCCGATTGGGGAATCAATCAATAACTGCTGAACCTATTTAGATGAAACTTAGTATAGAGATATTAAGACGATTGTCGCCGGAGTGTCCTTGAGCGTTTGGGCGCTCTCTACCCGCGCCACCCGCGTACCCCTCTCATTGCGATCGTGCGTAAATCCGCTGCGATGCACCGCAATAATGTTCAAAGAATATGACTTTACTCAGAGGCGCGCGGGCAGATTTATAATAATCATACATAATCCTTTTGTGGATGTTTTGTGATTTGAATACTGTGATTAAGTACTACGGTGATATTTTTTAGGAATGCTACTAAATAAGATAAGTAATAACGATCTAGATTAGTAGATTTTTATGTAAAAAAATGAAAACCTAGATTTTGAATTTGAAGTACAGTGAGCGGCAAAATATTTATGAATTTACGAAATATAAAAAAAAAATACTGACTAGTACAGCAAAAAAAACTGAATGCACATCAAAGCGGTGTTTTCATGTGAATTTGGATTTTTTTTGCTGTGCAAGTAAGCTTAATAGATGGTTATTTTTTTGTTGCGATTTTAAATATTAACCGTAAAAATGCACTTAATTACGATAAATTAACAAAACTAAGCCTGTTGCGAGTTGCGAATAGTAAAAATGCACATGTAAGGAGCGGTATTTGTGCACGAAATCGTCATACAAATGAGAGCTGTAAGCCCATTAAATTTAGATCTTAAAAATATAACACAGCGCAAACACTTCTCAGGGTTCCATAGCCAAAATGGTAAAAACGGAACCCTTAAAAGTTTTTTGAAACATGTCCGTCTGTCCGTCCGTATGTCACAGCCATTTTTATTATAAAACATATATTACTGAAATTTTATCTAGAGGTGTGTTTCATGTGCCGCTACTTTGTTTTCTGGCTAAATTGCTAAAAAAATATTTTAGGTGAGGCACTCCATACATACATATGCCAAACTAAATGTCAAAAATATTTTTTTTGTAAATATGAACATGTACGATACGGCTTTAAAAATATCTTATACTAGCTGTGCCCGCGGCTCCGCCCGCGTGGAATTCGGTCTGTGTCAGGAAGCGGCTAATTCACCCCTAATTTCTCTCCCGCTACCCTGGAGGCGGAATTTGAAGTAAAGTTGACAGATGGATACGCTAGAGGACAGTAGTCCTAATAAAATATTTTACAATTACCACTAAGAAAGTACTGAAACTACACTCAAAAATGAATACTTACTTTTTTTATCCTATTAATTTTTATTGGCATGATTGAAACGACATAGATTAGTAGGTGTATATCGGACGATACAGGACCACTTTTGTATTTATACGTTCATGTCCACGGCAAATATCATCCAAATCGATAAATCGATCCTGTCGTCAAATCAGTCTAAGCATGAAAGGTAAGAATAGGCGCGGTTGAAATTAGGGGTGGGGGGGGGGGGGGTTCACAAATACAGAACTGATTTTTTTCTATTTGAGGAATTAGTAATCCTTAAGGGGTGATTTCCGGGATAACAATGCAAAAAAAACCGGCCAAGAGCATGTGCTCAGTGTAAGAGTTTCGTAGATGCCGCCCTGTTACAAAACATCCGTTCAAAAGGTCGTTTATTAAGGGATATTTGCCGGCGCTTACGTCATTTTACTATCCGGCACATCCTTTCACTATGCGATTTTGACTGATAATTCAAAACCGGCTGAACCGATTTAATTCCATATACTTAGTTTTTATTGAAAGTTCTTATCAGGCCTCACCAAATTTCAGCTTTCTAGTGCGAACAGTAACTGAGCTAGACCGCGGACAGACGGACAGACATGGCGAAACTATAAGGGTTCCTAGTTGACAACGGAACCCTAATTATGTACAGAAGCATACACTGCACCTACACACATATTAAAAATCCATTGAAACCATTAGAATGACCGCCATTAAACCGCCATGACCAACCTTATTGCACCGGCTTTCGGGGGGGGTGATTTTCATTACGTTACCGTAGGTAATGAATTTTCATACGTTTTTACCACACTGATAATACACTGATGTTACGTTACTGTTTGCAATTATTGTGGTAATTACATACGGTTCCGAACGCGGAATAGAGGATTTATGATATTGGTGTAGATCAAGATATTTTTTCTTCAAGGTAAGCACAATACAATGCACTAATGAACGTCAGAGAAAAATAAAACACGTGAGTGTCGTGGAACACTCGGTTGGAACAAAGTTATGTTATTTCATTTTTGCCTTTTTCGTAACTTTAGTGGTTTTCATGTTTTTGTATTTTTTTGAAATTATTGAATTTTTTGAAATTCTTGAATTTTTGGATTTTTTTTGAAATTTTTGATATTTTGGAAGTATTTAAAATTTTTGAAATTTAATAAAAATTTAGCTAGTTTTTTTATTTTCGACATTTTTGATTTTTTTTGCTTTTAGGTTCTCGACTTTTTTTACTTTTATCACTTTGTCACTTCTCAGTTTCACTTTTCACTACACTTCACTTCACTTTATTCTATTTTATATATTTTTTATTTCATTCCATTTTCGTGACGTTTTCATTTTCGAACCGTCCGATGAGGAACTTCGTTCCAAAACTACCACCGGTTCTAACACTTCTAACCCTACACCTCTGGCCCAAAAAGTATTATGTTATGACCGAAAAGAAACTTGACGGGACTTATTTTTTTCAAAACAGTAATACATTATTAGATCTTAAAGATACAAAATAAGGCGTAGTTCTTCAAGAAAAGAAGACATATCAAAACAGCTTGAGAGACAGATAATGTACCTATTGTTTAATTATAAAAAAATATATATATTATAAGAGAAAACTTCCTAATCTGGCTGCTTCACAAAACGTTTGATATGTTTTCCTACCTAAACGGTGTCCTATAAATGTTAGATGATTTTGTAGTAGTTTTTTTGGTTTGGGCCATGCATCTTTGTCCGTTATATATAGTCCTCGAACCTGCAATAACCTTTTGACATTCATGACATTTTCAAGTATTTCTTAAGAGCGGGTAAAAGTAAATTTAAAGCATCGACGGGTAACATGTTATAAATATGAACACCTTGTCCAAAAAATTACAAATTATTTCAATACCAAATTTCATTTTCACGTGGTAGATGTATAGATAGATTTTATAGAAAGTACCTTTCAGGCTTCACTTCCATTTTTTTTTTTGTTCTAAAGTAAGATGGGGGGGGGGCTTTTTTGAAGATGAAACTATCCTTTGTCCTTTCTCGAGACCTATCTCTATACCAATTTTCATATAAATCAGTTCAGCGGTAAAAAATTCCTCATACCAACTTCCAACCCCCACAAGGGTTTGAAAACTATCCTATGACGTTTATCGAGACTCAAATTATCTCCATACTCATTTCTATCTAAATCGTTTCAGCGGTTAAAAATTCTCCATACAAACTTTCAACCCCATTTTCACCCCCACCAGGGTTGATTTTCGGGATTAAAACTATATATTATCCTTTCCCGGGACTCAAACTATCTCTATACAAAATTTCATCAAAATCCGTTCAGCCGTTTTCACGTGATGCGCGATCAAATAAACAGACAAACAGATTAACAGATAAACAGACAAACAGATAAACAGACAAAAATTCTAAAAATTATTGGAACGTGTTCTGTTATCGATTCTAAGTATCCCCAGCCAACTTTTTTTCGATTATCTTCCATGTACAGACTTTCGACCCTATTCAGCTTTATTATATGTATAGATATATATAGAGTATTTTTAAACTTTTTTATTAGGTCAATATTTTCAGAAATAATTGCTTCGAAAGTCTAAATATAATAGCCCCCATATAACTTTTAATCCGTAAGTCTAAAAAATATGAAAAAATACCAAGAAGGCTTAGTACTTAATTTTCTACGAAAATTATTTCACATATTATCGGTTCATCCGTTTTTGAGTTATCCCCAAGAAACTACTTTCTACGGAACCCTACATTATACATGGTCCGATACAAACTTGGCCGGTCTTTTAAAGATATTTGATAGGTAGTATTAACCCTTAGTAGTAATTTATTTATTCACTTGTGTTGATCATTAATATAAAATTTGTATTTATTTGCATTTCACCGACATAGTAAAGTTTTTTTTAGGGTAGTCAGCGCGCATGTGAATCTTCTGGGGTTGCAGGCGTCCATAGGCTTTATAACTGCTTTCAATCAGGTGGGTCGTATGCTTGTTTGCCAGCGTCGTGGTATAAAAAAAAGCTTTTTTTCCTTTATTCTTACATACATTGAACTCTTAAATATCAGCAATTTTTTATTAGATTCTCAATCAGGCTTTGCTCAGTGATAGTTAGTAGACTGAAATTTGGTATGAGTAATTATGTGTTTTAATTACGCCTACAAAGTGGTAAAACAATGAGTATCTGAAACCCATTGTTGGATAGGTCTTTCAAGAAGAATATGCCTTAAATAACTTTTGGATAAAACGAATACTTTCGTAAATAATAGCTTCGAAAGTTAAAATGCTCTTTGATTTTTGAACCGTGGGTCCAAAAAAATTGGGGAAATTCCTGGAAGTGAGGCCATTGAAATACTTATCACGTATTTTCAATAAAAACTATATGAATAAAATCGGTTGAGCCGTTTTTGAGTTATGCCTATTAATAGTAAAATAACGTAAGTGCCACAAAATATTTCTTTATAGACTACCTTTTGAATGGATGTATTGTAACAGGCCGGCAACTACGGATCCCTACACTAAGCATAGCCCGATATTCTCTTGGCCGGTTTATCTGCAATCCTTTGCAGTTTACTTCGCAATATCTAGATTTGAGAAATTAGTATAAAGTATAACATTAAAGATTGTGTTTAATCTTAAAATAAAACGCATATTAAATTCGTTTAGAACACGGTATTCTTAAAAAAATATGTTTAAATAAATTCGGTTCTTTGGAGTTTTTTATTAAATTAATTTTTAGTCTATTGTATTGCAGTACTAGCAGATTTCCGCAACTCGACGACTAATGCCTATTTTGCGTGATGCATGCGTCTACTAAAACATAATAATTTTAGTTTACTTACACGACCAAATTTGTTTTCAGAGCAATGTGAGATTCATAATTTTTGTTTTTTCTCCATTTTTATATCATTTGTTTTTTTACATGTATTATAATCTAAATAAAATACACTTTTTATACGAACGTACATAAACATGCATACGAGTACATTATCTTAAAAGATAAAACGTCTATACATTATTGATTCCGGGAAGACACGTTATATCCGCACCGCATGAACCCTCTGCAGTTATTTAGTCTTTATGCACAGTAAGTCCGATATTATTGCTCACGGGCCAAGCACAAGTATATGTAGTACAAGGGAAGCACGGAGCGACGAGCGACACAGCCTCCTCGTCTCAAAGCTAGCTCACGACTGCCAGCAACGCCGTTTTCGAGCTAATAACGCACAAAATGTGGAATTATGATCAAGTTGCTTAAGAAAATTTAATCAATTTAAATATCCTACGTTGAGTTTGTAGTGTTCTGTAGTACATATTTTTTAGTTCAACAATATTTTAAATCGAATGAGCCGTTCAGTAGATATAAGCAAAATTAACCGTAAAACGACATTTAGTTACATTTACATAACGGAGAAACTACAGATGTGCAAGTTGCGGAAACTTTCCATATAATTGGAAATATTCTCGGAAATTTCTTGAAACTTTCGTAAGAAATATAGGAAATTGGAAATTTAAGAAATTGAAAGTTTCAAATCCCATACAAATATGTGAGAATATTCGGAAATTTTCATATGTGGAAATTTTCGCAATTTTGGAAACTTTCCGATGGCACATCAGTAGGAGAAACTATACGTTACACGAGTTGTACATGACAATGTTGTACATGAAATGGTAATTTACATATATTTTTTTCAAAATTTTTGAATGACCCGTTATTGAGATATATCCTTTAGAAAGTAACAGTTTTCGGCCACAATCATCGCCTAGCGCCTTAATCCGCCACTATGACTTCTAAGATAAAAACTATTCTATTTCCTTTTCCAGAACTTAAACTATCTCCATACCAAATCTTATCTATGGACTTAAATCAGTTCAGTGGATATTGATTCCCCATACAAATAACTTTTGCCCCCTTTTCACACCCTTCAGGTATAGTTTCTGGGATAAAAACTCCCCAGGACTCAAACTAGTTTCATAGGTACCAAATTTCATCTAAATCGATTTAACTATATTAATAACTCTTCATACTAAATTCTTACCCACTTTTCAGCCCCTTAAGAGTTGGTATTTTGGGATCAACACTACTTTTTATGGACTCAAACTATCTCAATCGCTATACAAAGTTTCATCGAAGTAGGTTCAGCAGTTACTCAATCGGTCCCTAAACCAAACAATTGAAAACTAGACATGTCAATGTAATTCCATTTCAAACATTAACAGCCTGAAATACACAGGAAGCATATTGTATTGACTTAACACACAGGTGCATCATTTTGTAGCGGGTGCTCAGAGTAAAAAAAATAATAATGTAGGTTTACACAATTAGAAAGACATCAATGAAATATCGATTACCTCAGAACTGAAGCGAATTATGACACTGGCGACTTTGAGAAATAAACTTAAGTTAAACTCAGATTTACAGATAGTTTTCAGATTGGGTACGTTTTATAAATTTGCAGTTAAATGTTGTAGTTGTAACAATGCATTAAATTTAGGCCTCACACGTCATATTTATGGAAAATATGCAACTTAGAAGGATTTAGAAAAAAAAAACGATTTTGAATTCATGCCAAATTTAGCCTTTCAAGGTAGCTGAATTTGAAAATTGAGATGTCTATATATCGTGAAATTGTATTCTCTTCAACTTTTGTTCTATAGGTCATTCAACAGGAGTCATCTGTTTCAAAGATATGTGGTATGGAAGTCAAAATATTAGTTTTTCAAATAAATGAGACATTTTATCGATTTATAATTTTTGATTTTGGCTGTACCGCTGAACTGAATTATAAGTTAAGATGCTCATTCGACGCAGAATTTATCCATCTTTAATATTGATATATATAATATTTTCCTTTGGACGTACCGTTTTCGAGCTAGAAGCAAAAAACTGACAAAAGGCAAAAATTTCGCTAAAAAGTTATGCACACCTCCTGGGATTGGGCAAACTCAGATCACATGCATTTAGGACCACGTGAAGGTATTAAAATGATTTCAAGCCTGCTGGGAATTAATTCTTCAAAAAAATCAAATTTTCTTAGCCTATTGGTAGTTAAGAGCACATCGATCGAGCTATGCTAAGTGTACCTTTACGGTTACTAGGTCGCTACACTGTGTCAGTAGATAGAAATACTCGTACTTTGGAAAGGTGAGAACATCCAAAGTTAGCTTGCGTTGCCCGACGTCGTTGGGTATCATTGTTGCTACGACAATGACTATTATAGTTGACAACATACAATGTATTGCCAATTTACGGAGTAAGTGTTACATTGACTGTATTACAAAATATGAATAGATTTAGTCGCTTTTGTCTTACCTTGCGACATAATTTATTCAAATATTAAACTGAATATGAAAGTAGACATTGCTAAGCTAAGGATACAAGTAAAAATCTGTCTATTGTTTATATCTGGCTGGATAGATCTCCGCACTTATACTTTAACGCATTTGATCCTTAGATAAATATGGTGGACAGATCTACACGTGTGTCCCAGGTTAATAACAACATTCCTGATGCTATATCGCACTTTGAACGATAGGAATTATATTTCCTCTAAAAAAATGTTTCACTCAATTTGGGTGAAGACCCTGAATATTTTTACAGTTGGGCGGCTCTGGCCAATTTCAGCGGCACGCTCCAGAGATCTTCATCAATCGCCTGTTAGCTAGTAGTAGACCAAGAAATGATGAAAAATTAATGAGATAATAAACGTACGGCATCTGTGGCAGTGGTCTTGGACTGCCTCACCCGCCATTGGAAAACTCATTCAATTGTGTGTCTTAATCTCGTGAAATAACTTCCAAATTCAAACCGGTTTAACAATGTACATACGGCTCTTATGTGATAGGGCAGTTGGTAACGGCCAATTTAGAAAGAACGATGGAGAAATAGAATCTTCGGGCGCCATTGTAGTAATTCAATGGGTTAAACTGATCGTGCTGGGTCTTGGTAGCTGGGCGGCCCATCATGAAATATTCATTGACGGGGGCTATCTTTTATTAGCATTTAAGACAAGTTTTGTAATGTAAGGACGCTTTGAAGTGGTCCCGGGTTTGTAGTGGCCATTATGGTTTGATTTGGAGTTCTGTTTGGACAGTTTGACCCAATTTACATAAAATCGGTTATAAAATATACCCAGGAACAACGATAACGCATCACATAGATATTTCCATGTGACCCCATAGTGATACCATTTTATTGTCTTTGACTTCGTTTGACTTGTGCAAAGATATACAAATCGTTGTGAATGTAAAAAAACGTCGCAAATCTGACACGAAAACGGACCCGTTTTTACGAGTACCAGTTGAAAAAAATATTATTAAGAATAAGTACAACGTTTTCTTGGCTTAAAATAAGTAAATAACGTTAATTAACATCTATTTGGCTACCCGTGAAAATACATGAATTACAAGTAAATTTTCCGGGAGCCGGCCCTCCGAGTACTGGAAATTAATTAAAGTCATCTTCTTTAGATGAATTTCAAAACTGTTGGTGGGATTAGCCGTTTATTTTAGTAATTGATATAAATTTGATTCATTATAATTGTTACTTCAGAAATGTGCTGACAACAGAATTAGATAAGCGGGCGTGGTGCTCAAAATGAGCTAGACACGACTGTATTAAGGTGCGACCACACCGCTGCTTAAAATACGGTGACGCTACGGAATCGCAGTGACGCATCGTATCCGTACCGTTTTTATCGCATTACCCTCCACACCGCTGCTCAAAATACGGCGACGCTACGGAATCGCAGTGACGCATCGTATCCGTACCGTTTTTATCGCATGCCCTCGACACCGCTGCTAAAATTACGGTTTGGAAGGTTCGCGTCAAAAATATTTCGTATGGGGCACGTCACTGCGTACACGTTGCGTCTGCGTATTTTAAGCAGCGGTGTGGAGAGCATGCGTTAAAGTCGTGACGTTTACGGCACGTCATTGCGATTCCGTACCGTCAGCGTATTTTGAGCAGCGGTGTGGAGGGCATGCGATAAAAACGGTGCGGATACGATGCGTCACTGCGATTCCGTAACGTCGCCGTTTTTTAAGCAGCGGTGTGGTCGCACCTTTACTAAGAAGCTACAGCCTGTCAAGGGGTCATTTTGTAACTTTAAAACGCGTTAGAGACGATCCAACTTCGACACAACTCAATTGCATTAACTACGCAATACAGCTAGCAACTAAGGACCGGTCGCACCAGTCTGTTAACGTCAACGTCATTGTTAAAAAAATCTTGTATGAAAAGTTTGACAGTTTTATGTGGGATGACAGCTCCGTCGCCATATTTTACGTTGTACGTAATATCTGAATCAGAAAAATCAGAATTTGCTTGAAAATTATTCCGATGCAACTTCAATATTGGTTGAATATTTGTAGTGTGTTGGAGTTATGTTTGGCACAGATTGTGTTTTTAATGTATTATTTATATATTTTAAAATTAGCATTATATACCGCACAAGATCATATTGTAATAAATTAATATAATTATGAATTATTTTTTTTTTTTTTCCGTAGCCTATATTGTATTGTATCCCACCGCTGGGCAAAGGCCCCCCCCGCTTCCGCCACGTCACGGCCTAGTGCATGCGCTCGCCAGTCGCTACAAAATGCGTCCAGGAGTGCGATTTTTGAATCTCACCAAGTGACTAATTCTCACCGATGTGAGTGATTTCCGATAGTAAATCACTCACATCGGTGAGAATTAGTCACTTGGTGAGATTCAAAAATCGAACTCCTGATCGTCCCGCCATCTCCTTTTCGGTCTGCCTCTGCCCCGGCCGATTTGTTCGGTCCATTCAGTAGTTAATTTAGCCCATCGTTCCGGGTGCATGCGGCAGACATGTCCAGCCCAATCCCACTTGAGCTTGGCGGTCTTGACAGGAAAAAAAACAATTAAATATAATCATGGTTTTTTTTTCCTTTTATGTTGTGGAAAATATAAAAAATTGTATAAAGTAATTATAAAATGAACTGTCAACGATTCAAGCGACTGTGGTACTTGCACCCACAACCTTTAGATTGCCGGTGTAACGTGCTACCAATTACAGGAAATCGCCATCCGCCTAACACCCTGAAGTCACCATTTTAATCATTCGGTCCGTTGAAAATGTTTCAGAACATCGTGTATAGATCTAGCTATAGTTATAATATCAATTTACTGATGTGCGATTTCTAATATTGCGAAGTTTTCCACATATTAATATATCGGAAAATTCTCACATTTTTGTATGGGAATTGAAACTTTCTTATATTTCTTGTGAAATTTTCTAGAAATTTACGAAAACATTTCTAATTATTTGAGTTTTCGCAACTTGCACATCCGTATAATATTACCTAATTATTCAATTGAATTCTGAAGGTTCTAAACCGCTAAAAGAGCAGTAGGTATTTAAGTGTTTTCTAGCATGACCAATTAATTTAAACTTTTAGCTCACTCCATCTCATCCTGCGTATCGGAACTACCGCACGTTTCGTGAAATTATAATTTGAATAACACAAAAACATAAAGCGTAACAATACACGTAGGTACGTGGATGAATCGTAGGCATATCTTTTGCTTGAAAACACATTTTGCTAGTTTTTTAGGGTTCCGGAGTTCAATGATGAATCCGTATAGTTTAACCGTCTGTGTTTTATATAAGATTTTTTTAACTTGTCGTGTTTGGGTCAAATTTTGCTAACCTACTTGACTTACTTACGGTACCCGCTTGCCAACATTACAGGCGGAATCCGAATTAATTTTGCCAGCCATCGAATTTCAGCGTGGTATATTTATCGCTCTAACTAAACAATGTGATTTTATTTTAAACTCTAATAACCATTTTTAGGGTTCCGTAGTCAACCAGGAACCCTTATAGTTTCGCCATGTCTGCCCGTCCGTCCGTCCGTCCGCGGATAATCTCAGTGACCGTTAGCACTAGAAAGCTGAAATTTGGTACTAATATGTATATCAATCACGCCAACAAAGTGGTAAAATAAAAAGTGGAAAAAAATGTTTTTTTAGGGTACCTCCCCTATACGTAAAGTGGGGAGTGTTTTTTTTTTTCATTTCAACCCTAACGTGTGATAAATTGTTAAATAGGTATTTAAAAATGAATAGGGGTTTACTAACATCATTTTTTGATAATGTAATAATTGGCTTTAGACACAACATTCGGTGCTTGATTATCCATATTTTTTTATTCAAGACACTTGGAGACCTTATACATCTCTAAGTATAATTTAGAAATAGTATGTTTATTGTATACTAGAATCACTTAAGTACTTTTTTTTATATTATTTAAATTCAAAGTTTGTTTCTAACTGTTGATGATGGATTATAATTTGGAAATTTATGTAGAAGACACAGTTCAGGTAAGAAAGTATATCAAACTTGTATGTAATTTATTTTCAATAGTCAGATTTGGACTCATCTTTTTTCTTTGGTATTTTTCTTAAACTATAACCTATTGTTGGTTAATCTAACCTTGGTTTGATATGTTTTCTTATAGAACAACGCACTATATGTATTGTTTAGTTTTGATGTACTGTTGTTTTGAAAAAATAAGTCCCGCCGAGTTTCTTGCCGGACATAATTCTTCTCGGGTCAGAGGTGTAGGGTTAGAACCGGTGTAGTTTGATTTTTTTTCTCTCTCTTTTACTTTGACGTGTAAAAGTGCCCTTGTGGCCTACTTACTGAATAAATGTTTGAGTTTGAGTTTGAGTTTGAGTTTGTAAATATTTTCGGAAATAATCGCTCCAGAAGAAAAAAAAATGTGTCCCCCCCCTCTAACTTTTGAACCATAAGTTTTAAAAATATGAAAAAAATCTCAAAAGTAGAACTTTATAAAAACTTTCTAGGAAAATTATTTTGAAGTTGATAGGTTGAATAGTTTTTGAAAAAAAATTACAAAATTATTTCTGAACTAAGTTTGTAATTTAACCATATAAGCAGGTGTTTATTGTACCTGTAATTTCTACAAAATCACAATGAAATGACGTGCTTTCAAATAAAGTAAAAACGGTGAAAATCGGTTCACGCAATAAAGCATTACCCCATAAAAATCATCTTCCATACTTTAAGCTCGCGCGCAATCGCTGTACGTGGAACGCTCATATCATATCATATCCTACATGGCGGTGTTATTTTAACTCTTAAGTGGGGACACTTACTGTGACGGACGGAAAACTACGGAACCCTACACTGAGCGTGGTTTTTATTATGGCACAATCTTACACAAATCAACCTAATCTCACAGTAGGTACCTATAAGCTCAATATGGCTTGTGTTGTGGGTACTAGATGATGATATATAAAAAATACCGATATAGATAATATATAAGTAGATATACTTAAAGACAGAAAACATCTCAGGGACAAATATCCATGATAATCACACAAATATATGCCCTGAACAGCAGCATTCTAACCCGGGACCTCCTGCTTCATAGGAAAGGTCCTACCTACCTACCTACTAGGCTAGGGGGCCGTTAAAACTTGAAGTATTTAATAAAACTGGATATTCTAACCCACAGAACCCTTTGCCAAACCTAAACACACTCTTGACCAATTCCCGCAGACTGCGTGACATGAAAAATCCACGCCACGTTCCACGGTACAACGTAGCAGCAAATCCTGGAATTGGTACGCATTGTTTTGACAAATCGTCGATGAGTTCTGTTGCATTGAGGACATCGACGTCGAAACACAACACGGTTTTTTAAATGTATTTTATAAAATTATAAACACATATCATATAGATGTCATATACAAAGGAAAAAGTGACCTAGGCCTCTGGTGTCCAGGGCTGGGATCGACACCGGAGGCCGAGGTCACTTTTTCCGTTCAAGTTTATAATTTATATAGTAGTGTGTCTACTTCAAACTATGATATATAATAATGACAGACGGGTTATGCACGCTCCAAAAGTGAAGCACTTAATATGAGTGAATTCAAACAACTGTCGCTAGTCACGCTCCGGCAAGCGAGAGATGCGGACGTGTCAATGAGCTCCCGTCACCCGCGTGGGAAAGAGACAAACTGTAATTTTCTAACAATGAGAGTGACAAAGATGTACTGATTGTCAAAATAGATAAACATAAAAGAATCGTTGTTAGGTTATGGCATAACTCTGGAAGTATTTTTTGTGCTCATTTTGTTAGAGTATAACCCATCCATAGTAAATATCATTGACTTAAAATAAACAAATCTAAATATTTATTAAAATAATTTGATTCGTTCTTCAGTTATTTTATTAAAGCTATTTTTAGAACCTTTTGTAACTACAGCACTTTTTTAATGTCTGTCAATGATTTTATAATAGCTTTTGAACAGTGATAGTAGTCACCAGGAATGTTGAGCCACTCGCAATTGTTCGTAATTTAGCCGTGTATATAATGAACTAGCTGTGCCCGCGGCTCCGCCCGCGTGGAATTCGGTCGGTGTCAGTAAGCGGCTAAATCACCCCTAATTTCTCTCCCGCTACCCTGGAGGCGGCACTTGAAGTCAAGTTGACAGATGAATACGCTAGAGGACAGTAGTCCTGATAAAATATTTTACAATTTCCACTAAATGAAACTACACTCAAAAATCAATACTTTTTTTGGCCTTATAATTTTTTTTGGCATGATTTAAACGACATAGAGTAGTAGGTGTATATCGGACGATACAGTACCACTTTTGTATTTATATACGTTCATGTCCACGGCAAATATCATCCAAATCGATCCTCCCGTCAAATCAGTCTATTAAGCATGAATGAATTGGAAAGGTGGAATTAGTTCGCTGAAAAGTTCTTATCAGGCCTCACTTCCATTATTTTTTCTATTTTTTTGGACCCACGGTTCAAAAGTTAGATGGAGGAGACGCCCTTTTTTGAACTTTCAGATCTAATATTTACGAAACTATCAGTTTCATCCAAAAAATGTATTAGAAAATCTCTATTCTTTTTGAAAGACCTATTCAATAATACACAACACGATAGGGTTGGAGCGAAAAAAAATTCACCCCCCATATTATGTGTACCCTAATAAAAATATTTTTCCAGAGTTTATTCTATTACTTTGGCGGCGTGATTAATGCACATACTGATACCAAATTTTAGCATTCTAGTGCGAACGGTCACTGAGCTAAACCGCGGACAGACGGACAGACAGATGGACGGACATGGCGAAACTATAAGGGTTCCTAGATGACTACGGAACCCTAAAAAGAGATAAATAGTAGTAGTTTATGTAACTGTTACGTAATAAGGCCTTATTACGTACAGAAGCATACTCTGCTTTATTACTGGTTGCAATAATGGTGGTAATTACATACGGTTTCCGAACGCGGAATAGAGGATTTATGATATTGGTGTAGATCAATATTTATTCTTCAATGTAAGCACATTACAATGCACTAATGAACGTTAGAGAAAAAAAAATACGTGAGTGTCGTGGAACACTCGGTTGAAACGAAGTTATTTAATTTTATTTTATTTCATTTTAGACTGTTATTCAATCAAATACAAACATTGAAAACATTGAAATAATAATCAACCCAGTTGGACTTGAACCAACATCGATACGCCTTACCGGGGCTCGATATCGCTTTACCAATTAAGCTATGGGTTCAGTTACCGAGCTGACGAAATTCTCAATGCCTTCAATCATCTTTTTGCATTTATTTTTACATCGACTTTATAGCAGCCGTAAGCGACATCTAGGTGCCAACCACTAGAGTTAGATACCCTTCCCGCCGACCCTTTTACAAGTGTCACAACGGAAATAACAGATGGCGCCTGCTATCAACTCATAATTATTTTACATGTTTTTAAAGTGGGTATTCCACTCATACATTAGTATGTTATTCAATCAAATACAAACATTGAAAACATTGAAAAAATAATCAACCCAGTTGGACTTGAACCAACATCGATACGCCTTACCGGGGCTCGATATCGCTTTACCAATTAAGCTATGGGTTCAGTTACCGAGCTGACGAAATTCTCAATGCCTTCAATCATCTTTTTGCATTTATTTTTACATCGACTTTATAGCAGCCGTAAGCGACATCTAGGTGCCAACCACTAGAGTTAGATACCCTTCCCGCCGACCCTTTTACAAGTGTCACAACGGAAATAACAGATGGCGCCTGCTATCAACTCATAATTATTTTACATGTTTTTAAAGTGGGTATTCCACTCATACATTAGTATGTTATTCAATCAAATACAAACATTGAAAACATTGAAAAAATAATCAACCCAGTTGGACTTGAACCAACATCGATACGCCTTACCGGGGCTCGATATCGCTTTACCAATTAAGCTATGGGTTCAGTTACCGAGCTGACGAAATTCTCAATGCCTTCAATCATCTTTTTGCATTTATTTTTACATCGACTTTATAGCAGCCGTAAGCGACATCTAGGTGCCAACCACTAAAGTTAGATACCCTTCCCGCCGACCCTTTTACAAGTGTCACAACGGAAATAACAGATGGCGCCTGCTATCAACTCATAATTATTTTACATGTTTTTAAAGTGGGTATTCCACTCATACATTAGTATGTTATTCAATCAAATACAAACATTGAAAACATTGAAAAAATAATCAACCCAGTTGGACTTGAACCAACATCGATACGCCTTACCGGGGCTCGATATGTAAAATAATTATTCATTTTAGACTGTTTCGTAATTTTTGTGGTTTAAATTTTTTTAAGAAATTTTAGAAATTTTTAATTTGTTTTTAATTTTTGGAATTTTTGATGAAATGATTATCTCAATCGTATGGGTGTCACGTTTTCCTGACGTGACGCTTTTTCGTGACGGTCACGTGACTTTTTTTCGCCTAGCCTAGCCCCCATCCGCGAACCGTCCGATAAGGAACTTCGTTCCAAAACTACCACCGGTTCTAACCCTACACCTCTGGCCCGAGAAGTATTATGACCGAAAAGAAACTCGACGGGACTTATTTTTTTCAAAACAGTAATTCATTATTAGATCATAAAGATACAAAATAATGCGTAAAAAGACATATCATAACAGCTTGAGAGACAGATAATGTACCTATTGTTTAATTTTAAATAAAAATAAATCCTAATCTGACTGCTTCACAAAACGTTTCATATAAGTATGTTTTCCTACCTAAACGGTGTCCTATAAATGTTAGATGATTTTGTAGTATTTTCTCGTTTGGGCCATGCATCTTTGTCCGTCATATATAGGCCTCGAACCTGCAATAACCCTTTGACATTAATGACATTTTCAAATATTTCTTAAGAGCGGGTAAAGGTAAATTTAAAGCATCGATGGGTAACTTGTTATAAATATGAACACCTTGATCAAAAAATTACAAACTATTTCAATATCAAATTTCATCTAAATACGTACAGTGGTTATTGGTTGTTTCTTCCCCATGTAAATTTCCACCCCTTTTGCATCCGCTTAAGGGATAATTTCTAAGATAAAACTATTTTATTTCCTTTTCCAGAGCTCAAATTGTCTCCGTACCAAATTTTATCTAAATCGATTCTGCGGTTAATAATTCCTTATACAAATTTCCAACTCCCTTTTTACCCCTTTAGGGTTGATTTGTTTGGCGTTGTAATTCTACTATCCGGCACTTACGTCCTTCCACTATGCGTTTTTGACTGACAACTCAAAAACAGCTGAACCGATTTTATTCAATATAGTTTTTGTTGAAACTACCTTTCAAGCCTCACTTATATTATTTTTTTTCTATTTTTTTGGACTTACGGTTCAAAAGTATGATGGAGGGGGGGCGCCCTTTTTTGAAGATAAAACTATCCTTTGTCCTTTCTCGAGACCCATACTATGTCTATAACAAAATTCATCTAAATCGGGTCAGCGGTAAAATATTCCTCATACCAACTTCCAACCCCCTTTTCACCCCCAAAAGGGTTTCAAAACTATCCTATGACGTTTCTCGGTACTCAAATTATCTCCATACTAATTCCTATCTAAATCATTTCGGCGGTTAAAATTTCTCCATACAAACTTTCAACCCCCTTTTCACCCCCACCAGGGTTGATTTTCGGGATTAAAACTATGTATTATCCTTTCTCGGGACTCAAACTATCTCTGTACAAAATTTCATCAAAATCAGTTCAGCCGTTTTCACGTGATGCGCGGTCAAATAAACAGACAAACAGATAAACAGACAAACAGACAAAAATTCTAATAATTGCAGGAACGTGTTCTGTTATCGATTCTAAGTATCCCCAGCCAACTTTTTTTCGATTATCTTCCATGTACAGACTTTCGACCCTCTTCAGCTTTATTATATGTATAGATAGATAGATGACTGAATGTTAGCGACTAGCTGTCAGCTAACATCGGTCATTTATTATACGACCAAATTACGACCATTGGAGAGTGGCTCACCAATCCCGTGTGGTGACTGTACAGTCGCCATCAAATATATCGGAGCGGCCAACGTGCTCAAAAATATCTGAACACGCATATAGCCTTGACAATAGAGGCGTTGTTCACCACCTTGGCCGCTCCGATAAATCTGATGGCGACTGTACATGGAGTGGCGTTTAAATTCTTTTGAACATTGGAAGGCCTTAATTAAGTAATCTGAATTCATTCACATTTTTATCACTTGGATCATCGACATCTAATATAAAGACGGGTAAAAGACGAGCCATTTTCACTTTTACAAAACTAAAATATCTTATGACATGTCTTGTTAACCAATCAAGTACCCATTCTTTAAACATATTTTTTGTATAAACAACCTGAATTCTGCAAAGGTTTCATGCCATTTCACCAATAAGAAAAGTTTCCGTGTTGTGAATAGTCCAATATCAATTTGACAATAAACTTTGATTAGGCAGTAGATACTCAAAACAAACAAATGTATAACAAATACGCCCTAGTTTGACAAGTTGGTAATATATTAATATGTGTAAATTACTTCCCGATTATAAGAAATTTTGTCATTTGGGCGCCTGGCACCAATACATGGTCAAGTTGGTATTATAATAGCTGGCACCACGGTTTTGGTGAAGGTATTGAGCGGTGATTTGATTACTCTTCCTTACTTACTCGTATTATTCTTCCAAGATTTGGATAGGAAAACTAGTCATACATTTATGGGTAATTTTCATACATGCATCGAAATGTAAACAATTTTTATATTTTATTGCAAGCCATTCACAGGTGTTTTATTTAAAACTGCTGCTTAGTATTTTGTATTTTGTACCTCATGAGTAAGATGACCAAAATGTCAATTTATTGGAGGGTTGTAAATTCAATAGTCCTTCCTACCTCTTGCTTCCTACCTCTTAAGTCAAATTGATAATATAGAGTTTGTCCGGAAAGAGAAATGTCGTGGTTTATATGGAAGCTCGTACATTTTACGACACTTCGCTTTCCGGATACTCGGATAGATTCTACAACATAAAGTTTGCCCGTTTATTCGGGCCCACTGCACGCGATGTATCTCACGTACAGTGCCCGTACATATTTAAAGCACATTACATAACCGATAACCTACCGAGTAAGGATTCCCCTTTGACTTAACTCAAACATTACTGAAGCAACAAGTCTATCAAACCATTTTCAATCTTATAACAATGTCATATAGTCCACTGAGAAGTCAACTAAGTAACATCGCTCGCACACGACCGACTTTGAATTTTGTTTCCAAGACATTAAGTCTATATTGAAATTCGTGTTTATGATATGGATGCAATGATATCCGAAACGTCTTGTTTATCTAAATCGAACCTTAGCTCGGTGTGATAAGTTCAAAATTTGCTTGTGTTGTAAATTAGCAAGGTGCTTATGGGAAACAAGTCCTGTTTATCTAATTACACCCTTAGCGCGTAAGTATTAGAGCTCAAATCTGTTTGCATGACAAGTTGGCAAGGTGCGTATGGGAGAAAGTTGTTCGAACCAATGTCATTACCATTCTACGTAACGTAACCGGAAGCGTAATACGTTACGAAAGCGTTCCGGAGTCGAGTCCCGGGTAAGGCTTGGTCCGTAAACTAGGAAGACCGCTTACCATTACCGACTGCTTGTTTGCAATGTCATAGTATAGATGTTTTCATGGTACCTTTTTTGATAACAATTTGGAGATTGAATGTAAAACCAAAGTTAGAGACAATTATATATCTACATACATATACAGAGTGATTTTGTAAAGAATGTCCATAATCCGAGAGGCAAGATAGTGTCTTCTTAAACTGTCGAAGAAGATGATTAAAATAGCCGTTTCTGTGAAGATTCCTTAAAAAGTAGCACATCAATCTGGTTTTGACTTAGGACTTAGAGAATTCAACCAGGATGGAGTATGTCTGTCATTTCCGATACAAAAAAAGTCTGCCGATTTGGCGGGGGAGGGGAACGGCAAATGTATCGCTATTCGTACGTAACGTACAAATAGATAAACGTCAGTCCATACATATATGTTTTCGGCAGAGGGGAACGCCTGTCAATGGCGACTCCGGTTGGTTGATTTCTCTAAGGCTTTCGAGGGAACAGACATAAGTAGGTACAGTCACCGGCAATAGTATCTTCCTACATGAAGGCCGCAATAATATGTGACACGCTCTTATTTGTAGGGCCATAAGAGCGTGTCACATATTTTTGCGGCCTTCGTGTAGGAAAATACTATTGCCGGTGACTGTACATCTGCTTCCAAAACAATTGATATTCGTTGCGTTTAGTTATATCATGTTATATGCAAGTTATCATTAATTAATACCAAATTACATCAATTATCGTATGCATTTACACCGGATTGGCAGTGGAGGTGGCAGTCAGTGTTGAGGTCGCCGCGAGTGCGAGTGAACGGCGCGCGCGCACACCACTGTTACGGTAGGTCGCGCTACTGTTATTTATTTACTGTGTTTATTGGCCTAGTGGAATACAGTCTGCCTACTGTGAACGTCGAAAATCGTTTCGTTATCTCCCTCTCTATCGCACTTGCTATACGAAAAGGGACGCAGATAACGAATTCCATTTACGAACTTCACGGTAGGTAGGTGTTTTACTAACCCTTAAAGATGTGTGTGGTGATTAAGTTGGTTATACAGAACAACTTTTACTATAGGGCAACTCCGAACTCGCAGTTTTTTTAATGTTTTTTACATTTTGGTCGATCATACATCTTTCGGGCAATCTTTTTTTTTGCGAATTCATGGTTGGTCCCATAGTAAAACATGTTCAGTAACGTATGTAATCACTTCGTCTAACTTGTTTGCTAAGGCTTGGAAAAGCACTCTGGTAGTGTTACGGTTTTTATATTTACTGTGTTTGTTTGTTGGTTTGTCGCGCTACGAATTTATATTTACCGTGATTTTCTATATGGTAATACGGCTCTAGATTAGTGTTTTGTTTTTAAACTGTAAGTCAAATCCTATAGCCTGGATCTGGGCCAAGATTGAAAAAGAAAAGAAAAACAAAACATTTAACCAATATTCCACGGAAATGTTTTCATAAAAACTGATAAAATACGCTGGGATTCTATTATTTACTCGTATTACTGTGTTTCTGCATTTACTTGGTTATCCCAGTACTTACTTCTAGTACGTCTTTTCTGGTTTTTGTGTTTGTGTGTGTGAGTGAAAAATTAATGCGTCTATAATTACAATTGCGTGAGAACTTTGAAACAACTTTACTTTATATAACTACTCAGGTACTGAGGTATAAAAATTAATAAGTGTCGTCCTTGAATAAGGTGTGTGAACGAAGTACCTTACCTATATATTATAAAATTGTGTCATATTCATAACATCATGTCCCGAAATGAGTATTAAAAAAATTAAGCTTACGTTTGACCAAGTGATACCTGATAGGCTTGCTAGTTTATATATAATATACTATATACATAGATTATTGACCTAAATTATTTCAGAAAAATAAACTTTGTTGCGACCTTAACTTAAACGAAAAAACAACTTATATTCGATAAAAATATTCACACTTAGGTAGATATAATATAAGCACAACGTTTTAAAAACCTTCTTCGTTTTCTAAACAATACTAAACTAAGTATTCTCAAGGATATTAGCAAACACACATTGAACAATATGGCTTGCCCATTGTTGCGACATTCAACAGTTCTTTAAGCAATTCAAGATTCGTCACTCGCTTGGTCAACTGTTGCATCCTATCGGTTTTACTGTGTGATTTTCGACTTTATGACTATAGAAGTACGATGCAAAGAAGAGTTGTGCGCAAAAATAATTTTAAACAAAAAATAACCGACTTTACTTAGCATCCACCTTTACAACAGCAAATGCTCGAGCTGCTGTAAAAAATACTCAAATCACTATAGGTGTGCCTATAATAGTTGAAGAGTTCCCTCGATTTCTCCAGGATCCCATCATCAGATCCTGACCTGGTTACAATGGGACCAACTGTGAAGTATACTCTATTAAACAAAAAAATAATTTTTCAAATCGGTCCAGCCATCTTCGAATAATCGGTGAACACTGAACATACATAAAAAAAAAAAAAAAAAAAATAGCAAAAACAAAGATACCGACGAATTGATAACCTCCTCCTTCGAAATCTTGAAGTCGGTTGATAAGGAGTAAAGGTCTTTATAATTAAATTTTGGTCAATATGTCAAGTTCGCAAATGGCGTCTACATTTCAAATTTCCCTACAGTAGGTAGACAATATTTAAAGTGGTCGAGTTTTCGAACGTTAGCTAGACAATAATACTACCTATAATAATTGCCCCCATGGGCTCAAGTTCATTTTAAAATTTCGCATTCCCTTGGATTTTTTTTTACCAATATACATAAAATGTAACATGTGTGTCCATGCTAATGCGAAATATAAAGAGTCCTAGTAGTTCGTGTCTCGTTAAAGATAATTATCACCGATCTCAGTGAGGTTACATTTACTTACGTACCTACGAAGGTAACCGCGGTGGTTCGTCAAAAACTTCGCAGTCATGTTGGAGCTAATTTGAATTTCCTTCTCATCACGACCTGAACCAACGCTTCTGAATAGTGAAGCCGGGCGAATCGAGTTCTATAAACGCTCCGCCACTGGATGATAAACCCTCCGTGCAAAAACATTGCAGTTTGTCCAAAAATATGTCATTTGCAAAAGCATTAAAGATTGTTAAACGAGCAATAAATACCATATTAATTAATTATTAATGAGCTATATTACTCGTATTAATACAGGGTGATATCTGGGTCGTGATCCTGAATCACTTTTTTTGACCCTGTAACTGATCATCATTATCATCAAGTAGTATTTCATCTAATCCCAACAAGGTCTAAGTGTCCCCTCTGTCAGAATGTTTTCTTTAAGTAAAATAAAATGAATCTTAAACTACGTAAATCATGGTCACTTTGGACATGTCCTGTATGGAAAACGACAAGATGTCACATTGAGTAGCTTAAGTAATTATATGCCAACAATTTTTTAATTTTAACTTTTTATCTGAATAAGAATTATCAATATTAATGACAAAAAATTATAATTAACATTATTAAGTTCATCATTCAATACTGAATCACGCCTTTATCTCTGGATACACGACCCCGATTTCACCCTGTATATTAAGACAAATTAAATACTTAATCTAATTATCAATTCTGACCTGGAACCAACCGCTTTCTCCATTTTGACCAATGAAAGGAATTTCGGAATGAACCATCAATTACTCAATTTCTGTTTAATTAATACTTATATTAATTTAATTATAATCGGATTAAATAAATTTCGAAGCAGTTTCATAGCAGTGGATAACCTTTGCTAGGTATTGCTTACTCGTAAAGGTCGAAACAGAGAAAATTCCATTGTCTTATACACTCCAATATGCTATATTTTAGTTTTTAGATAAAGCAAACTACTATTTTGTACGTTTATGGCCAATATGGTATCGTAATTCGTGATACTGGTATGAATAATTGAATGATTATTTTTATTATGTATGATGCTGATGACCGGACTAAACCGGATCGGATCGGAACCGGACCGAATGATGAATATGATGATATACATAAGTGGCCTCTTATTATCATCATAGGTATTTTGAAAGGCAGTATGTGTCACGTGGTAGTAAATGTATTTTCATTTCGATTTATTATATTACCGCTTGAATTGAAACCCACTCTACGTTCAGGATTTTATTTTAATTCTGTGACTCTATTGAAAAGGGGTATAAGTCAAAATTACATAGCGAAAAAGGACACATGTCCTATAAAATGTGCAGCACTTGCACCCTTTTATGCTGGGCCAATTTGACTTGAACCCCTTTTCACTACACTACTCTCTATTCAAAATGATTTCCATATCGATAGGGTAACCCAATGATAGGGTAACCATAACATCAGGGTAAGACTTTGATAGGGTTACCGTATCGAAACGATTAATCTAACAAAGCTACTACTACTGCAGTAGCAGCGCAGCGACCCAAAGTGGATCTTGGCCTACGACACCAAAGATCGTCAGGCTTCTCTGTTCACAGCTGTCTCTGTCCAGTCAACGTCACCCAGCGCAGTTTTCACTCGGGCCACAGGATTATATCTCTATTGTATTATCCTTCGCTTCGTTCACGATTTAGTGTACGCCCTCCATGGGGCCCATTTCTCGAAAGTTTGTAACTTGTCATAGAAGCGAAAGTCCTTTTCTAGCAAAAGATGACGAAAAGTGACATCCTCTTGTATTACAAGTTACAAGCTTTTGAGAAACGGGCCCCTTGGTCGCTTTGCTCTCTTGTGACAGTTGTGACACAATCTTCTATAGAACTATTGTTTTAGTTCGGCACTACTACTTGTTCGGAAGTCACCACTTTATCACTTTCCCCATCAATAATAGCCTAGTCTAGTTTGACTGGCATTACACTCGCTGTAACGCATGCATGTGCACGGTGAAGCGTAACTACGAATATCGATGCTCGATCGTATTGCGTTACGCTTTCATTCGGCTTGGAAAAATATATACAACTAGTGAATTTTTTTGTTAGAAACTCTTTCATTAATTCAATTCAATTACATTAACATTTATTATTTTGTAGCGCGGGGAGGCGAGGGACGAAGACGAAAAGCCGTGGATCGGTAAACACAGTTTAATACGGGACGAGATATACATGGAACTAACTTGACTTAGACCTAGGCTTTCCAGTGCTTACTAGCCGCGTAAGACCTATCTAGGTAGACGCTTACGTTTCTAGCAAGACCGCGCTAAGAGTGACGACACTAAAATGCTCAATCAAAGGTTGGGTCATATAGCGTGCGTACTCATATAGCTCCTGCGAATCTCAAACAAACCTCGGACAGTCCCCGAGGGTCATGTTCCTACGATGAACTACCGTTGGCGCGTTCTATCTCGATCTCGGCGCCATCTTTTGGCGACCGGTGAAACCACTATCCGCGGTGTAGTTAGTATATGTGTACATCGATGCAGCGGTTGCGCTTGCACCGTGCGCGCCTTGCGCGCGCAGCTATTAGCCGCTAGATGTCGCGAGTAGTTGTGGTGTTACAACTCTCCCCCTCTGTCCACGAAGTCGACCCGACGAGTGAGACAGGAGTAGTAAAAATTGGTTGAGGTGAGTGCAGGGTGTTCTCACCCTCCCCCTCGACTAGAGGTACATTGAATAGATATGTGAAGAGGTTGACGCAGAAGATTATGGGTAGAGTGTGTAGTCAATACTATCGAGCTCACACTCTTTGTCATGATCCTGGAGACTGGCTCTCGGCAGCTGAGAAAACAGCATGCACTTGCGTCTGACGAAAGAGATCATGAGAAGAGCGTGTAGTCAACACAATCGAGCTAACACTCTTAAACGCAAACGCGTTGCAATATTTGGCCACGTGGTCACGTCGTTCTTGACACATAGCCGCCAAACTCCAGCTTCACCTTTCAACAGCAAAGAAAGTTCGCTTAGGGCTGTCACGTCATATTCGACAAAGCTCTCTTCATAGAGCGACACAACAGGCAACCTCTCCAGGAGCCGTGAGAATTGTAACTCGTCTCGAGCGCGTAACCAGAAAAGATGGACTTTTAATCTTCGATGACTCGCCCCTTCCGGTCATGAAAGTTGTAGGTCGGTCGTCTAGCGTAGCGTAGCTCGTAGTACGCCGGTGACGTCACGTTTCTCAGCACCACGATGACGTCATGCGTAGACGGGCCTCACAGAGGGCGCCACTTTAGCGCGGGGAGGCGAGGGACGAAGACGAAAAGCCGTGGATCGGTAAACACAGTTTAATACGGGACGAGATATACATGGAACTAACTTTGACTTAGACCTAGGCTTTCCAGTGCTTACTAGCCGCGTAAGACCTATCTAGGTAGACGCTTACGTTTCTAGCAAGACCGCGCTAAGAGTGACGACACTAAAATGCTCAATCAAAGGTTGGGTCATATAGCGTGCGTACTCATATAGCTCCTGCGAATCTCAAACAAACCTCGGACAGTCCCCGAGGGTCATGTTCCTACGATGAACTACCGTTGGCGCGTTCTATCTCGATCTCGGCGCCATCTTTTGGCGACCGGTGAAACCACTATCCGCGGTGTAGTTAGTATATGTGTACATCGATGCAGCGGTTGCGCTTGCACCGTGCGCGCCTTGCGCGCGCAGCTATTAGCCGCTAGATGTCGCGAGTAGTTGTGGTGTTACAATTTTAATTAAGTTGACATAACACTAATAGATTGATTTTAATTTTTATTTCTTTAGTTCTACATCTGCGGTACCTACCATTAATTTGTACATCGTCAGTTTGTTTCGATTGTATTTATATAAGCTTTTTCCTTGTTATTTTATTTCACATGTTACAATGTTCAACACAATATCTATTGTTTAGAACGAATAAAAAAAATAAAAAATTAAAATTTTTTTTACAATTGGTGATATAAATTCCATGCATTTATGTTTAGTGTGTGTATTTGCTGTTGCGGTCTTGCAAATAGAGACACCGGGCCCCTGATCCGCCAACATGTTCGATGAGGGGCCCTGTCGGCGCGGCTGGTCGAAACTACCTCTGCAAGAGCCGGTCACGCCGCCATCGCCAGCGTATTTAAATAACTAGTAGTCAGCCTCGAATTGAGAAATCGCGATTTTCTTGCAAAAGTTTTGACCAATATTACAAGACCCTTATTATGATTTTTTGAGCCTTGAGAGCTCCATAACCCCTTGATCGATCATGCTTATGAACGAACTTTCAAATTGTATTGAGCTCTACTACAACCCCAATCAATTTCATAGAGATTAGAAAAACCATACTAAAGTTATCGCGGAACAAATATTCAAAATAAAAAAGCCATCGAAATGCACAGACGTCTAGGTAGCCAGCTGACAGTTCTGTTGTGTCCGAAGTCTGTAAGAACTTCACTTCGCTTACGCTCCGCTCGTTCGATAAGGACCATTACATTACCAATAGATTTTTTTTATGAGACTCAGTGCAAGATGACAATGTCAATGTCAATGTCGGTCGCCCCTATAGGGCCTAGTCCAGACATCCTTTTTGACAGATATCAATATGACGAGGAACATTTTGCGTAAACTAGTTTATACAATTATTTATGTACAATAATCGAACGAGCGAAGTGGGTTCTTACAAACAACTTCTGGCTAGTGGGACGTCTCGGCATTTTGATGGCTTTTTGATTTTGAGAGTTTGTTCCGCGATAACTTTAGTAACGCTTTTCTGATCTTCATGAAATTTGTTGGGGTTGTAGCAGAGATACATATAATTTGAGAGTTCGTATATGAGCAGGATCGACCAAGGGAACATGGAGCTAGAAGGCACGAAAACCTCCTCATTAGGGTCTAGTTATATTGGTCACTCGTTTGCAAGAAAATCGCGAGTTCTCAGTTCGAGGCGGTCTACTAGTATAAAAAAAATTAAAAAGTAATCTGCCATTATTTACCTAAACTCACATAATGTTCTTTTTCTTCTTTTGGCCTCAGAAACGCGTGGTTAATATCTTTCGGTTTCGTAGACAGCCTGTATACAGTATGTAACATAAATACTGGTGATCCGTTTAAGAGCACAATTTTATTTTTTATTATATCGTATTGCGACTGAGAAAAAGTAGGAGAAAAAATTTTTAGGCGCGGATTTTTTTTGTATGGGATACGTCATCCCAGCCGGCCGACACTTCATACAAAACCAATATTTTTTTGTGTAAAAAAAAATTTTTCTTAGTTTTTCATAATTAGAATATAGTATTTTATACAATCGTGACATAATTAAGAGCTTTTCAGTCGAGTACCGTGTTTAGGCCACGAAGCTTGCTGAGTGGCCTAAGTAAGGTACGAGATTGAAAAGCTTGATTATGTCGCTATTGTATACAATATTTTTTCTACGAGTGCTCAATATAGGCAAGCCGGTAAGAATTGAGTTCGACGAAAGACCTGCTGCCTCTATACAATTGAGTAAGTTCTATCTCCCGGTGGATTGTGCCGGCGGTCGGGGAGGAGGACACGGACGGTCGGGGACGACAACAGTGTTACAATATTGTATGAAAATCCTTTGTACCATCGTTGGCGATGTCACAATATGCGACCATAAAAGCTCTATCGGAAAGTATGCGCTAGTAGTTCGGTCTACACAATCACAATTCAAGCATTACAGTCGACGAGTAGAAAAAATAAATTAGAATACGATACCAACTATCCCCTTAAACGGGTCAACCGCATTATAGTTACATCTTGTATCCTTAACTCTTTACTCTACACCACACATGTCTCTTATCTATTTATAACACCTTCAAGGTAGACATTACCTGTGATATTACATGTGGAGCAATGCCAGGTTACATATAAAGTAATGATCGTTGGTGCATGGCATTGACCGCTGTTTACAGGTATTATAAGCTCATTTTTTTATTAATAATCCAACACATAAGGTACACAATGAATAAATAATCAACAGATGAAATACTTTTTATTTAAACAGTATTTTTTTTAAAGTTAAAATTGTAGTAGGTATACTAAATCAAGAAAAACAAGATTGCAACATTCGTGAATGTTTAAATTAGCAATTTTAACAAAGCACGTCTTGTTAACTTCACTTTTATCATATTACCGAACATTGTATAACATCCCGCTACCACTAATTCCTCACTATCGCATGTCACCGTCCACCGCTCGTCCCCTATGCTAATTAGATAAACAAGTCATTCAAAACCCGCAGTGGTCACGGTATTAAGCGATAACTTGGCATATATTGTCTCTGAATATTCTCACGCAAGATGGCCGAGGCTACCTTTCACTTTCCGTAGTCTCAAAAGAAGAAGGTGTTAACTGTGTAAGATTCGCGTGCGTTTTTACGGCATTTATTCGTTTAAATTTTCCGTTTTGCGTCGCTCAGCGCGGTCTTTGATCTTGTGGACCGCAATCACTATCAGTTTTGCAATTTACATATCTGCTAAAGATGTTGCGAAGATCCGTCTTCGATTTCGAATCAGAACTTGTATTGCTGTTTTTTGTTTTGGATCGGATCATTTGTAGTCCCCGACCGTAGAAAATGAGTATTACGTTTAGATTCGAGGTCACGTGTATACAAGATGTAATAAAAATGCTGGTTATCGTTTAAGGGTAATTTGTATCGTACTTACTTAAGAAAAAGTAAGAAAAAAATTGTTTCACGCAAAAAAAAAAATTGGTTTTGTTTGGAAATAAAACACAAAAAAATTTTTCGCTTCCAAAAAATTTTTGCTCCAGTTTTTCCTAGTCGCAATACACCAATAGGCAAGATGCAATATTTTCATTTGAAAGAATTGCACGTAGAATAGACCACGAGTGTCTTAAAAAATGGAAATACTATGATTTATGTTCAAAAATTGCTGTTACAAACTGACAATTTAAATTTTTGCGCCTAAACGGATCTACAGTTTCTGTGACGTCACTCATGTTTGTCACTCCATATTTGTTCGTTCACAGTGTCAAATTCTTGTTGTTTTTTAAATTATTTGACCTGGATGCTAGCTTTTTAAGCCAAATCCCATAGAAAGTTACCAATCCCTTTAGTTGTCATAACAGGAGTTAGTAAAAACTAAAGTAAAAACGTTTCAATAGCTATTATTTTATTGCTAGACCTCGCAGCACTCACTGGATTTTCTTCATCATCTGCTTTCCCACTACTACTGCCCCAGGGAAGAAATGCCTATCTATATCCAGTGGCATGTAGCCATACGATAAATAAATAATATGTTTTTTCAACATTTTGATTACAAAATAATGGTAAATATGATAGCTGCATCTTCCCTATTATGCCATTAAACGGATCACCAGTATTAATGTTACACCCTGTATCATCATCGTATTAGTCTGCAGCATTTTTGACTGCAGATTTTTAACAACAAACTCCTGCATTTCGAGATGGTACTTATTCTTTAACTCACTAGATGGCTCTAAATTTTTCGGGGTATTCTTAATTTAATTTATTTCGTAGATCTTTGTATAACGGTGTGTTATGTTGATGCGCACAATTTTTCTTTTTTTTAATACCACGACGGTGGCAAACAAGCATACGGCTCGCTTGATGGTAAGCAGCTACCGTAACCTATGGACGCCTGCAACTCCAAAGGAGTCACATGCGCGACTCCGAATGCGTGTTGCGTGCGTGGTTATGGATGCGTGATACGGATGCGTGAATGAAGACTGTAAAGCTAAACTTAATCAAAATCTAGATTTTTATCTAACACACGTATAAACTAAACCGTGTATAGATAATCTAGTTCTTGAAAAATTACCTACTGCACTTCAAAGTTGTTAACTCGATTAGATCCACAATAGAGTTCCTTATACGTTGGTTTGTTTACGCTCTAAAAAACAATATTATAGTTCCTAGACCGTGAACCGTGATTACTAATGCCTCGACAGATTTTTTTTTCAAATATTTATTCATGTAAAACAATTACAGACTGGGGTTAGGTTAACCTTTGACACGTTTTCCTAGAACTGTTTTGGATAATATTATTAAATATGATCGGGTTAGGGTCGACAACGCGCATGTGGCACCTCTAGAGTTGCAGGCGTGCAATGGCTACGGTGGCTGCTTAGTATCAGGAGGGTCGTACGCTTTTTTGCTACCGTCGTGATGTAAAAAATGTTGTCATTTTTTACGACATCCACGCGGACGAATTCGCGAGCGGACGCTAGTTTAAATAGGAATTATTTTAATTATATTTTGATGCAAAGGCAAAAAGCATACTTCGGCGCGTGCATCAATCGACGTTCTTTAATACGCAATTTAGCAATATAATTACAATAAAACAAATATTGGTTACTTTGAGGTTACGTAACAGTTCCCATACAATATGTATGCATCTCCTCGTACGTCCAAGCAAATTACTTCAATCACTCGTCCATGCTCCACATATGGGTCACTAAGAAACAAACAAGCACGCTTTCGAATAAGTACAATATCTTTCTGTATGCTGTTGTCTAACTAGCCAAAAACATTACTATATCAGAATTATCCCTATATTATCATGCAGTATGAAGTGATACTAACTAATCTAAGTGCGGATACGGTCGTTAGTGGCCCATCTGTGGGGCACGGACGTGTGGAGATAGTTCAGCGTATATATTAGTACAGTACGCGAACAGTTTTGAGCTTCGATAACTGACAAGTGCGATTTTCTTTTTTAGTTAGAGAATATGATACGAGTATGATTACTTATAGTAAAAATATTTTCTAACAGTTTTTGACGTCGCGGGAGGTACTATATAGATATTTGGTAATAACAACAAGAAAAGATTATACAAGATATATTTTCCTTTACCATACTAATGCATTCAACTATTTCAACATCATCTGTCATTTTATAACAGTTTGGTCAATAGATTATGTGAGCATAATCGAAAAAAAATTGTCAAAATATAAGTGACCTTGAATTTTAAACGAATTACAAATGGCTAAGACGACATATGCTCTCGACAAAACCGTTATAAAATGTGAAGTTATGTTGCAATAGTAAAAAGCGAGAGCTTGGTGGAGAAAAATAAAACTTACATAATATTTTCTACATGTAGCATACAAATACATGTATTATAGGTACCTAGCGCAATGCTAACAATTTTTAGAAAAAAAAATTTATTATTAGTACTTAACGTATTCTAACAGGTGACAAAATAAAATCGGACTTGTGATTTATGTCATTTTTATAGGTTAAAAAGGTGTTCCCGTACTCCACTAATATGGGGCACTGGACAGTGAACGTTTTAATAGGTGGTTTTGTAGTCAGCAACAGAGGTAGCTAAGCGGGCGAGGTGTTCAAAATGATCTGGACACGACTTTATTGTCAAGAGAATAAGAGCGTGTGAAGATCATTTTGAACACCTCGCCCGCTTAGCTACTTCTGCTCATGGCTGCACATCTAGGATCACGATTTATTACGTAAACGTCGCCAAATTGAAACGTTTATCCATAAATTACATCAAGTAATGCTAAATATACTTAATAAATATATCACAATAAATATTATAAATAAATAAAATAAATATTATAGGATAATCTTACACAAACCTAGTCCAACAGTAAGCTCAGTAAGGCTTGTGTTGTGGGCGACGATATACAGGGTGATTCATGAGACGTGAGCAGGAACAACCCTACACACTTAGTTAACGATAATGAATCGGCCGCCATCATGGTTAAGTGAAACAATAACGCCTTTAAATTTTTTAAACCTATTTTGTTTGGTACCAATTTTATTTTCTGTAATCATGGTCATCCTACATAAACAAATCAATAAAGATAAAACCTCTTTAACAATCATGACAGCACTTTGATTATGAAAAAAATAATTGTCAAATTAAGTGAGATACGATGTTTCCAAAGTAACCAGACATCAATTTGACACATATCACAGAAAAACAAGAGAATATCAGTACTCGACGAAGTATTCTAACTGTAGAGTGACCATGCGTGTTGTAAATAATTTTGAACTTTTTATTTTTGCTTTAAATTATTTTTTTGGGCTTATCACACTAATACTGATATCAAACAATAGCTTATTATTAACTGAATCCGTAGTGTTAAGCCTGCTCACGTCTCATGAATCACCCTGTATATAATAGAAAACATCCATAACTCAGGTACAAATATCTGTGATAAACACACAAATGAATGCCCTGACCAGGATTCGAACCCGGGACCTCCTGCTTCGTAGGCAGGTTCACTACCGACTGGGCTAGGAGGCCGTTATAATAGGTGACATTATACAAGATGTAACAATAATTTTGAACAAAAAAGAACCGACTTCACTAAACATCCACCTTTCCAAAAGCAAATGCTCAAGCTGCTGTAAAAAATACTCAAATCACACTTATACACCTATAGAGGTGTACCTATAATAGTTGAAGAGTTCCCTCGATTTCTCCAGGTTCCCATCATCAGATCTTGACCTGGTTACAATGAGACCAACTGTGAAGTATAACTCTTTCAAATGAAAAAAGAATTTTTCAAATCGGTCCAGCCGTCTTCGAATAATCGGTGAACATACTTACATAAAAAAAAATAGCAAAAACAAAGATCCCGACGGATTGATAACCTCCTCCTTCGAAATCTTGAAGTCGGTTGAAAATACTGGTGATCTGTTTAAAGGCATGATTGGTATCGTATTCTAATTATGTAAAATTAAAATAAAATGGTTTTTGTAGGAGGGTTGGCCGACTGGGACGACGTGTCCCATACATTTTTTTTTTCGCGTCAAAGAACTTTTTCTTACTCGAAATACGATACTAATTATGCCCTTAAACGGATCATCAGTATTCTTGTTACATCCTGTATATAAGCACTTAAAATAAACGTAGAACCGATGGCCGTTGGGGCGGAAAGGTTCTCGAGTGGCGACCACGAACCGGAAGGCGCAGCGTGGGTAGACCCCCCGCAAGGTGGACTGATGACCTGGTGAAGGTCGCGGGAGTCCGTTGGATGCGGGTGGCGCAGGACCGGTCATTGTGGCACTCTTTGGGGGAGGCCTATGTTCAGCAGTGGACGTCTTTCGGCTGATATGATGATGATGATGATAAGCACTTTGCAATTTAAACGTTAGAAAAGTAAAAAAAGCCCTAGTGCGAGAAATCTAACTTTCCGGTGGTTTAGCGAAACCATTAACTACAAAGCCAAATTAAATTCATTACAGACGACTTTGTTAAGTCAGATATATACTTTTAACTTGAAAAGTTAAGCAAAAGTAGACAACAGGACCGTATTCTAACTTTAAAACACATTAACAATACAATAAGAATACAACCTATTTCAAACATAACTCCAACACACAACAAACAATCAACCAATATTGAAGTTGTATTGGAGTTGCGTTTGAATATTTCTCAAGCAAATTCTGATATTTCTGATTCAGATGTTTATGCCGTAGCTGTATTGCGTTATTAATGCATTGGAGTTCAATACAACTCCAATGCATTAACTACGCAATACAGTTAACGCATAAACGTTTGAATTAGAAATACAAGAATTTGAATTGAAGAACAAATCAAATTATTTTAATAAATGTTTTGATTTGTTTATTTTTAAGTAGACACACTACTATATAAATTATAAACTTATATAGATGTCATATACAAGGAAAAAGTGACCTAGGCCTCCGGTGCCGGCAGTCACCACCTCCTCACTCACTGCCTCCCATCCTTGGGCACCGGAGGCCTAGGTCACTTTTTCCTTTGTATATGACATCATATACGTTTACAAGAATTTGCTTGAAAATTGTTCCAATGCAACTCCAATACAACTTCATTAATGGTTGATCATTTGTTGTGTTGAAGTTACATTGGGGATTGTTTGTGTTTTTTACATATTGTTTATGTATTTTAAAATAAGAATACAGCACCAGTTTTAAGACGTGCATTTCAAAAACATTAATACCCTAGAAAGCTGAACTCGAAACTTAGAGTAAGTTCTGTATAAGGCAAGTTTAAGTTTGTCGCATGACTCAAGCTTCCGATCTAGGTCATAACACGTCCTAGACTAGACCAGCTTTCGTATTAAATTGTTTAATCTAGTTTTGAACTAGTTTCAATGTTTTTTTGCACTATTTTTACTTCTATTCATCGTCACAAGAATATGAAAAACTGTTTGTACTCCTAATTTTCAAAAAGGTGAATGAATAAAATTAAAACCACCAAATTTCACAATTAAAGCCTATATTTAAAAATAAATCGTTCTACCTTATATGCAAACGCCGAAAGCGCCATCTAGCGGGAAATTGGGTCAGCTTTGCAGCTTTGAACACCAACATGCCGCCCACCAAGAACAACAGTTTCTTAACACACATTTGTAACAACACATCAAAAAATAGATTTAACATGACATTAGTTTCTTCAGCACCGAAATGCAAAATTACATCATTGTATACATTTTACTCAGATAATGGCAAAATACAAATTCTTGAAGTGGGTCTTTTTATAAGGCTATTTTTATATTTAAGCGTAACCACTCGTGTTATATTGTCTAAACCTGGGTGTGTTTCAACCACTTGACCGAGAAGCCATCGTGATGGTGGGAGGTCAGGCTCTTTTACTAGAACGACATCGCCTACCTTAGGTTCTGAAGTTTGCTGTGTCCACTTGTGTCTTTGAAGGTACTGATTTAAATACTCTTGAGACCAGCGACGCCAGAAATCCTGCATCATTCGTTGACATAATTGCCATCTACGCAACGGAGAGATTGGCGCTTGATCATAGCGTAGATCTGGTGCCACTATAAGTAGTTCTCCCACAAGGAAGTGGCCTGGTGTTAATGGTAGTGATTCCCCGTTGTCTTCAATGCGCCACAGCGGTCTAGAATTCAAGCACGCCTCAATTTGTGATAAAACAGTGCTCATCTCTTCAAAAGTGAGAGTAGAATTCCCGATAACACGCTTGAGATGAAATTTACATGACTTTATTCCTGCCTCCCAAAGTCCGCCGAAATTGGGGGCATAAGGTGGTATAAAGTGCCATTGGGTTCCGTTGGAGGCCATCCAGTCTGCTAGCTCAGCGATCAAACTTGATTTTTCAGCATTAAAGAGGTATTGGAGTTCTTTTGCAGCACCCACGAAATTCGACCCGTTATCACTGTAGATATCGCTACAGTAACCTCTCCTCGCAACAAACCTCTTGAAGGCTGCTAGGAAACCGGCAGTTGACAGTTCACTCACTGCTTCTATATGAACGGCCATAGTTGCCATGCATACAAATAGGCAAATGTACCCTTTATATGATTTGTTTCCTCTACCCTTGGATACGCGTATGTTAATAGGTAATCCACTCCACTGCGCACAAACGGCCTTGCCATATTCACCCTGGCTGAGGGAAGCTGTCCCATCAATTGGTTCCGAATGTTGGCTGCATTTCGAACACATGGAATACATTTCTTGACATGTGTTTTAGTTAATTTCTTGAGTTCTGGTACACAAAACTTGCTCCTAATGTAGTTAACCATCAGTGTTGGTCCTCCATGCAAAGTCTTGAAATGCGCATCTCGAAGGATAAGCTGAGTCAACCACGCCGATTTTGCTAACAACATTTGCAAACCAACCAACACGGATTATCAACATCTAGTTGTGGAGTAAACGAGGTAAGTTGACTTTTCTTTTTCAGTTTACCCTTTTGATCTCTTCGATTTCTTCCCCATATGCTTGTTGCTGAATTCTTTTCACCATAATTGCTAAAGCTTCATCTAATTCACTTTTTAGCAAATATGTATGATTTTTCCTTTTATTTTTCAGAAATCTTCGACAGTAAGCGACCACTCTTAACAGCTTTGTGAGTGAAGAGTACTTCGACCACATAGGCTCCTCACCGTCGGTCTCCGAGGCTGCAGTTTGCAGGTGAGTATGTAGTTTTCGTTCTTCTAACTGAGTATTCTTTGTTTTTGACTGTTTATAATGAATCAATTCTTGTTTTAGCCAAGCAGGTCCGTTTAACCATAGTTTAAAGTTGTTTAAGTCAGATGCTGGGATCCCCCTAGATGCACAATCTGCCGGGTTCTACTCTGACTTTACGTGCGACCATTGGCCCCGACTAGTGGCGGTCAAGATCTCTGAACATCTGTTCCCTATAAAGGTTTTCCATCGGCTTGGGTGGCTGCTTAACCATGCCAACACCACTCCCGAGTCTGTCCACGCATGAATGTCGGATCTTTGCACGTTCAATACCTCTGCAACCTCAACCAATAGTTTGACCAATAATACCGCTCCGCATAATTCTATTCGCGGAATTGAAATTTGCTTTATTGGTGCAACTCTTGTTTTGCCTGACACCAGACTGACATGTTTTAATCCCTTTGTATCAATAACACGTAAGTATACTACAGCAGCGTATGCCGCATTGGACGCGTCGCTAAACCCATGCAGTTCAACCAACTTAGCATCCATTGTGTGATTTGTCCAGCGAGGAAGTTTGAATTCGGTAAGCTGTGACAATTCTTCCCTATAGCTCAACCATTCTTCAAGCAGATGGTAGCTCTTGATCCCACTCGATACCTGCCAACCATAGTTTTTGGATGAATATTTTAGCTTGAATGATGCTGGGCGATATCCATCCAAGAGGATCGTACAGTCTTGCAATGTCGGATGTAACTTTCCTTTTAGTTACAGGTGCTGTTGGTGGAGGTAGCTGAACTGCATAAGAAAATTCATCCTTATTTCGGTTCCAGGTAAGTCCTAGGATTTTATTAACCGCTTCTTGTTTCATTTCTATTTTCTTATGTTCATCTTTCCCTGCCGTGCTTTCTTGGATCTCTTCTAGCATAGCTTTGCTGTTACTTGACCATTTTGAAGTTCAAAGCCTCCTTTGCTTAGTAACGTCTTCATTTGATGGTAAACCTCTATCGCCTCTTGCTCGGTTTGACAACCCGACATTAAGTCGTCCATATAGAAGTCCGAACGCGCCCGACATGCTGCAAGAGGGAAGTCTGCGCCTTCATCTACAGAAACTTGAATCATACTCTTGACAGCTAGGTGATGCCAGCTGATGACACCCCAAAGGTGACCCGATTTAACTTATATTCCTTGATTTCCTGATCACTATGCTCTCTCCACAGAATGCGTTGATATTTTGTGCCTCTTTCGTCAACGAGTACTTGCCGATACATCTTGACGATGTCAGCAATGAAAACAATCGGATGCATTCGCCAACGCATGATGATGTGCCGTAACTCCAACTGTAATGTGGGCCCTACCATCAAGTCATTGTTTAAGGACACCCCGTTAGTGCCTTTGCACGAAGCGTCGAAAACTATACGAACCTTAGTGGTATCCCGGTCTTCATGCACTACGGCATGGTAAGGTAAGTATAGTCCTTTTTCCTTGGACTCTTGAATCGACAAAGGTTCCATGTGATTTAAATCCCGGTATTCATGAAACACTTTTGTGTATTCTGTTTGCAGGCGCTCATCGGTTTGAAGTTTATTTTCCAGAAAGTGAAATCTTCTTAACGCTATCTCTCTGGATCTACCCTCTTTGCAGGCTGGCCTCTGATCCTTGAACGGTAACCTAACAACATAGCGTCCGATCTCGTCTCGTGTGGTAGTCGCCTCATATATTTCCTCACATCTTTGTTCTTCAGGGGTTAAGATCCTCTGTTTGTTGCTAGGTTCTGATTCTATTTCCCAAAAAGACCTAAGCAACTGGCCACTTGAGTGTGTGTGCTTATCAATGTACCAGAGATGTTCGCCTGTGTATCTGCATCGCCCCAAATAATCCATCCGAAAGGCGTCTTCTGTGCTGCCGTTGTACCCTGAGGAGATTTGATCAAACCTGCTTCAATAATCCGAGCATAGACCTTGGTTCCCAACAATATGTCTATTTTATTGGGTGTGTGATACTCAGGGTCGGCAAGTTTGATATTTTGCAGCTCAGGCCACGAAGTGATGGATACCTTTGCAGAGGGTAAGGGTTTAGTTTGGGTCGATACGTGAGGTTATGGTGACTTGAACTATTGACTTTGACACTGTGATCAGCTGCACCCCCCAATCCAGTCACTGAACCCTTAACTGGATTTTTTTTTAACCCGAGCAACTGGACTGCAGCTGAGGTGATAAATGATACTTCTGATCCTGGGTCTGTTAAAGCCCTCATTAGTTGATATTCCCCATTTGCCCATGCATTTGCTTTTACTACCGCGGTAGCCAGTAAACCTTGCTGTGAGTCTTCATTTATGAAGTGGTTTGTAAAACTGATTCCCGCTGTAGCTTCTGCCGTTGAATTTGTGACTTGCTGGGTATGTGTCACAACCTGGCCAGCTGACGGTTCCCTGTTTTCATTCGCTTGAGTTTGGCCCTTCTGATGTAACAGAGAGTGATGTCTTCTGTTGCATATCTGATAATTTGTCGTGATTTTGCAGTGTCTGGCTGAGTGATTGCTGCCTAAGCAGTTAAAACACATCCCGTTGGTTTGAACAAAATTACGCTTTACATCTACTTCTAATGCATTAAAATCTTTACAATGTATTATCCTATGCTCACCTTTACAATAGTTGCACGATACATTATTTGAGACGTGCAGATTATTGACCCTTTGCGTTTGAGTATCCCTGATCTGAGGGCTGTTGCCTTTGTAATTATTATTAGTAAACTTAGGTTTTTGGGCAAAGCTCGGTTTTGGTTCCATGAATTCTAAGGAATGGTATCTCGTCTGCAAAAAGTCCTTAAACTGCTCCAGTGTTGGCAATTGTTCTGACAGAGAAACAGATTCACTAACTTTACCTTCCCAATTTTTCCGACTTTCTGGATCTAATTTATGGCTGACAATGTAAATTATAATAATATCCCAAGTGCTCGTATCAATTTTGAGACTAGATAAAGCATTTAACGTTTCCGTTGTACAATCCAACATATGTTTAATGTCCGTGGCAGACTCGGTTAGAAGAGTCTTTTGTGTAAAAAATATTTTTAATATGCAGTTCGCTAAATATTGCTTATTATTATAACGACTCTCTAACTGGGTCCAACACTGGTCATAACTTTCACTAGTAATTGGTATATGCCGAAGGAGTTGTTCCGCTTCACCCGTTAAATGTGCCTTCAGATAATGAAGCTTCTGAATGTCATCGATATCCTGGTTTTTGTGGATGAGTGAAATAAATAAATCCCGGAAACCCATCCACTCCTCATATTTTCCCGAAAATGTTGGAATCGTGATTTTTGGAAGCTTCACGTAACTTGATTTATACGAGGATGAAGCCGATAATGTTGGACTAACGTTGCTGGGCATTACTTTTAACTTGCTTAATGCGCTCTTCAGTTCGCATTTATAATCCATATATAACTCATTAGTCGTGTCATACACATCCTCCTTCATGTATGCAGTGTCTCGTAGTGTTTCTTGCTCTGGTGACATTAATAACTGCATATGCATGCCCGAAAATTGTTGCCATATTTGCTCTAGGTTTTCCAATCTAGTTTCAACATATGAGATGGTAATTCGATCTTTTGGAGACTTTTTATAATTACTGAATGCCTTTGTAATACGGATATTTTGATCGATTTGAAAATTAATACTGGCTACTAGCTTACTCATCTTGAAAATTTACAAGTCTCAGTAAAGTAAACAAGTATTTCCAAAGTCTTAACTTAGTTGTTCGTAAATTGGTTAAGTCCCATATAACTTGTTCTCTTCAAATCACAAGTGTTTTTTGCTTCCGAATTTTCTAAGTCCAAAGTAGATTTTTAAAATTTTACAAGTGTTTGACTGTTGTGTTTCGCTATGAAATCGGGCATAGGTTCCCCGTCGGATCACTTTTTCTTAAACTATTCTAAGACCTAAACACTTTAAAATTTTCTACTCAAGTTTACGACTATTTCTCTAAGTCCAATTTTGACAGTTGCTTCAGTTACATTTGACAGCTGACAGTTCCAAATTATGACACTTCCACAGATAAGGTAAATACAAAGTTACATTTGACAGCTGACAGTTCCAAATTATGACACTTCCACAGATAAGGTAAATAAATGTACTCACAGTTTCTATCTTCTTACACTTTCACGTCACTAGTACTTGAACCTCAGTTGAATTTTCCCGCCAAGTTGATAACCGTAACGTCACTCAAGGTCACGGCGCCGCTGTCTCCGTCGACTGCTTCAATCCACTGACACCCTAGGAGACTGCACTCTCGACAACGATCCGTTGCCACTTAATACAGGAAAGCACCTCTAATACTTAAGACCCACAGTACACCCGGTTCGCTAAGGACCAATGTTTGTACTCCTAATTTTCAAAAACCGGCCAAGAGCGTGTCGGGCCACGCTCAGTGTAGGGTTCCGTAGTTTTCCGTCCGTCACAGTAAGTGTCCCCACTTAAAAGTTAATAACACCGCCATGTAGGATATGATATGAGAGTTCCACGTACAGCGACATCTATCGGCAAATTAAGTAAACTATTGCGCGCGAGCTTAAAGTATGGAAGATGATTTTTATGGAATAATTCTTTATTGCGTGAACCGATTTTCACCGTTTTTACTTTATTTGAAAGCACGTCATTTCATTGTAATTTTGTAGAAATTACAGGTACAATAAACACCTGCTTATACGGTTAAATTACAAACTTAGTTCAGAAATTATTTTGTAATTTTTTTTCAAAAACTATTCATCCTATCAAGTTCAAAATAATTTTCCTAGAAAGTTTTTATAAAGTTCTACTTTTGAGATTTTTTTCATATTTTTAAAACTTATGGTTCAAAAGTTAGAGGGGGGGGACTCATATTTTTTTACTTCTGGAGCGATTATTTCCGAAAATATTTACATTATCGAAAAATGATTTTAAAAAACCCCTATTCATTTTTAAATACCTATCCAACAATATATCACACGTTAGGGTTGAAATGAAAAAAAAAATCACTCCCCACTTTACGTATAGGGGAGGTACCCTAATAAAAATAAAAAATCCACTTTTTATTTTACCACTTTGTCGGCGTGATTGATGTACATACTAGTACCAAATTTCAGCTTTCTAGTGCTAACGGTCACTGAGATTATCCGCGGACGGACGGACGGACGGACGGACGGGCAGACATGGCGAAACTATAAGGGTTCCTAGTTGACTACGGAACCCTAAAAAGGGGCGCTCTTTAAATGTGAATGAATAAAATTAAAACCACCAAATTTCACAATTAAAGCATATATTTAAAAGTAAATCGTTCTGCCTTATATGCAAACGCCGAAAGACAAACGCTTGCGTGAGGCAGGATTCGCGTTGTATGGTACAGCGCCATCTAGCGGGAAATTGGGTCAGCTTTGCAGCTTTGAACACCAACAAAAACTCTCATTTGACACAGAAATACTTTTTGCAAGTCATTTTTTTCTTAAGTATGCTGTTGTGGTCTGGCGATTTAATAATATATGCGTGAGTATAAATAAAACATTATTACTACCTAAGAAGTATTTTATAAAGAAAAATCACAATAATTTTTAGCATAACTTTTCACTAATAATATAGACAGGTAAGTATTCTGATAGTTATTTTTGAAAATATGTTACATTTTTAACTTTCACGTTTAGTCATTTATACATTACACTAATAATATTAGACATTGATAAGCAACAACCAGCCAATGTTTTAGTGCCTAGACCTACAGAGCTTCGAGCAAAGGAGGTACAATCAGCAGTAAAAGTAGCTAAGCAGCTCAAGTGTTCAAAATGAGCTGGACACGACTTTATTGTTAAGAGAATAAGAGCTCGTGTAGGTCGTTTTGAACACCTGACCCGCTTATCTACTTTTGCTGTTGACTGTACGGTTTCAAACAAGATATACTGAAAATATGGCTCCCGTAAATATGGTACAACATTGGTACAATGTGTGACCAATGTGTCACCAATTTGAGACCAATGTGTGACCAATGTTGAATGAAAATCTGTTCGAATAGCAAATGTCAATGTCGTTATAGTGTTGAGTTGAGTTGGGTTGAGTTGGGTTGGAGCTGTGTCTGTCCAGTGTGTGTGTTTATTTTTCGAATCGCGGCCCCGACTCGCCCGAGTCGTTCTTGAATGTGTATCCCTAGTATTATTTCATCGGTGCTACAGAACATAGAAGTATCCTCTTCAATTTCTACTAATATGGATTTAAATAGCCTAGAATAATCGCACAGATGTGAGTGTGCATCCCTAGCTAATATAAACCCAACCATACTCAAATAGTCCAGTTTCTTATCACGTGCGAGTAGAGCATTGAACAATTAACAGCCTGGCAAACGAATTACACATCGATGTATTTAACTGTAAGATACCTGTTGTTAGACACAATATGACGTTAAAATGTTTTGATTGAGATGGCTTAAAAATATTTGTTCACTGACGTTGGGTGCTTTGTCCTGCTTAGCAAAGTATTTTATTTTTATTGTTATTTAGCTTGTAACTAGGTGTTTTAAATTTGTCACTCCTGGTTTATACTTAATATTGATTGTGTTAGCTCTTATGTGGTGTGTTGCTGTGTTCGAGCATTGTCACTTTTTATTTAAGTAAAACTTGAATGTAATAATCTGTAGCTAATGTAGCTATAAGTGTGATCCTGTAATTGGCTTTCCATCTCTTATTAATAAGTGCTATTTTGTTTTGATAGCTGTTGGATCTCCGTAACGTAAATAAATAAAAAGGTATTAGGTACTTTTACCTAAAAAAAAATAACTCAAACAACGTGTCCATAACTCACCTGCATTTCCTCTAAACTACATGTTCCGGTAGAAATATCATGGCGCGAGACTCGTTAAAGGAAGCTTGGCACAAAATAAATACAAAACTTCCCCAACTTCGCTATACACTCGTTTTCTTTTCAAACATATAATAAGCTTCAAGGCACAGACATTTATTTTATTAGACGTTGCATTTCGTGCGTCTTTGATATCGAAAATCAGCTGTAACAATTTCTGAAGTTATTTACATTCGCTTTGTACTGTGCTGTGTTATTACATTATGCTTTTGGTTATTTTCAGCATCTCAATATCATTAACTAAGTTTTAGTGGTTTTTTTTGTTGGGTCCAGGGCTTAACTCAGTGACTGCCACTAGTCTAAAATTGCAAGTAGATATATTATATATGTATACGGATATCTAAATAGTAATGTTGATTTGTGTTTCTAAATATCTCTCGATTTCTATGATCCTGTACCAATTATTGCCGTGTGGTGCCGGCTTAGAATTGCTCCACCCCAACTCTTCCCGTGGGTGTCGTAAGAGGCGACTAAGGGACATACCGGGGGGCGGGCAGCAGCGCCCCTGCAGAAAAATCCCACCACCAAACTGCGATCCCCAACCCGCATGCCCAGCGTGGGGATTATGGGCATTACCCCTTTATGATAAGTTCAGCCAAGAAATGGCCCCCAGTTCCCGGCCGCCTCGCTATTCCTGGCCATGGTAGTGGCCACGGTAACGGCGGGGCAGGGGGTGCTAGGAATCCCCGGGCTACAACAGGCTACCACACACTTCCTAAATTGACCCTGGCTACGTTCAACGGACGCACTCTGAGGCTTGACCATCATCTAGCGCAGTTGGAAGTGGAGTTAGAGAACATTAAATGGCATGTTCTTGGGTTATGTGAAGGCCGTAGAGAGGGGGAGGACACCGTAACCCTAGACTCAGGCCATCTTCTCTACTTTCGCGAGGGTGATAAAACATCCCAGGGTGGCGTAGGTTTTCTCGTCAATAAGGCCCTCTCTAGCAACGTTCAAGAAATCTCCAGTGTGTCGAACAGGGTAGCGTACTTGATCCTTCGGCTTTCCAAGCGGTATAGCGTGAAGGTAGTTCAGGTTTACGCACCGACCTCGGCACACTCGGATGATGAAGTGGAGGATATGTATGAAGACATATCCAAAGCCTTGCACAACACCACAAAGGCTCACTTCAACGTTGTTATGGGGGACTTTAACGGCAAGGTGGGAATCCGGACTGGCAACGAATCCCGAATAGGCCCGCATGGTTATGGAGTTAGGAATCACAGGGGGCAAATGCTTGTCAACTTCCTTGAGAAAGAGGAGCTGTTCTTAATGAACTCCTTCTTTAAGAAACAGCCTCAAAGGAAGTGGACATGGCAGAGCCCCGACACTGTGACAAAAAATGAGATCGACTTCATCTTGACGGATAGCAAGCACATATTCAGAGATGTCTCAGTGATCAACAGGTTCAATACCGGATCTGATCACCGACTGCTCCGAGGCTCTCTGAATATCAACTTGAAGCTTGAAAGAAACCGTCTGATGAAGTCCACGCTCCGGCCTAACCAAATCCAAATCGTCGCGGGCACCGAGGAGTTTCAGCAGCTTCTCGGGAATAGATTTGTTGCCTTGGAACCCACTGATGACGCCGACGAGACCCTACACAATCTGGTCGAAACGCTGAGGGACGAGGGTATCAAGTTCTGCAGAAAACAGCGTACTGGCAAGAAGTCCAAACTCTCGGATGAGACTCTGGGGCTGATGACAAGAAGACGGGAGACTACCCAAGCGACTTCGTCAGAGAGGTCAGACCTGAATAAGCGAATTGCGAAGATGGTACGGCGCGACCTTCGGAGCTCCAACACACGCCTTATTGAAGAGGCGATAGAGCGAAACCGAGGGTCCAAATTATTCACTCAGCAGCTTAGCAGGAGCCACCTGACGAAGCTAAAAACGCACGACGGGAGGACCGTGTTGTCGAAGCCGGAGATCTCCGCCGAGATAGAGGATTTTTATGGCCGGCTGTACTCTGCACATGCCCCCCACTCCCGACGAGACGACCATGATTCAAGAGCCACCCTGACACGCCACTATACCGACGAACTGCCAGACATCAGTCAAGACGAGATCGTGTTAGCTCTGAGGCAGCTTAAAAATGGAAAAGCCCCCGGTGAGGATGGTATTACTTCAGAGCTTCTGAAGGCAGGAGGAGCTCCTGTTATACACGAGCTGCAGAACCTCTTCAATACCGTCCTTCACAGTGGGAGAACTCCTAAGGCGTGGAGCGGGAGTTTGGTGGTGCTCTTTTTTAAGAAGGGTGATAAAACCCTCCTTAAAAACTACAGACCCATCACACTTCTGAGCCACGTCTATAAGCTTTTCTCACGAGTGGTCACGAATCGTCTCGCCAGAAGACTCGACGAGTTCCAGCCACCGGAACAGGCTGGATTCCGCGGAGGATATGGCACCATAGACCACATTCACACAGTGAGGCAGATTATACAGAAGTCCGAAGAGTATAATCAGCCCCTGTGTCTCGCTTTTGTGGACTATGAGAAGGCCTTTGACTCCGTGGAAACTTGGGCTGTTCTGGAATCCTTACAGCGATGCCAAGTAGACTATCGTTATATCGAGGTGCTGAGATGTCTCTCCGAAGCCGCCACTATGAGTGTCCAAGTACAGGGCCAGCAGTCTAAACCCATCCAATTGCGCAGAGGGGTGAGACAGGGGGATGTCATATCCCCGAAACTGTTCACAAGCGCATTGGAAGACATGTTTAAGAAGCTGGACTGGAAAGGTAAGGGCATAAACATAAACGGCGATTACATCTCACACCTGCGATTCGCTGATGACATAGTCGTAATGGCGGAGTCGCTAGAGGAGCTGACCCGGATGCTGGACGGCCTAGCTTCAGCCTCGCGACGCATCGGTCTTGGCATGAATTTGGATAAAACCAAAGTCATGATCAATGGCCACATTGATCCGGGACCGGTCGTCGTACATGGCCACCTTCTTGAAATTGTTTCTGAGTACACCGACCTTGGGCAGATCCTGCAGTTGGGTAAAAACAATTTCGAGAAGGAGGCCAAAAGGAGGATCCAGCTAGGCAGGGCAGCATTTGGGAAACTACGCCGAGTCTTCTCGTCATCCATACCGCAATGCTTGAAAACGAAAGTTTTTAATCAGTGCGTCCTACCCGTAATGACCTACGGAGCTGAGACGTGGACACTCACGGTAGGGCTGGTCCACCAGTTCAAAGTCGCTCAGCGAGCTATGGAAAGAGCTATGCTCGGAGTTTCTCTGAAGGATAAGATTCGTAACGAATACATCCGACAGAGAACCAAAGTTATCGACATAGCTCAAAGAATTAGCAAGCTGAAGTGGCAGTGGGCCGGCCATATCTCGCGAAGAACCGACAACCGCTGGGGTAAACGTGTTCTTGAGTGGAGACCGCGACTCGGCAAACGTAGTGTAGGACGCCCTCTGGCAAGGTGGGATGACGATCTGCGAAAGACTGCAGGCAGATGCTGGATGCGGCAAGCTGAAGACAGGGCGCTATGGCGCTCATTGGGGGAGGCCTATGTCCAGCAGTGGACTAAAATAGGCTGATGATGATGATGATGATGTACCAATTACAAGTTTCGGTTTGATCCAATGGTTAACTGGTAGAGAATGCCTTAAAGCATTAAGTCCGCCTCTTATACGCTTTTTTTATTAGTGCAATAAAGTTTAAATAAATAAATATCTATTCGTCTTTATCGACAATGATCTGTCCCCCATTAGTGTTAGATAGAATTCAGTAATATATCCGAAATAGTAATGTTTGTTAATTGTTAATGACAAAAAATGGCCAAAGTGATATATAGATGTTATATACAAAGGAAAAAAGTGACCTGCCGCGAATGCAGAAGACGCTGGTTCGATCCCAGCCCTGGGCACCGGAGGCCTAGGTCACTTTTTTCCTTTGTATATGACATCTATATAAGTTTATGATTTATATAGTAGTGTGTCTACTTAAAATAAACAAATCAAAATATTTATTAAAAATAAATAAGATAAGTTTAGATAAGTGTTTTGTGATAACCTTTTCCCGTAAACTAAATATAATCGACTTTAACTATTCTATAGCTGGAACGCATATAACTCGAGTCAGTTCTATCAGGGACTTAGGTATTACTATGGACTCTCAGCTTAATTTCAATATTCATATCGATAATATTTGTAACCGGGCATATAAAAATCTAGGCATGATACTACGGACTGGTAAACCCTTTAAGCGCCCGTGCACCCTAAAAATACTTTTTTATTCCTACGTCAGAAGTATTCTTGAGTTCGGGTCTGTGATCTCTGGTGTCCTCAATACTATGTCCATATTAATCGTCTAGAAAGAATACAAAATGTTTTTTTGAGGTCACTCTGTTACAGGACCGGTACTCCTATAGAATCGTCAGCTAAGTCGGCAAAACATTTTAATATGATATCCCTTGATAATAGAAGACTCTTATTGGACACAATTTTCTTTTTTAAGATTTTAAAGAATGAAATCAATTGCCCTAGTTTGCTACAAAATATAGTATTTAATATACCGCATCACTCCTTACGTCCTCGGAATTTGTTTTATGTGAGTTTCGCACGTAATAATTATGCCAAACATAGTTTTTTCAAACGAGTTTCAAAAAACTATAATGAGTTTTTTAGTGACATTGATCCATTTATGTACTCTTTTGACACTTTAAAAGAACATACGAGATCCAAATTGTTAAGGATAAAAAATATGTAAGTAGTATTTTTATTTGTTTTCCTTCTCGCATTCGCTTTTGTAAAAAAAAAAATTAATTGTATTACATTTATGAACCTCCAGGTCTATTTTTACATAAGTTTGTAATTCATATCTATATTTTTTTGTGTATGACTGTTTGTGTTCTAAACAATAAATAAAATAAAAAAATAAAAAATAATTTGATTTGTTCTTCAGTTGAGTACAAGTATCCAGTAGGATAGAAAAAACATTTAGATAATAATTCTTAAGTTTATTAATCTTCTTTTAACGTACCTACAGTGGAAACATCGTTTTCTTTGCACGTAAAAAATATGAACGCTGCATTTTGTATACGCTTTTATTTGAATAAAGTAAATAAAACACTTATAGGGATACCTATCTTCCCTGCAAACATAGATAATACATAAGTAAGTTAATACTTAATTTTCTTTGCTACAAGGAATGACATCATGAAATCATTTAACCATATTTAAGGAATTTCTCCAGTGCAAGTACCTACATGCCTCATCTATTACTAATATTTGTCTGTGTCAGTATGTTGGACGCCTTTGGCACAAGTTTGTAAAACATTTTGAACTCTATAACTTTTATCTTGCATCATAGAGATGCTTCATGCTAAGTATAACTAGGTTCTAGGTATCCCTGGAATAATCCTGCATACCTAGATTTCTCAGAAATTCAATATATTCAGAGTTTATACACATCCAAACAACGTGGAACACGAAATTGGAAACTGCGAGAATCTTTGTTACAACTCTATTATTATAGACAAAGAGCTCTACGTCAGATATGACACAATAATGAGAGCAGCGAAACCCCTTCAATTAGTTTACTATTAGTACATTATGATAGAAGTGTACTAAGTTGATCATTACATACGAAGCGATATTGTGCGCACGAACGCACGTGAGTGCGCTAAGGAAGCTGAGCTATGGAATGATCAAGCACACGCGTTTCATACGACGTTTTTCAACACACTTGCGAGGACATAACAGAATAGTATAATTAATAACTTTTAATAAATACATTAATTGTCAGAATGTTTACAGGATAGAGGTACTTACGAACCTAAGATAATTAAATTTAACTAACCTTTTTTGTGATGTTATTGAGTATCTGGAACTCTTTTTCAAATCATTTCATAAAATTAAAGACTTCATCATTATTGTGCAATAAATAAACTATCATTTATTGTGCAATAAATAATAGTATTTTCTTCTTACGTATTGCTCACTAGAGTTGTACGATGACATTTTAATAGTATGTATCACAATTTTGAAACATATCCAGAGGTTAAATTAATGCTAAAGTTGTCTTCTTATTCATTAAAAATATAATTTGTTTAAATTAATAAAACACGACGAGAAAAATCTAACAAATAAACAATGATTTGAGGTTAACTTATAAATGGCGCGCAATTTTCTTTTTTGGATGTGCGTGCAGCTTGAGGCAATGGCGCGAACGTAAAATGCCAAACAGCCAATATTAAAACAGATAATTCATGTTTAAAACGTAATTAATTGTGTATTACGAGTAATATAATAAGTTGAAATGATTCTTATTCACAATCAGGTTTGTATAATTTGTATTCTATCGTAAATGTGTATATTTTTAATATATTTACTTTTTTTACTTTTTAAGAATGTAAACTCATAAAGAGTTAAAAAAAAGTAAAGGTAATACCCGACTAAATTACAACGATTCGTCTGCGTACGTACAACTTGGTACTAAAGTACAAACGTCACTTGATCGGATTATTAAATTATTCCACTAGCTGGATAATTATTGTGAAATGCAAGCGGATTATGAGCATAAAAGCGGTGGAATAAGAACCTCGTTACGAGCAGGTGTGTTGAAAACTAAGTTTATTTCTGGATCCGGACATCTGGTGCTGTTCATTGGTTGAGGTCAAATAATGCAAAGCACTTCAAGAATATAAATCCTGAAGTACAATATTGTGGGAAATTATGTAATTAATTAGATTATACATTGCCAGGAGTTTCTGTTGGGGGAAGTAGTGACAAATGAATGAGGTATAATGAAATTCATAGTTTTCGCTTCCTGTGTTTGTTTCCGCAATAATACGCAATATTTTTTGTTCTAATTATAAAATATAAATAAGACAACTTCGGCAATCTTTACCTATTTAAATATTACCTTTTTTATTGAAAGTTTTGCAAGTCTGTCACTCTTACCTCCACCCATTTAAAACTGCCAGATGCCCGGATCTAGAAATAAGGATAGTATAGCAAACTAACCAAGAGGGGTTTCGTTGCTATCATTATCGTGATTTTTTTTTATTACATATAAAAATAGATTTATAAATAAAATATACATAATTAAAATTACAATACACGTCATGGCAGACCATCTGTAGTTGTCTTTAATTTAGAGAGTTAGTAATAAATGAAATTTAACAAAACGCTGCTTCATAATGGTATCAAAATGAGGTTAGAACTAATTTAATATCAATTCTGTTTCACATATTCGAAAACCAACATTATTGAAGTAGTTTTACATAATAATACTGGATGATATACCAGGAAATACATTAATTGCATATTACGAGTAGTTAGGTATCCGATAGACAGTCATATGCCTAATTAGAGGTTAATATGTGAACCACTAACACACGGATCAAACGTCGTTAGTCGGAGAGCATTTTGACATATTGCGATGCGATTGACAACTGAACACCTATTTCAGTAATATTTATTAAGTATATAGAAATTATATAATAAGAGAAAATACTTTACACCCACATCATAAATCCTCTATTCTGCGTTCGGAAACCGTATGTACTTACCACCATTATTGCAACTAATAATCTAACATCAGTGTATTATCTGTGCCAGTGTTGTAAAAATGTATGAAAATTCGTAACCACATCGATTTTGGTAACGTAATGAAAATCCAGCCCTCCTCCCCGACCGCGGTTGTCCTCCTCCCCGACCGTTCGCACAATCGAGTTGGCCATGGCGGTGCAATGGCGGTCATTCTAATGGTTTCCGAACATCATTAATGATTTATATTACGTATAATAAAGCAGTGTATGCAACTTTACGTAATTAGGCCTTAAAACACTCGTGTGATCTTATTATAAAACTTGCCTGCGGCTCGCTTCATAAAACGACCCTTATGACGTAACAGTTACATACATAAACTACTATAAATTAACTTTCATTCCATTACACTAGGAATTGTATGTACAATTCCTCCCCCTTTTTACCCCCTCGAGTGATTATTTCCATGACAAAAATTATCCCATGTCTATCCCCGGTCCTTAAAATGTATACTTATTTCATATAAATATATACTCGTAAATATAAATTTCGGTTTAGCCAGTTTAAGCCTAAAGATGTAATTGACAGACAGTTCAATTTGTATTTATAATATTCAGTTGTTAGGGATAGTAGGGAAACATTTTAATCCAGAACTAGGTAAATTACCTAAAATTATGTTGGATACGCCCGGTGGACAGATTCTTCAATATATGGTGCTATACAGATCTGCCCGTCGTATCTGTCCGGCGCATACGCCCGGCGGACAGATTCTTCAATATATGACGCTATACAGATCTGCCCGTCGGATCTGTCCGGTGGATACGCCCGGCGGACAGATTCTTCAGTATATGGCGCTATACGATCTGTCCGTAGACACGTCCGTGTGCAATTCCCGCTATACACTGACGATTCTTCCCGCGATCCTGTTTCCCGCGATTCATATTTTTTGGACTTACGGTTCAAAAGCTACAGGGGACACACATTTTTTCTAACTTTTAAGAGATTATTTCTGAAAATATTCACTTAATCACAAAATTTTCAAGGAATCCTCGATGTTATTTTTAATAAAAAGCGTACAGTCACCGGCAATAGTATCTTCCTACGTGAAGGCCGCAAAAATATGTGAAAAGCTCTTATTTGTAGGGCCATAAGAGCGTGTCACTTATTTTTGCGGCCTTCGTGTAGGAAGATACTATTGCGGGTACCTGATTCCCAAAAACAAACGAATAGTCAGAATTTTGAAGGAACATGATTCCGTATATATAACGAAATCACTCATAGATATGTTTAATGCATTATGTGGCGTGGAAATAGGTAAATACCTACAGTATGTAGTGAATTTTCGTTATAAATAATTTACCAACTTCGAACAGGGGTTGCGTTTTCCGACGGATGTTTTAGGAGTTTAAACACCGACTATGTGTGAAACGTGTCTGTTATTTCGTAAAATCGACATTTATAGCGTATTCTGCTAACCGATTTCGACAAATGAATTATTCATAAATACTATGTTCTATAATTGCATTAGAAGTGCACAGATGTGCAAGTTGCGCAAAATCTTTTCAACTAATTGGAAATATTCTCGGAAATTGGAAATTTAAGAAATGGTATGTTTCAAATCCCATACAAAACTGAATTTTTGTATGTGGAAAATTTCGTTATTTTGGAAACTTTCCGAACGCACATCAGTAATTAGAAATAGAAGTGCCTAGGTTTCTTAATTATTATTAAACACGTGTTTTCAAGCATTTGTCGCCTAGCGGCGGTAAGGCGTACGCATGGCGTACGACTTTCAATTTGAAGTTCGCGGGTCCAAAGCCTACCAAATATTTAATTAATCGCTTTTCGGCAATATTAAACATTGCGAGGAAACCGGACCTAATCTCAATAAGGCCTAGTTTCCCCTCTTTGAAAGTTTAGATGGAAACTTTAGTTGCTTCAGTAAAGAAATCTTGGGATTAAGTTGCCCAGAGGACCCCAGATACCATTAGCTCTGGAAAAACGCCGGCGTTTCGCCTTCTCTTATGAACCACTATAACTCACTAAATCCAGTAAATAACAATATCCGATGCCGTATTCTAATTTTAAAATACATAAACAATACATTAAAAACACAATCTATCTCAAATATAACTCTAACACACAGCAAACAATCAACCAACATTGAAGTTGTATTGGAGTTGCGTTGGAATATTTTTCAAGCAAATTCTGATATTTCTGATTCAGATGTTTATGCCGTAGCTGTATTGCGTTGTTAATGCATTGGAGTTGTATTGAAGTTGGATCGTGTCTATACGTGTTTTAAAGTTAGAATACGGCCACCACCTTTACCCAATCACTTTTATACTCTATGGCCACATTAAAAAGCAGACTACGCAGAATAACTCCTTTCCCAACAATAAATAGTAAAAGGCCATAAATATGAGATACGATGTGTTACAGACCTCCCATTCCGCGCCACTACACCCTGTGAATACACCGGTAATTGTGATGAATGCTTCGTCCATATGAATACACTCTGTAGGGTAAAAAATGTCTAGTACTTGGGGGGGTTAAATTGGGACGGATTTTGTTAAGTGCGAAAAGCGTTTTTATAACGTGTAAGATTATATTTTACCTCAAAAGTGACAGACAACGTTAAACAACTTGTTCCTTTAGTCGTTAACACAGTGAATCCTCCTTTTTGTAAAGGGTCGGCAACGTGCATGTGACTCCTTTGGAGTAGCAGGCGTCCATAGGTTACGGTAGCTGCTTACCATCAGGCGGGCCGTATGCTTGTTTGCCACCGTCGTGGTATTAAAAAAAAAAAAAAAAAAAAACCGTTACGCGTTAAGAGTCAGCTCCAACCCAACTCAACTCAACGCTGTAACGACATTGACATTTGCTATTCGAACAGATTTTCATTCAACATTGGTCTCACATTGGTCACACATTGGTCTCACATTAGTACAACATTGGTACAATGTGTGTGTTTATTTTTCGAATCGCGGCCAGTGAAGCTTCATTAAGTTTTTTTTAAATGCAACCAGGGGGTGAAAACGGAATTGTTCTTTAAAACTTCTTCTAATCTAAGCGAACGAAAGCCCAGCGAGGTTAATGTTTTTTTACTATAAGTAAACACTTAAGTTAGTACTCTAACATAATGAGCATAAACAATACTTTTTTTATACTCATACACTTTAATGCTTGAATTACTTGGTAGACCGAACATGTTTTTAGGGTTCCGTAGCCAAATGGCAAAAAACGGAACCCTTATGGATTCGTCATGTCTGTCTGTCTGTCTGTCTGTCCGTATGTCACAGGCATTTTACTCGGAAACTATACGAAATATCTGAATAAAATTAACACATAAGGTGTATTTTGTATGCAGCTACTTAGTTATGTAGTTAAATTTGAAAAAAAAAATATTTTTAGGGGGGCGCTCCATACAGGTAACTAAATTTAAAAAAAAAATTTAACCAAATATCAACATGTGACAATTCAACCGATAGGTCTTTCAAAATAACATTATGGTTTCATTGACTATTTTGTGATTAAGTGAATATTTTCTGAAATAATCGCTTCGAAAGTCAGAAAAGTTGTGTACGGGGGGGCTCCCCCGTAACTTTTGAACCGTAGGTTCAAAAAATATGAAAAAATTTGAAGAGTTGCGCCTTATCATATACTTTCAATGAAAATTATTTTAAACATTATCGGTTCAGCCATTTTTGAGTTATCTCCAAAAAACTTCTTCCATAGGCATCAGACACGACCTTTTGGCATTAGTTTGGTTCTTATTCCATTGAAGGTACGGAACCCTCCTATGCGTGGTCCGACACGCACTTGGCCGGTTATTTTTTCGATGGAGCTTTCATAGTATTCAATAAGACCATCATCGCTGACGTCTCGACTGATCGTCTTATGGCTTTTCATACAATATTATAACACCGACACAATCTCGGTAGATTGAGTAGAAGAGATCCCATCAAAAACATAAATGTGAAAGGCTGCCAAGTTCGATACTATGGGAATGCTTCGCCTATAAAAGAAGTGAGATCTGAATAAGTACCAAGTTCCATAAAAATACCTAAATCATAAATAGTTATAGGAATGCACACTTGATTTCCAGCAGTTTTTAAGGTACATTTTGAATAAGTACGAGTATCACGTTACATAGAAATACCTAAAATTATAATAGTCAGAGAAACGCACACCGGTTTTTTTAGCAGATTCCTGATAACATTTATTATTTTCAGTACTTTTTAATGATGTTACTTGGCAAGTTTTCACACACCACACACCTTTTCAATACAATGAATCGACACCTTTGGACTGCAATGTGTCAAGTATATAATTTTCTATTAAAACTTGCCAAGTTACATCATTAAAAAGTACTGAAAATAATAAATGTTATCAGGAAACTGCTAAAAAAACCGGTGTGCGTTTCTCTGACTATTATAATTTTAGGTATTTCTATGTAACGTGATACTTATTCAAAATGTACCTTAAAAACTGCTGGAAATCAAGTGTGCATTCCTATAACTATTTATGATTTGAGGTATTTTTATGGAACTTGGTACTTATTCAGATCTCACTTCTTTTATAGGCGAAGCATTCCCATAGTATCGAACTTGGCAGCCTTTCACATTTATGTTTTTGATGGGATTTCATTTATTTTTGTTAGGTGTAGTTTCTTTATTTTTTTTATCACTTTTGCTTTAGGAAATGTCTCATTCCACTTAGGTATGTACTTTATACTATAACCCTTTATACTAAGCGTCTAATTCTATTTTACTATTTATTTATAGGTGATTTTTACAAATAAACTGGCTCCCTACACCTATAAAATGTACCTACTTACATATAATTACATACATCAATAACGTACTTTATTCTGTTTGTAAGTACGCTACCTACATAGATAATTAATAACTTGGTAATACCTACCTACCAGTAGGTATTATAATTGGTGGCCTATTATGTAGCCCTAGAAGTGCACCATCCCATCTCATCCCGTGGCGTATCGGAGGGTGAGATGGGCAGTAGTATATATAATTCCATCTTAGAGTATATATGATTTCCATGTTCTTGAATCTGCGATTTTATTAGTTGTAAAATTAGAAATTATTTAGACTATGCGAGAAAAAATAGTCTTTTCATTTTTGTATGACTGATCTGATTTAGCGCACCTAGTGTACCTAGTGACCTGCTTTGTAATTCGTAAATCGTGGGTTCGGTTCCCGCAACAGACACACACAGAGTGGTGAACAATTTTATTGTTCTTGTCTTTAAGACAAACATGTATTGTCTTAAATTGGTATGTATCTAAATTTAAATAAGTCTTATCTCATTTCCACTCCATACCTACTTATAGTAGAACAAAATTACACATTCGTTGTTTTCGAAACTGACTCACACTTGGCCGTTTTCAGATTTTTACTTTATTTCGACCTAAAGACAAACCTTCGAGCCAAATTTCAGGTCGGTACGACCATTGGAAGATAGACCCATTTATTATGACTTCATAGTAGAACAAAGTTACACCTTCGCTATTATTAAAACTGACTCACACTTGGCCGTTTTCAGATTTTTCCCTTTACTTTGACCTTAAGACCTATCTCCATGCCAAATTTCAAGTCAGTACAACCATTGGAAGTGGTCTAGGTTTTTGATGAGTCAGTGAGTGAGTGTATAGTAAAAATAGCGATTTTCTGACGTCAATATCTCAAGAACTGCTATAGGTAGAATAATGAAATTTTGTATTCTAGACAATTAAGGGGATGTCAACAGACACTCGAAATTTCATATTCGTAGATAAAATATGTTTTGAGTTATAGGGTGGTCGAAATTGGCCCGAAATGGTTCGTGTAATATAACCCACGGCCGGTATGTCGCTTTTTTTTGCTCGAACTTGGCGGACACACTGCCGTGTGTCTAGATTGAGGTTACTGAATTGTATAGAGGCAGCAGGTTGTAAGGCAACAGTCGAACTCAATTCTTACCAGCTTGCTATTTTGAGCACTCGTAGAAAAAGTATTGTATACAATAGTGACATAATTAAGATCTCGTACCTTACTTAGGCCACTCAGCCTCAACTGAAAAGCTCTATATTATGCCACGATTGTATAAAATACTATTATTCGTACTAGCGATAATAATGTTTTGTTTATCTTAGCTTGTTTTATTTTGTTCAAGTTATCATTATCAACCACGCTGAGTCAGAACCATTTCGTGGCAAGTAATGCTTTCTTTATAGACGCTCTGTTATGCGTTTGTTTTACACTACTTTTAACCTTTTTATCTTCTATCTTCTATATCTATACATATAATAAAGCTGAAGAGGGTCGAAAGTCTGTACATGGAAGATAATACATATAATAAAGCTGAAGAGGGTCGAAAGTCTGTACATGGAAGATAATCGAAAAAAAGTTGGCTGGGGATACTTAGAATCGATAACAGAACACGTTCCAACAATTTTTAGAACTTTTGTCTGTTTGTCTGTTTATCTGTTTATCTGTTTGTCTGTTTATTTGACCGCGCATCACGTGAAAACGGCTGAACGGATTTTGATGAAATTTTGTATAGAGATAGTTTGAGTCCCGGGAAAGTATAATATATAGTTTTAATCCCGAAAATCAACCCTGGTGGGGGTGAAAATGGGGTTGAAAACCGAAACGCACTCAGGTATTTTTTTTTTCTCTGACGTTCATTAGTGCATTGTAATTTGCTTACATTGAAGAATAAATATCTTGATCTACAACAATATCATAAATCCTCTATTCCGCGTTCAGAAACCGTATGTAATTACCACCATTAGTGCAATCAGTAACGTAACATCAGTGTATTATCTGTGACAGTGTGGTAAAAACGTATGAAAATTCATTACCTACGGTAACGTAATGAAAATTCGCCCTCCTCCCTGACCGCCGGCACAATAAGGTTGGTCATGGCGGTCATTCTAATGGTTTCCGAACACGTCACTTAGGATTTTTTAATATGTGTGTAGATAAAGCAGTGTATGCTTCTATTAGGGTACACATAAAATGGGGGGTGAATTTTTTTTCGCTCCAACTCTATCGTGTTGGGTATTATTGAATAGGTCTTTCAAAAAGAATAGAGGTCTTTTAATACATTTTTTGGATGAAACTGATAGTTTCGTAAATATTAGATTTGAAAGTTCAAAAAAGGGCGTCTCTTCCATCTAACTTTTGAACCGTGGGTCCAAACAGGGCGGCAACTACGAAACTCTACACTGAGCATCGCCCGACATGCTCTTGGCCGGTTTTTTTTGCATTGTTATCCCAGAAATCACCCTTTAAAGATTACTAATTCCAATTCAAGAAAATCCCCAGCCAGGTTATACGTAACCAGCGTAGCCTATAAAAATTAAACGTTTAAAAGGGGGGGCAGCCACTACACTCACTACAGATTGAGTTAAATTTGCATAGGTCACCCCCTCCCCCCCCAAGTACACCTCAAATAGGAAAAAACGTTACTGACCCCCTCAATCATTCTGCATTTGTGATCCCCCCCCCCCCCCCCAAATTTCAACCGCACCTGTTCTTACCTTTCATGCTTAGACTGATTTGACGGGAGGATCGATTTGGAAAAGTGGTACTGTATCCGATATACACCTACTACTCTATGTCGTTTAAATCATGCCAAAAAAAAGTATTGATTTTTGAGTGTAGTTTCATTTAGTGGTAATTGTAAAATATTTTATCCTCTAGCCCATCCATCTGTCAACTTTACTTCAAGTTCCGCCTCCAGGGTAGCGGGAGAGAAATAAGGGGCAAGTTAGCCACTTACACAGACCGAATTCCACGCGGGCGGAGCCGCGGGCACAGCTAGTTTTATATATGTAGGTATGTCTGTATGTATGGCAATAAGAGTGCAATAATTTTTGCACGAAAAAATGTTTTCTATTTTAAAAATAATCGTATACTTAGGCAGGTGTTTCAAAGTATAATTTTATGAATCCTAACCATCACACGTCTTTGTTCCATTTACGTCCCGCCTAACTGTTTGTCGTAAAATTTCGCACATACATTTCAGGTTATGTCGTACATTACTATGACATAAAATGTGAATTACATCATAACTGTTTTGAAGACACTTCGTTATTACAAATAAAGATCTGCAGGAACGTAAAAAGTTGTAATTGAAAATAAGTTACGCCAAAATGCTTATTTTGGCCCAGTGCCGAGTGGCAACGGTATTAGTTAGGTAAGTCGTTTAAATATCGATATGTTATTTAGTAAACTGAAATGTAGCGTGAATACTAGCATTAGTAGCAGGTTATATATTATATGTAGTAATGTGTAAAGTAAATCCCACCAAAAACATTCTGTAAAAAACTAGCCAAGTCTCGATGGAGCTGCTTGTTTATCTCTAAAAAGTAATGAAATCTAGACAAAGTCGTGCCAAGTCTAAGGTTCCTTACTGCGATTTCTTTATTATTATAGTTAATGTTGTGTGACTTGGCCGTTGAAGGGTACACAAGGGTACAAAACCAGGTGCTCCAGCAGATACCAGACTCAATAACCAGTTATTAAATCAACGTTTCCCAAGTGGCAATTTTCCATCGTCAATGGGTAGCGGTTCTGGCGACAGATTGGTGCAATGGTGCCATGGAGCACCTGGTTTTGTACCCTTGTGTACACTTCAACGGCCAAGTCACACAACAATAACTATAATAATAAAGAAATCGCAGTAAGGAACCTTAGACTTGGCACGACTTTGTCTAGATTTCATTACTTTTTAGAGATAAACAAGCAGCTCCATCGAGACTTGGCTAGTTTTTTACAGAATGTTTTTGGTGGGATTTTACTTCTTTTTGTAGAAACGTTCGTGTATACGTCACCATCAGCATCACACGTGTACACTTGCATTTCGTCCCAATGTTCAGCAACGTATGCAACTATAGCAGATCTGATACTGCAAGTTGAGTCAGTTCTACCATACACCAAGAAAAATATTGAATGGAAGAGACAAGACCCGTCTTTGGGCATACCAACTACTTGATAGCCACTAAGTTCATCGTCGTCTTTTAATATTATCGACATTTTTTACGATATTATCTTGCGAAATCAAACACAAATAAACTCAACGACCTTTAGTATATGGACAACAGATCAGAAATACCGATAATATTTAGACTAAAACAATAGTAAACTATATCTTTAAGACTTCCCAAATCTTTAAAATATTACTCAACCTACTCAATCTATACAAACTATAAACAAAACATTAACTCTTAATTATTAGACAAGTGTCAATATAATAATTAATTATCAATGAACTTTCTACTAAAAGTATTACCTACCTAGTACTGAAATACAGCTAAACTAATGATATTTTTAAACGAAACAAAGTAATATCTAACTAAATAAACTAAACCTAGAATCTAGAAAAGTACTTATAACTAACAATATTAGCTATCTAGCACTAATTGTTATAATAACAACCTGCTAATTAACCTTAGCAAACCTCACGAAATAATAAGCGTAATCAACGAAATGCAAATAATCCCTCCTAATCCCTTTTCCCTTTATATAAAATCCCTTTATCCCTTTTCCCTTTATATAAATAAAATTAATCGTTCGACTACATACATACAACAACATTACATTACAACAACTCGTAATCCTACTTATATTTCGTTTTTTTTTTGAGATTAGAAATTGAGTAAACATAGAAACAGTAGTTGCCAACCTGTTCTAAATGTTCAATTTAAACACACTGCAAGCACACCAACAGAGAATTAGTTAACATGATTAAGAGTTCACATTTGTGAAAAAATAATAACAATTTGCAGATTAAGTAATCCAACACAACAATAAATACACAATTTCGTTTTAGATTTTGTATGCCAACGTTAGAGACACATGAAAAATGAAAAACTGACCTGACAGTGACGCACGTACGTTCTAAAACGAAAACTTAAGATCCAGTTTTTGTTATCAGTATTCACGAAAATTATTTAATTGACAATCATAATATGCACTTATTAATCAATCTTCGTAAATGAAAATGCGTCTAAACGTTATTTAATAGTTTTTTTGAACGGCCTCCTAGCCTAGTCGGTAGTAACACTGCCTATGAAGCAGGAGGTCCCGGGTTCGAATCCTGGTCAGGGCATTTATTTGTGTGTTTATCACAGATATTTGTTCCCGAGATATGGATGGAGATTTATCTATTATATATATCGTCGTCTAGTACCCATAATACAAGCCTTAATGAGCTTACTGTGGGCCTAGGTCGATTTGTGTAAGATTGTCCTATATATATATATATATTTTATATGATAATAATATTATATAAATAATAAAGCAACTGTCTTAGGTGACGGTAAAAGATTTGGTAGACTACAAGGTAGCTTTTCTTGTTGTATGCCACTCGGGCCTGCCTCTGATTGCTCCATAACCCTCCAACCAAACGCACAATAATAAAGCCAGCAAATACCTTTACTTACATAAGAATCAGAATGAGCTTTAAACATTAAAAACTATCCAGGTATGGCTGAGAGATACTAATGACAGATGACGCGAGAAAATATTTAAAAATCGAACCATCCGTTGCGAACCTCTTCATCTCTAGGTATTTTATTGTGCAACATTCACAAGAACATTAACAATGATAAAAAATAAAATATTTAGTGCATATAACAACTACCAAAATATTGTTAAATACTCAATATAACATTAAAAATACGTAGGCATGGCTTTACTATAAATACAAATATATTCAAGTATATTTAATGACGGCGTAGGCACTTTGACAGTTGTGACATTTATCGTGCCTAATAAAGAACCCTGTACATTGTTATATCAACGTATTTCTAATCTCAAATAAAACAAAGTATAGGGATTCTACATTGAACTACCGTTAGCGCCTTCTAACTCTATGCACAACGCCATCTAGAGGTGAATCAAGTCACTAGTGTAGTAACTCTACGCGCTTCTGGATGGCGTTAGTAGTGGTCACTTCTGTTGTGGTATAGTAGTTATTCTACTCGCTTCTAGATGGGGTTAGTAGTGGTCACTACTTGGTGTTACATATGCGTATTAAAAGCAGAAGGGGAGGCATTCGCTCAGCAGTGGGACGCTATAGGCTAGATTAAATTTCATTTAGAAGATGTGTCTCTCTACGCTGGATTTTTGCAATGACAATCGATTTTTTTATGTACCAATAGTAGAAGGGGGCATTACCATATCTCTAATACAGCTGAGACCAGCTGAGAGTTCTTCATCAGATACTTCAGACCTTCGATTTTTAACATCAAATGAAGCGGCCCACCAAGTTCAATATTTTTTGTAAAGGCGGTATAGATATATCTCTAATAGTTTGGTTGGGCTCTTGTGTTTTCTAATCAGGGTCACCAGGTACTCCAGATCTTCGATTATCCTAGTTTTTATAGTTTTCCCTTTATGTGGCCATTAAACCCTAACTCTGTACCAAATTTCAGCTCTCTGAGTTTATGGGAAGTACTAGTTCTATTTTTATGATCATGAGTGAGTGAGTGTCATAAATGCGAAACTTTGCTTTCGCTTAACTTCGGAACTAAATGACCTACAGACTTGAAAGTTTGGATTTTAAGTATGTGATTATAGCTTACTGGATGACGAAAATTTCTGCGTTCTGGTCTTATCCAGAGGTTCTCAAATAGGGGCCTGAAAATGCGGCGAAATGGTTCCAGTAAAGGATGGTACGGCAGTGTTTGCTTCGCGCTCGACTTGGCGGGGGCACTGCCGTGCCCCCAGATATATGTATATATATATGTATATATATGAATTGTATTTATGTAGAATACATTTATATTTAGTTGTACGTATTTATTGTAATTTTGGATTGAAGTTTTCTGTTTGCTACCCGTTCCCCGCACTATTGTTTTTATCTGTTTGGCCTGATGGTTGACTGGTAGAGAATGCCCTCTTGCATTAAGTCCGCCTTTTGTACTTTGTATTATTGTGCAATAAAGTTTAAATAAATAAATAAATAAATATTGTATGTAAGGAAATATTGTATAGCTTTCAATTTGGAACGATGTAAATGCATGTATTTATTTATGGAAATTTTATTTACATAACGATAATTCAGTGTTTGGGGTTACATAATGTACCCAATGTTATTTATTGATTGCATGTTTTTAGTTAATATTGATTAGATATGTTTTTGTCTCATTTATTTAGCTTGTATTAATAAATGAACATCCCAGAAAGAAGAGATTTATTTAGTATATAATTCCCTTGGGAAATAAAGTGTAACGTCGAGGGTTCAACTGTTTCTATTTATTCATCATTCATGATGCAAAAGTCAATACTAATTTAGTTATAGATTAATATTTATACCCACATTATAGTCGTATTGACACTAAAATTTGCATCATTAATAATAAAATACAATGAAATCGATTCTCGCGTTACAATTTCGTGAAATACGTGTAGGTTAGTGTGAAAGCAAATAAAATTATTTTCTTTCTTTCTAGTAATGTACTCAAGGCAATGATAATAACCTCGCTCGCTCGGTTTCTATGATTCACTAATAATATCTCGAATTAAATTTTAATTCTTCCAATCGCTTACAAAGCATTGACTATCCGAAAGCTTTCGGTGCAAATATTAAGAGGCTGACAACACCCGATGACCTTCAAATTGACTTTACTCAAACAGTGTTTTAACTATAACTCCTTCTTTTGAGAAAGTAAAAAAATATATGTTATTATTCGTTATATTTGGAAGAACTTCGTTGATTCCGATACACGATTGGACGAAATCGGCTCGATAGAAAATAATTCCAAAGTTACATCTTAAAATTTACTTTAAACAGTCGTATGTCTTTAGTTTCTTGACTTATACGTTTGAAACTAAGGACAAAATTCCACCGCACTAATACTAAAAACTTCGTTGTTTTATATTTCTCAATTAATGCGTAGTATTTTTTTAATTCATCATTTTGCAAAATTTGCAATGAGCTCCCATACTAATCGTAACACAGTGTTTCTCTTTCACTCGCGCTGAAAAAGATAGGGAGGGAATTTAGCTGTTGTCAGCCCCTTAAGCTTACTCAGGATATCACAGAACTCGAGGTCTGAGCATACTGGTTCTCAAGATCTTGCTGCGACGGCAATATAATCATGCCGCGTCATCATTTCGTAATAGTTTGTCGTACCGTGTCACCATCAAGTTAGCACACTTTACTTATGTAATAACGTAAAGTATATATAGGCACGCCAGCGTCTAGGGGTCACGAGGATGCTAAGCAATGCGTAGGTGGCGCTGCAATAAAAAAAAACCGACCAAGTGCGTGTCGGACCACGCATAATGGAGGGTTCCGTACCTTCAATGAAATAAGAACCCTAATACCAAAAGGTCGTACGATGCCTATGGAAGAAGTTTTTAGAGATAACTCAAATGGCTGAACCAATAATGTTCAAAATAATTTTCGTAGAAAGTATGTGATAAGGCGCATCTTCTTAAATTTTTTCATATTTTTTGGACTTACGGTTCAAAAGTTACAGGGGTTACACAATTTTTCTGACTTTCGAAGCAATTATTTCTCAAAATATTGACTTAATCACAAAATGGTCAAAAAAACCTCAATGTTATTTTTAAAGACCTATCGATTGATGTGTCACATGTTGATATTTGGTTAAAAAACATTTTTTGATATTTAGTTACATCTATGGAGCGCCGGGGGGGCCCCCGTTAACTTTTGAACCGTAAGTCCAAAAAATATGAAAAAATTTGAGGCGATGTGCCTTATCATATACTTTCTACGAAAATTATATTGAACATTATCTGTTCCGCCATTTTTGAGTTATCTCCAAAAAACTTCTTCCATAGGCATCAGATACGACCTTAAGGTATTAGTTTGGTTATTATTACATTGAAGGTACAGAACCGTGTTCCGACACGCACTTGGCCGGTTTTTATTTCACTTAACTTAACTTAACAATACAATGTGTAATGAATGTAACATAACTCCAATTAGCTGACCAAAGGCGGGTTTAAATCCAGCAAGCTGTACCCGCACCTTTTTCATTACATGATTCTAAATTTAATATTTTTTTTTTTTATTTTATACCACGACGGTGGCAAACAAGCATATGGCCCGCCTGGTGGTAAGCAGTTACCGTAGCCTATGGACGCCTGCAACCCCAGAGGATTTACATGCGCGTTGCCTACCCTTTAGGAACCTATACACTCCTTTTTTGAAGAACCTCATACTGTAGCCCACTGGGAAAACCTCGGCAGGGAGTTCATTCCACAGCCGCAGCGTTCGTGGGAGGAAATTCCTCTTAAATCGTACTGTGCGCGACCCATTGGGCTCCAGGGTGTGGGGATGAACACCCTGCCGGCGGCGAGCGGTGCGGTGATAAAAAGCTGCCGTGGGCATCATATCAAACAGTTCTTCAGAGCACAACCCATTGTACAAGCGATAGAACACGCATAAGGAGGCAAAGTCCCTCCTAAGACTCAAAGGTTCAATATCGCTCGTGAGTTTGGGATCGTCGACGATCCGTACAGCGCGCCTTTGCACCGAGTCAAAGGGCCCAAGCTGGTATCCAGGTGCTCCCGCCCAAAGGTGACAACAGTACTCCATTTGGGGTCTGACTTGCGACTTGTATAGGAGCAGTCTCTGCCCCGGAGTGAAGTATCGCCTCGCTCTATTGAGCACACCGAGCTTTTTGGATGCCAGCTTGGCCTTCGCTTCAAGGTGACTACGGAATTGGACGTCACTGGAAATGTCCACACCGAGGATCCCAATACTCCCTGACATTGTAAGGGTTGTGCCTTGGAACTGATTCATATCCTTAAATTGTTACCTAACTTTTTATACCTAGCTTAGACTACTTACGTACCTAACCTCTATACCTTAAAAACAACTAAAAAGTAATGAAATAAACGGATTTTTTATTTGTAATTTTTGAATCTAAATGTTGAGTATAAAGTTGCTTAAAATGTACGTGATTTTTTTCGGTTCATGAAATGATGGAAATAGTAAAACATTTGGGACTTATGGATGAAATATAATTTGATACTAGACGCTTTTCGGCACATTGTATGTTGCTTTATTTATTGACTAGAATACAGTGATTGTTTCAACAAATAGTCACTTCTGAAGGCGGTTAAATAACTTGTCACCGCGTTAACCTTCGTCGCGAAGGTAAATTTTCAAACGAAATAGAGAACATGCGTGAAACATATTTGATAGAATTTGTTGCATAAAGACGTTCAACAACCCCAAATTAATATAAATAAGTGGAAATCCGTAAAATTTTTTAACAGTTTTTTAAAGATATTGCGGTTTAAAAATGTAAAATTTTAGGCATTTTTTTTTATACCTCAAATGTATTTTAGAAACTTCAGTTCGATTACTTATGTACTAACAAGAAAAAAAATGTAATACAACTATATAGCTAAACGCATTTTTTCGTGCCCAAAATTACAAAAATCTTAAATAAACTTGTTCCTTTCAAACAGTTTTCTGCAACTTTGAGGTCGGTGACGTCACAAACCTCACACTTTTTGTATGGGGCGTTTTGACGCGCGGCGCAGACGCCTAACGTATTTTCTCATTTTTGACGTTTCAGGGCTATCATAGATAGTAGGTTTATTAGAGACATTTAAATCTACAGGGAAATAGAATCGAACGACGTCTTCCAAAAAAATCATGAATATTCCTAATTGTCCTTCATTATTTTATTTAACGCTATCTCGCCATTAGTTCTACTACCGCGTTATCGCATGTGAACGAGCAAGTTGCAATGTTATCAAATTGCATTGGAATTCGGTTTGGATTATATTTAATACAAGCAGAATGAATACGCCGACCCTGCTTACCCCTGTCAGCTGTTTAGCTGTCACACTCGCCCGATATCTCGTTTAAAAACCTGACGAGGTTATTAATCTGCTAAAAGGTTCAGGATCACAACCCAATTTTCATCCTGTATTACCTAACTTGACAGAGTTAAGCCCGCTTTTTGTCATGACAAAATACATGAACACAAAAAAATATACTGCAAATCAAAAATATTTATTCAACAAATTAATTTGATTTGCTTTAAGATTCACAAAAAAATACTTTAGTAAAAAATTTCAACCCCTTTTTACTGGCTTAGGAGTTGAATCTTCAAAAATTTCAGGATTCTACTTTCAACGGCTTAAGTATGGTTCACGCTGTTCCGTTCCGTACAGAAAGCGTCACGTGATCCTCGGAGGTCACGTGATGTTCTGTATACAAAGTGAAGTGGAAGTATCGTGCAGAACGCGGAACGGAACAGCGTGAACTATGGCAGTAAGGATGTGTTACGATATATTTGGCGACTTCACTGCTACTAACTATTTGATGCTGACTGTACTAAATGTATGGGAGGGTTTGAAATTAATGTTTGGGATAGTTCTGATTTTATTAAAAAAAGTTATTAATGCAATTTTACTCATTGGGTAACGCACTTTCGATATCAGTTTGAAAATTTCTAATATCTCTTATATTTACGGAATAATCGCCTGGCTACACTTAACGATTACACCCTGTATATCCTTTAGGCTATGAGATGTCTGTCTTTATGTAACACGATCGTTTTATTTATTTTTATTTGGGCCCAGCATCTTCAAAATAATAGAAGGCTGCAAGTGAGAAAGTTATCTAGCCTTCACTAGATTATTTTCTTCACAAAGCTTCATATATCTCCCAACATGACTGCCATTGTAGTGTTATATATGCATCAATATTTTATGACCTCGGTTACGCTAGGAAACCTCCCAGCTACTATAATTCATGGAACATTGTATCCACTATAACTTGGACTCCAGATTAGTGAGGATTACCTTGTTCTAAAATTTCACTAACTCTCTGGGCCTAATGCGAACATCAAGGGTATTCGCGGTAGGCATTCAGGTATTACGTAAAGACGTCAGCCCTGCTAGCATGACTTACATTGTCGCGCGACTCTCCATACTTCAGGTGCGACTCTAAGTATGAAATCGCGCGCGACAACGCATGTTATGCTAAGCCGCCAGTTATTTCCTCTGAGATGAATGTATCAATGACATTTGTGCCATGATGTCTCGTGAACGTGAAATGAATAGGGATTTACTAAAATCATTTTTTGATAATGTAAATATTTTCGGAAATAATCGCTCCAGAAGTAAAAAAAAATGTGCCCCCCCCCCCCTCTAACTTTTGAACCATAAGTTTTAAAAATATGAAAAAAATCTCAAAAGTAGAACTTTATAAAAACTTTCTAGGAAAATTATTTTGAACTTGATAGATTTAATAGTTTTTGAAAAAAAATTACAAAATAATTTCTGAACTAAGTTTGTAATTTAACCGTATAAGCAGGTGTTTATTGTACTTGTAATTTCTACAAAATCACAATGAAATGACGTGCTTTCAAATAAAGTAAAAACGGTGAAAATCGGTTCACGCAATAAAGAATTATCCCATAAAAATCATCTTACATACTTTAAGCTCGCGCGCAATAGTTTACTTAATTTGCCGATAGATGTCGCTGTAGGTGGAACGCTCATATCATATCCTACATGGCGGTGTTATTTTAACTCTTAAGTGGGGACACTTTCTGTGACGGACGGAAAACTACGGAACCCTACACTGAGCGTGGCCCGACACGCTCTTGGCCGGTTTTTTGGAGTTTCGTAACAGTTTTCCGTCCAGTAACGGGAAAATAGTGTTCGCTCTTATGCTGGTTCTCTTGAATACTCTGGCCGGCTGCAGGAATAATTCTACTACGCCTCAATCGTAAAAATATTACGTGGGAACGCCCTTGCTCAGCCCAGCGGAATCCTAATGAGCCGTGAACATTACGTGACTTGACAATCACGCACAACTCTCTAGTGACCTGCTTGACAATCATTTATCTCGATAGATTTTTTGCCTTCGGTTTTGTGTTTAAAAAGACTGCAATTATAATAGTAGCTCTGCGTGTGCTCAACCTGTAATTACAATCGAAGTCCATTAATAGTAAAATAAACATTTGTGTGTCACAGAACAGAACGTATGCACGTGGCTATAATTTTAGACAAAAAAGAACCGACTTCATTAAGACTCCACTTTTCAAAAGGAAATGCCCGAGCTACTGTAAAAAATACTCAAATCACTACAGGTGTGCCTGTAATATTTGAAGAGTTCCCTCGATTCCTCCAGGTTCCCATCATCAGATGGTTACAATGGGACCAACTGTGAAGCATACTCTTAAAAAAAAAGAATTTTTCAAACCGGTCCAGCCGTCTTCGATTTACCGGTAAACATACATAAAAAAAGCAAAAATAAAGATCTCGACGAATTGAGAAACTCCTCCTTCGAAATCTTGAAGTCGATTGAAAAGCCGTTTTCCTCTCTATATCTTTACTCGTCGTACATATATCGGCATATTCATATTGTCCACAGAGGGCGCCACTCAATATGAAACTCTCCATCTTTTTATAGTCAGTTAAAACACCTAGATTGTACAATTATACCTCTTAATCAATATTTCCTCTGTTTGCATGACTAATTAAAAATACTCCAAGAGTCAGCTAAGATTGTTGAAGCAAAATCAGCACCGTCTATTATCCGACTTTAAATTACGGGCAACCTCATCAAGGAAATTTACTCTGACTTATCAATAGTTTCTGATATAAACTTGCTACAATGTTGTGTCTGACGTTCGGGACTTGCTAATGAACTTGCTAACAAAGTTAAGATTTCGGCATGATAGGACGTAAGTTCCCTTTTGAGTCAAGATTCAGGTCATTTGACGGTTTCAGTTGGTGAAGTCGTCATCAATATTGAGTAGTTTAATTAATGGCTCCGTTAGGTAGGTTACAAGTTACGCCTACAAGAACTAAATACCGACAAGACACTTGCTTGTGACAAGAATATATATTATTATTTTTAGTATATAAAATAATTCTAAAATTCGATCGTAGGTAACATTGTAGGATGTTTACACGTTATACGCTCGAAGTTAAGCGCCTTTGCCTTGAAACCTATTTACTGAACACACAATTAATTCGATTATGTTATTTGATTTGATTTGGTGTGAAAAAGCTATAATTATTCTAAAATATAATAAATATATATTTAAATTTGAAAATATAAAAATTAAATTATAATATACGTTTCTTCATTAAAAATATAAAAAAAAACACCGTAGATTCAAACCCAGAATCTGGCAGGATACGCAAACCTGCGTATCCTGCCAGAGTTGTATTTACATAGCAAATTGTTTATATAATTACGCTAAAGATAACTATTAGGCATTTGAGAAGCGAATTAGCCAATTATAATAGCGATTTCCTTTAAAAATATTCCTTAATAAAAACAATTCGTGCGATTAAATGATTTATATATTGTTTTCTTGTTTCAGATAATGCAGTTACTTTTGTTAACGTTGAGCATAGTGACGATCGCCGCGCGTCCAGCCGTGGACGTGGAGAAGACAGTTCTGCAGGTGCAGAGCATCTTGCAGGCCAACTCACAACTGCCTCGCCTCACAAGGCAGGAGATCCTGGATCTGCTCAACGATATCAAAGCAGAAGACGCTAAAAGCACCATTTCCAATGAACAAGCTAGCACAGAGAAGCTAACAACAACAACTGCTAATTCAAAAGATAATAAAATTGATCCAACAACTGCAGCACCGGATCTAACAGATAATCTTGTAACTGATGAAAGGGAGAGCTATGTGTCAGCAGCGGGCCCAGCTAAAACTACAGTTGAAAGTACCACCAAACCTCAACCAACCCTAACAGTCGTATTACCATATACGCCGCGAGATGGCTCCTCTTTACAGGAACTATACACCAGACCACCGAGAACAGAAGTCGTAGCCCTCGCTAAAACTACTCCGAAACCTCCGAAAGTTCACAAAAATAAAAAACTTGAGCAGACTTTGAAAGATAACCACGATTTAGCATTGGAGAACTTACAAGAAAACTTTCCTGCTGAATTACAAGCGTTCCTTGATTCCCACGGATTGAAAAGCAATTCAGGAGAAGATCATTTCTTACTGCCTCTTGATGGATTCAAACCATTGCCCCCAGCCAAAATTATAGATGGAACAGTCCAACTGCCAGAGAATATTCTATTAACTTACGATCTTATCTCACCAAGCGTAGAGTTTAATTCATCAGCCATCACTGGCAATCAGGCCTTGAACAATTATCTATATGACCCATTGCGTCCAGAATTTGAGTTAGACACGTCTGAATCACAAAAAGTCACCCTACCGCTAGATTTGCCGAAAAGTCGTAAAACGAAATCCTCTAACAGCGAGACGCAGCCACTTCTCGAGCCTTTCGATTACGATTCTTTCAAAGTGATACCGCTAGGCCAAGGGCCCAGTCCGGTTGAGGAGACGAAGGGTGTTCTAGGAAGTGAACAGAGCAAAAGGCAGGCGAATAGTACTGAAGATGTGGAAACCTCGACCACAACGACTGCTGCCACTGACTTGAAGGACGATTCCGGAGTATCAGATAATGCAGCATCCTCAGCAGATGCGGACTCTGGTGCCTCTATATCTGACTTGGAAGAGTCATTCGGTGGAGCCGCCCCTGAGAAGCCAGGAGATTCTGAGCTTCCTCCACCGAGAAGGAATGGATTCTACTGGATGGTCGACTGGAATAGTTTCCTGGAAGTGGGCGACGGAGATACAAAAGTGAACATTCGTTTCGAGCCAAAACTGGGCGATCCGCAAATGTTCCTCCCCGTCAGCGTGCCGTGAATAGTTCGCAAATTGCAATACTGAGTTCTAGTCTGTGGTTTAATTAGCAAGGATATTAGAGTAGTAGGGCCGGATGGGGAATGAGTTATATAATTTATATTTCGACATTAACAAGTCGTTCTAAGTTAATTATGACTTGGGAGCTGGAAGCTAGCTAACCATAATGGTTATAGTTTTTATAAGAATAAAACCAGATGTTCTTGTCGCACTTGAAAAACCCTCCAATTATGCTCATAATTAGTGCAACGAGTATTCCAGTTTTCTAATTGCTACCACAAAGCTGGAATGCTTACGAGTTTATCGGTTGAGCGATTTCGATTGCTTGGTTCATTAAATTTGTTTGAGGTTATCTGTAGCGTAACGAGGCAATGAAATGCAAACTATTGGGGTAAAATCTGGTTAATGAAATTGAAAGTTAACTCGCAAATTCATCATTAATTAATTCATGTCTTACGACCAATTAATTGTAAACTAAGCCATTTTTAATTGCTGTAATGCTAGTGTTTTTTATAAGTATTTAATAAAATCTTGTTTTATTTTCCCAAAAATCTTTCTGTTGGAGTGTTTTTATGTGTTTGTTACATCAGAAAGTTTTCTACTAAAACGTCAGTACCCGTTCCTCCTAACGACTAGCATAAAGTGTTATGTGTGCGCGCTGTCACCTTATGAGTGATAAACTTAACTCTCGCGTAGATAACATAAAGATGCTTACGAACAGTCGCCATCTGATATATCGGAGCGGCCAAGGTGGTCACAAATATCTGAACAACACCTCTATTTTCAAGGCGATAAAGTGCATATTCAGATATTTTTGAGTACCCTGGCAGCTCTGATATATTTGATGGCGACTGTACCTACCTAAGTATTTTGTCTTAACTTAATTTACTTAGGGTAGAGCATTCTACGCTTCTCGAAAGTTAAACATTATGTTTTCACCGTCATATCGGTTTAAACACTTTTTATTGAGATAGTTTTTATAAGGTTATTTAAAACCTTTAGCCCAGCTTTAGCTAGACTATACGTACAGTCACCAGCAATAGTATCTTCGTACACGAAGGCCGCGAAAATAGAGCGTTTCACATATTTTTGCAGCCTTCGTGTAGGAGGATACTATTGCCGGTGACTGTGCGGTTGTAAACGCGAATAACCAAAACAAATATAATGAAAAAAAAACCTTTTTGGAAATTATACTATGTTTTTTTTTTGCATAATTCTAATAGTAGGTACCACAAAATATCCAGATTATTTTTCATCCTAATCTATGAAATGTCAATGTCATACACCTCGTTGTTTTAAACCTCGAACGAAAGTCATATATTGTTTTCCAGAAAATTACTGATATTTATAGAAAAAAAAATAATGCTGAACGCTGAACTTACATTGTTTTATCCATTTAATTAGGATATATATTAGAGGTACAGTCGCCATCAAATATATCGCAGCGGCCAGGGTACTCAAAAATATCTGAACATTCACTCTATCGCCTCGATAATAGAGGCGTTGTTCAGATATTTGTGACCACCCTGGCCGCTCCGATATATCTGATGGCGACTGTACAGTCTCAAACAAGATTAAACAAAAATATGGCTCGTGAAAATTTGTAATCGGCCCGTGTTATACCGTAATAGGACTGTCAGAGAAACTGCTGTACGAGTCGCTCTTACAGCACTACTGTGAGGCCATTTTTTGGGCTGATTGTGTATCCCGTTATTTATTACATATAGGTGGTTTTATAATTTTTAAACCGGATTATAAGGTCCACACTGTATTTTATAGTGTAAATATCAAGGATGATATAAGACTGGATTGGCAGTGTCTATACGAAATCGCGTTCCCGTATTTCAGGTTATGGTGCTAGCGCCATCTATCGGTCACCATAAACACTAAGTCCCAGTTTCATACTTTTTGTTCGGCGATTAAGGCCGACAGAAAAAGTCTACTCCAGACTCAACAGGTGGCGCTGCACCGAAACTGCACTTAGTACCGAAAACAGACGTATAACCTGAAGTTTGGAGGAACGCGATTTTGTATAGACATTGTCAATCCATGTCTTATATCATCGTTGGTAAATATTAAACTGACAAACCATTTATAACAATGAGAGTAACTAAGAATAGGTACGTAACTATTAACAGCGATATATGAAGACATAGTAGCTCACACTGAAACAACAGTTTGAGCACCATGTGTGAATAATTTGACGTATGGTGAGTCACAGCATGGGCACATTAGACTCCGCATTAATTATTAAGTAAGTATTTAATAAACACTTTTACATAGTATAGCTTGATTAACTAAAGTTGTCATGAGACTTGTACTGAACTGTCAACGTTTTCTTAGACCTTTGGCGCTATTTGAATTTACCTAAAGTAGTATTTTTAATTGAAGACAGTAATCTGACAGCTGCGGCCATACATTATAAACTCACTTTGTATGCTCGGAAGAGCTGTTAGATTATTGTCTTGAGTCAAAAATACTTTAGGTATACACACCCCGTAACAAGAATCGCACTATGTAACTTTTTGAAGAGTGAGGTAAATTAAGATAACATATACCCATATCACACAAACTCGGTACCAACCGACTTTACAAGTGGCAAGGTGTTGGTAAGCCAGAATAAACGACAAATCCCTTAAAGGAATAAGTTCGCCTTTGTACACACTCTATATTTTTGTTGGTCATGTACTTGTTTTGTGCAATAAAGTGTTTTACTACTACTACTACTAGAAAGAAGAAAGAAAGAAAGAAAATACATTTATTTAACGCCACAAATACACACAAAAAACAAAGCAAGTAATAAACAGTACAACGACGTCAAATAGGATCCCCACTCAGCATGATGCCGCGGTAATTTAAACCTTGGCGCTGGTTTTCAGTGGGGACCTGACTTATGAGCTAATACTAAACTAAACTATGACTAAATAGAGTGCCGACACATACGTCATTGAACGATTACAAAATAAACATAAATAAATATACAGAAGAAAGGAAATCGAGAAAAAAATAAAAATTAAGTAAAAAATTAAAAAAATTAAAAATAAAAGCAGAGCCAATTAAATAAATTAAAGGATATACATACAAAACAAACAAAGAAACAGACAATATACAAAAAGGATCGTAATTGATTTTATTTGATCTTATCTTTTGTGCCCTCAACACTGAGTTTGTAAAAAGTGTAAGCGACATTTTAATTGGAACGTTTTAATGTTTTTTTGCGCACGGATTGGAGGAGGGAGGTTGTTCCAGCATTTGGTGGCAGCGTAACGAAAACTGCCACGAAATGCTGCTGCCTGATGCCGAGGACAGACTAACAGTAAGTATTTCGAGGACCTGACTTGTGCGGGTCTGGAACTATAAAGCCATGATAGCTTTCTGTACAGGTACGAGGGCTGCTGACGGTTTACTATTCCAAACATAAGGCATGCGAGATGTAACTTTTGACGGATGGACATTTTCATTATACGGTTTTGGCATAAATACGGCGTCACATGAGTACGTGGAGGGACGTAGAAACAAAAGCGCGCGCAGGCATTTTGCACCCTTTGGATCAACCTCTGAGTTCGCGCTAAAAGACGTGGCCCATACACTGTGTCGCAGTAGTTAAACCTTGAGAGAACGAGTGCGTCGCACAACCTAATCCTAAGTTCGACGCTGAGGAAGTCCCGGATCTTATAGAGGACTCTAAGCCTATAAAAACAATTACAAGCTATCTCCGATATATGCTTTTCAAATAGTAGTTCGCCATCCATAACCAAGCCCAGGTTTTTTGCCTCTTTGACACATTCAAGGGTATCATTAAGTATGGTCACTTGTAAATTACTTTTAGACAACCTATTTATTTGTTTCTTAGAGCCTAAAATTAAATATTTAGATTTAACAGGATTCAATGAAAGTGAGTTTTTACGTGACCAATCAGCAATACGCTCAAGATCGTCGTTAAGCTTCTGCACTGCAAGATTTACATCCTCCATACCACACGGAATGTATAATTGAATATCGTCAGCGTAGATATGGTAATCGCAATGCTCGATAACACTTGTAATGTCACTACTATAGAGAATAAACAAAATGGGACCTAAAATTGACCCTTGTGGTACCCCTTTTCGCACTGGTAGTATATCAGATGTGACTCTCTTACCATTACTTGCCTGGAGTTCAACCATCTGGCTGCGGCTATCAAGGTAACTAGCAAACCATTTCAAAGTACCCGTATCAAAACCGTAGTAGGATAACTTTGACAGCAGCAGCGAGACTTCAATGGTATCAAACGCCCTGGAGAAGTCCAGTAACGCAAGAATAGTGCCCTGGCCCTTGTCCCTGGCAGCCAATACGTTATCTGTAACGTCAAGTAGGGCAGTGGCAGTACTACGGTACTTACGAAAACCTGATTGTTTAGGTGGAAGAATGTTATTGAGTTCTAAATATTCAGTTAGCTGTTGACAGACAACTTTTTCGAGTACCTTTGAGAGGCAGGGCAAAATGCTTATTGGTCGTAGATCTTTCATGTGTCCAGGATGTAAAATTTTAGGAATAGGTCGCACTATAGCAGTTTTCCAAGCATCAGGGAATGAGCTAGATGTAATAGATGCGTTTATTATTGCTGTGATTACTCCCAGGGTACGAGGCATGGTAAGGAGGATCATGTCCAAACTTAATCCATCGATACCCTGGGCTTTAGATTTCAATGTTTTAAGAATATTGAAGACATACTCCTGAGTAACAGGCTTCAGCGTAAATACAGAAGATCCTATCCTACTACTACTACAAATATACATGAGGAGATGACTTCTTACGTCATTCCAGGCGGTAAGTGTGATTTACCGCCCGCGAGCGCAGTGGCAATCTCACAAGACAGAAGACGTAAAATTGTGTGCGCACCACGGGCGGTAATAAAGAAGGCCTCAGATCACTTGTTTATGGCCCTCACCTTCGGTTCGGGCAATAAATGACCGCAATCTGAGCCGTTCTTTGTTTTACCGCCCGTGGTTCGTAATGTACTATTATGGTGCAGTTCAACGTAGTGTTAGCGTGGTTGGACTCACTCACTGCACCACAACGTATAAGAGACATACTTGACAGCTATTGGAGAAATATCTGTCAAACTTAAACTGGTTTTACCAATATTAGATATGGGTTAAGTGGTGGACCAGAAGAGCACTGCTTAGTTTTACAGTCTTCATTATTTTATCCAAAAATAATCCTAAATATTTTTAAGTTATATGATGAGTACACGTCGTAAAGGTTGACGCAACGAAAACAAGTGTCCGAGATCCCATACTAAATTAATACGGTAGCACCTGTGTGTTGTAACCGCGAGTACTTTTATAAGATTCGTCTAGTAGATGTGATCTGTGGTCGTCATCAGATTGGCGTACATTGTTGTGAACCTTATTAACGTAGGAATAAAGGCAAACATCGCATGCCATTGACTTCGATTGTAAGAATAATTTATGTAGGTACATCATAGTTGTGAACTTCGTACAAATAGAACTGTTGGAATTAATTTTCATGTTTTGGCTTTCCAATTTGGGGCGTGATGAATTTATCAATCAGTCTATTGAAATGGAATGTTTAAACAACGAATGTTCAATGTTGTGTCAATACAGTCAAAACCTATTGATATGTGATTTGTGTGTTCGTGGTAGTTTTTTCACTTTTTAGGGTTCCGTGCCTCGAAAGGAAAAAAACGGAACCCTTATAGGATCATTTGTTGTCCGTCCGTCTGTCAAGACCCTTTTTCTCAGGAACGTGTGGAGGTATCAAGCTGAAATTTATATCAAATACTCAGGTCTACTGTCCCTTGGAGCTCTGAAAAAATCAAACTTCAATGCCAACGCAATCAAAAGACACAGCCGTGTATGCTGCAAAATCAAAACCTACAGGTTGCTTCCCGTAAACTCAGAATATTCAAATTTGGTACGAAGCAACGTCTTATAGCACAGATAAAGGAAAAATTGCGAAAACCGTAAATTTTTAGTTACATCATATAATAAAAATATTTTCACACCACCTGCTCGACAATGCTAAATTATATATCATGCAAACCTGACCGAAAGCAAATCATTATAGCCCTTGGCTTTAGCCGGGTTATAATGTTGTACTAAATCTCATTATAACCCGCTGGTTAATAATGTGATTTCACTTCCCATAGTTCTTATTGTTATGTGCTTAAAGTCTAATTTGGTAAAGTCCGCACGGTGCACGGGCCCGCGACGCCGCGTCGTCGAACTGATTTGAAACTCGCGCTGGCCACACGGAGTAAAACTGCAGGTTCTACAAAAATAGAAGATAAAATTCGAATAAAATGGACTAATGTATCAAGAATCAATTTATACTTTTGATTTACTTTAAAAAACCAGCCAAGTGCGTGTCGGACCACGCATAGGAGGAATCCGTACATTCAATGGAATAAGAACCAAACTAATACCAAAAGGTCGTATCTGATGCCTATGGAGAAAGTTTCTTGGAGATAACTCAAAAATGGCTGAACCGATAATGTTCAAAACAATTTTCGTAGAAAGTATGAAAAGGCGCATCTCCTCAAATTTCTTCATATTTTTTGGACTTACGGTTCAAAAGTTACAGGGGGGGGACACAATTTTTCTGACTGTCGAAGTGATTATTTCAGAAAATATTCACTTAATCAAAAAATGGTTAAAGAAATCTCAATGTTATTTTTAAAGACCTATCGATTGATGTGTCACATGTTGATATTTGGTTTAATTTTTTTAATTTTTTATTTATTACATGTATGGAGCCCTCCCCCCGCCTAAAAAATTTTGTTTTTTCAAATTTAACTACATAACTAAGTAACGGCATACAAAATACACCTTATGTGTAAATTTTATTCAGATACGTCGTATAGTTTCCAAGTAAAATGGCTGTGACATACGGACGGACAGACAGACAGACATGACAAATACATAAGGGTTCCGTTTTTTGCCATTTGGCTACCCTAATAAAAATCTGTTTCTAGTAGTAGCCTTAACTATTTTATTGTCTCACAAGAGGTGAGAAAAGTAGAGTATACTCCTCGGGGATAAAGCTGTTTTTGTCACGGGCGCGCTTAAACCCCTCACTACACTCAGGACTCAGGCTTAATTCCCTCGCTACGCTCGGGAATTAACTCATAACCCCCTCGCTGCGCTCGGGAGTAAAGTCTGGAGTCCTTCGTTCCGTTCGGGATTCAATATCGCGCCCGTGACATAAAACAGTGCTTTATCCCCTTGGTGTACAATCTACTATTTTAATCATTTTAAAGTTACTACCCCTATATACCTACATGTTTGTACGGAACCCTTGGTGCGCGAGTCCGACTCGCATTTGGCCGGTTTTTTTACTAATAACAAAATTTGTAAATCAAAAACCGCTCTCTGTGACGTGGATGCGGACACTTATATATTTATCGTATGGCTACATGTCACTGGATATAGATAGGCATTTCTTCCCTGGGGTAGTAGTAGTGGGAAAGCAGATGATAAAGAAAATCCAGTGAGGGCTGCGAGGTCCATGATAGGACTTACGAGTAGGACAGTGCAGCTGCCAAGTTTGTTACTTTTTTAGCAACACCCAGGGATCACGTGTAGGGTTGTCTAAGGTGTTTCCTACGGACGCAGAGTAACATTGATCCCCAACACACTAAAATCTAAATACGAATTCCGGACGCATTAAAGCATGCCTTACACTATCAGTTACTAAAAATATGAGTATTTGTAATATTTTATTTTATTATATCAAAGTAAAATTGTCACACAAATCATATCATATCCACATCAAGCTTTTCAATCTCGTACCTTACTTGGGCCACTCAGCAATCTTCGTGGCCTAAACACGGTACTCGACTTAAAAGCTCTTAATTATGTCACGATTGTATAAAATACTATTTTATATTAGTATCGATATGAGTCACGCCAGTTTAAAATTAAATCGTAAACTTTCAAAATCAACTTAAATAAACTTAAGAGAACTTAAATTAACTTAAGAGAAAATAGTTTCCAACTGGGGCTTATTTATTAAGCCGAAGACCGATTATCTAAGACGATTATATTTAAATTGGGGTCTCGTTTAATGAAAACACCGGTCCCTAACAACAAAGGATTTTAAAATAAATTTACTGAAATATCGTTCTTTGATCGTTATTCACATTATTCACATATCACTATCACTACATAGTATAAAACAAAGTCTTTCCGCTGTCTGTCCCCTATGTATGCTTAGATCTTTAACACTACGCAACGGATTTTGATGCGGTTTTTTTAATAGATAAAGGTTCAGATATATAATACATGCATGAAAGATGACATGACACTAGAAAAACGCTGATAATTGTAGAGGTTTCTAATGTGATGTCGTAAATAAACAATTTTTTTTGCGCTTACATTGCAAACGCTGGCTGAACCCTACGAGATAGATCAAATCAAAATAATGTATTACAGTATTGTACACCTTAAAAAGGTCTACAAAAAATTCTGCGATGATATATGTCTATCTCTCAGGGAAAACCAACAATAACCTTTTTTTTATCCCGGGCGAAGCCGGTGCGGGTCGCTAGTATATTATAATGTGCTCATGAGGAACCCGAATATTTTTATCACTGTATTCCTGATCATATTTAGAAACTAAAAACCTTTCTTAAACTTTATTGGAATTCGCCTCGTTTTGAAGTCGAAACCAATAAAAATAAGCTTTTTTTTTCTATTGTGACTCAGTATATAAAGGATGATGCACGTGTAAAATAATTTAGCTGTTACTTAATGTTTGTTTTATATTATACTAGCTGTGCCCGCGGCTCCGCCCGCGTGGAATTCGGTCTGTGTCAGTAAGCGGCTAATTCACCCCTAATTTCTCTCCCGCTACAATGGAGGCGGAACTTGAAGTAAAGTTGACAGATGACGCTAGAGGACAGTAGTCCTAATAAAATATTTTACAATTACCACTAAATGAAAGTACACTCAAAAATGAATACTTTTTTTATCATATTTTTTTTTTTGGCATGATTTAAACGACATAGAGTAGTAGGTGTATATCGGACGATAAAGGACCACTTTTGTATTTATAGGTTCATGTCCACGGCAAATATCATTCAAATCGATCCTCCCGTCAAATCAGTCTAAGCATGAAAGGTAAGAACAGGCGCTTACCCGGGACTCAAACTATCTCTATACAAAATTTCATCAAAATCCATTCAGCCGTTTTCACGTGATGCGCGGTCATATAAACAGACAAACAGATAAACAGATAAACAGATAAACAGACAAACAGACAAACAGACAAAAATTCTAAAAATTGTTGTAACGTGTTCTGTTATCGATTCTAAGTATCCCCAGCCAACTTTTTTTCAATTATCTTCCATGTACAGACTTTCGACCCTCTTCAGCTTTATTATATGTATATGTATAGATAGTTTTTATTGAGAGTTCTTATCAGGCCTCACCAAATTTCAGCGTTCTAGTGCGAACGGTAACTGAGCTAGACCGCGGACAGACGGACGGACATGGCGAAACTATAAGGGTTCCTAGTTGACTACGGAACCCTAAAAAGAGATAAATAGTAGTTATGTAACTGTTACGTAATAAGGCCTAATTACGTACAGAAGCATACACTGATTTACCTACACACATATTAAAAATCCAGGGGGGCGGGCGTGCCGGTGGTCGGGGGTAATGAATTTTCATACGTTTTTACCACACTGTCACAGATAAATCAAAATATTTATTTATCAATGTAAGCACATTACACTGCACTAATTAACGTCAGAGAAAAATAAAATACGTGAGTGTCGTGGAACACGCGATTGGAACGAAGTTATGTTATTTAATTTTAATTTTTTTTTGTAATTTATTTTTTTTGTATTTTTTTGAAATTTTGGAAATTGTTGAAATTGTTGAAAGTTATAAAAGTATTGAAATTTTTAAAATTTTGAAATTTTAGAAATTTTTTAAATTAATGAAATTTTTTGAAAATTTTGCCATTGTTTACTTTTAGGTTTCCGACTTTTTACAGTTTTTTCAAATTGAAATTTTTGAAATATTTGAAATTTTTGAAAGTTTTGAATTTTTTGAAATTTTTGAAATTTTTGAAGTTTTTGTAGTTTTTGAAGTTTTTGAAGTTTTTGAAATTTTCGAAATTTTTAAAATTTTTGAAATTTTTGAAATTTTTGAAATTTTTTAAATTTTTTAAATTTTTTAAATTTATGAAATTTTTTGAAAATTTTGCCATTGTTTACTTTTAGGTTCCCGACTTTTTACAGTTTTTTCACTTTTATCACTTTGTCACTTCTCACTTTAACTTTTCACTACACTTCAATTCACTTCACTTTATTCTATTTTATATATTTTTTATTTCATTCTATTTTACATGTTTCTCAATCGTATGGGTGTCGCGTTTTCGTGACGTGACGCTTTTTCGTGACTTTTTTTCGCCTAGCCTCCCATCCGCGAACCGTCCGATAAGGAACTTCGTTCCAAAACTACCACCGGTTCTAACCCTACATACACCTCTGGCCCAAGAGGTATTATGACATTTATGACCGAAAAGAAACTCGACGGGACTTATTTTTTTCAAAACAGTAAGTAATACATTATTAGATTTTAAGGATACAAAATAATGCGTAGTTCTTCAAGAAGACGTATCAAAACAGCTTGAGAGACAGATAATGTACCCATTGTTTAATTATAAAGAAAAATAAATCCTAATCTGACTGCTTCACAAAACGTTTGATATGTTTTCCTACCTAAACGGTGTCCTATAAATGTTAGATGATTTTGTAGTAGTTTTTTGGTTTGGGCCATGCATTTTTGTCTGTCAATATAGTCCTCGAACCTGGAATAACCCTTTGACATTCATGACATTTTCAAATATTTCTTTAGAGCGGGTAAAGGTAAATTTAAAGCATCGACGGGTAACATGTTATAAATATGAACACCTTGACCAAAAAATTACAAATTATTTCAATACCAAATTTCATCTAAATACGTACAGCGGTTATTGGTTGTTTCTTCCCCATGTAAACTTTTTGCGTCCGCTTAAGGGATAATTTCCGAGATAAGACTATTTCATTTCCTTTTCCAGAGCTCAAATTATCTCCATACCAAATTTTATTTATATCGATTCTGCGGTTAATAATTCCCTATACAAATTTCCAACTCCCTTTTCACCCCTTTAGGGTTGATTTTGGGGTAAAAACTATCCTTTGTCCTTTCTCGAGACCCATACTATCTCTATACACATTTCCATCTAAATCAGTTCAGCGGTAAAAAAATCCTCATACCAACTTCCAACCCCCTTTTCACCCCCACAAGGGTTTGAAAACTATCCTATGACGTTTCTCGAGACTCAAATTATCTTCATACTCATTTCTATCTAAATCGTTTCAGCGGTTAAAAATTCTCCATACAAACTTTCAACCCCATTTTCACCCCCACCAGGGTTGATTTTCGGGATTAAAACTATATATTATCCTTACCCGGGACTCAAACTATCTCTATACAAAATTTCATCAAAATCCGTTCAGCCGTTTTCACGTGATGCGCGGTCAAATAAACAGACAAACAGATAAACAGATAAACAGATAAACAGATAAACAGACAAACAGACAAACAGACAAAAATTCTAAAAATTGTTGTAACGTGTTCTGTTATCGATTCTAAGTATCCCCAACCAACTTTTTTTCGATTATCTTCCATGTACAGACTTTCGACCCTCTTCAGCTTTATTATATGTATAGATAATTATTTAACTTGATTTCAAATATTTAACTTGGGATCAAAAATAAGAGCAAATATGAGAAAGTTTTATTCAAGAATAACTAACATCAAACTTTTTCAAGTTTTCCCAGCGGGCTACACTATGATATTCTTCAAAAAAGGAGTGTAAAGGTTCTTAAAGGCGCATGTGAATCCTCTCGGGTTGCAGGCGTCCATAGGCTACGGTAACTGCTTACCATCAGGCGGGGCGTATGCTAAACACTTGCATCAACCATAAGTTCATAGACATAACAAACCGTATTAGTAACAAAACAAGATTGTTTTTTTTTTGCAATTAATGAGTTTTGGTTGTCATCTGACGATTTATCCTTTTTCTTTTGTTTCCTATCCTTTACTTATCCTTTTTTCGTTTATTGTTTGCCTTGCTTTCTCCGGTGGCATCCTAAAGGTCCTAAGGTCAACTTTGAGCTTCGGAGACCCGAGAATAAATAAATAATATTTAAGAACGAACTTACACAAATCAACCTAGTCTCAAACTAAGCAAAGCCTGTGTACTGTGGGTGCTAGGCGACGATATACTTACTTATATAGATTAATATACACTTAGATACTTACAAAATACCCATAACTCTGAAACAAATATTCGTGATAAACACACAAATAAATGCCCTTACCAGGATTTGAACCCGGGACCTCCTTCGTAGGCAGGGTCACTACCGACTGGGCTAGGAGGTAATTTACAAGAATTCTAAATTTTTAAGTCAGTTCGTTTCCTGGGCCGCAATTCGAAAAATAAACACACACACTGGACAAACACAGCTCCAACCCAATTGGTCCAATGTGTGACCAATGTGTGACCAATGTTGAATGAAAATCTGTTCGAATAGCAAATGTCAATGTCGTTATAGAGTTGGGTTGAGTTGGGTTGGAGCTGTGTCTGTCCAGTGTGTGTGTATATTTTTCGAATTGCGGCCCTGTTTATTAACTCATTAAATTTCCTTCGAGTAAACATCAAAATAACTGCAAAAGCTAACTGGCAATAACTTCCTTGTTGAACGGGGTCACTGGGTCACAACAACATTTGTTTATATTATCAGGCAATGATATAAGGAAAATATATGACACGAAACATAAAACATAACACGGAGAAATTGCCTAATGTATGGTTAAATTCTGAATTGAATGAAATAAACAACAGGAATTTGACAATATTTTTCGCTGTTGTTGTCAATATTTATCTTTGTGGTACAGAGTTGGCAACCTTGCGTTAAGGAGGGAAGGTAACCTTGCGGTAATGCCTGATACCATCTGAAGTTCAGGTCTGGTGCCCGGCTAGTACTATTAAACCTTTTTGGAATATCGGTAATATCGTTTGATATTTACCGATGACTTTTCAGCTAAAGAAAATATCATGCCGGAAACAGATCCAGTTTATAATAACTTGAAACGGATTCAGTTGCACCCGCAACCCAAAAAAGGGGTGTTATAATATACAGGATGACATCTGAGACGTGATCAGTTATATGATTTTCTAACTCCATTAACAACCTTCGCACCGCTTCGTCGCACCTTAAGGTGATAAGATATGTGCCAACCCTTCCCTCATTAGCCCTCGCGGTGCGGTAAGCGCATCGGGAAAAACGTGTACAATGGAGAGATACATAGTGAAACCCCTGATCAAATTAGCAAGGAAAAAAATGTATGATATAAGAATATCATTTAAAAATATTAAATAGTTATTAAAAATATACCTAAAGTAGGGGCAGCGGCAGCGGCAGAGGCGGCCGAAAAAGCTAAGGTGGGAAAATATAGTGGTCTTGGCGTCGAATATATTTTTGCCCCATTCGGCGTCGAGACCCTTGGTCCGTGGGGCTCTAGCGCTCTGAGTCTCTTCAAAGACCTGTCGAAGAGACTCAGAGATGCCACAGGAGACCGAAGAGCTGGCAGCTATCTGGGTCAACGAATTAGTCTCGCGATCCAGCGAGGAAATGCTGCCAGCATCTTCGGTACCATGCCGCAGGGGCCGTATTTAAATATACCTTAGTTTTAGTTTAGTTTTATTTTAGAGTTAATTATTTTGTTTATAAGTATTTAAGTTTTAGTTTATAGTCGTTTGTAATTATTTGTATGTTTGTTATTTAAGAAATATATATAGATAAATAAACCAATATATATATTTGATGCTGAACTGAATAGAATCACCTAAAGTAGGTATATGGATACTTTGAAAATGCTAAAATTGCTTGTATGGACAAGCAATTTCAGCATTTATCAGAAAGACATTATTATTATTACATTATTATTAATACTTTTAAAAAGTATTAGAACTTTCGAAACTATTTAGTTTAAAAAGTGAAGAACAACTAAAAGTTATGCATATATTAGTACTTCTACTAGCAAAGCCGTCCACCAGTAAAATGAAAAGAGCATTTCCTACGAAGCCTTGTTGGCTTTGTTTAAAGCCCGGACATTCGAGTTTCCGCCTGAACGCTCTTTGATATGTAATCGAATTCGTGTTCGTTCCTACAAATATTCCGGTCGCCAAGAGAGCGCTGGCTGGTTGGTCGATGAGACCAGAGGCCCGTTTCTCAAAAGCTTGTAACTTGTAATAAAAGCGGATGTCACTTTTCAACATCTTTTGCTAGAAAGGGACTTCCGCTTGAATTACAAGTTACAAGCTTTTGAGAAATGGGCCCGAGAGGGTCTAGCCAAATGACAATCATTTACACAACCACAATCAAAGCTTTAATGCTGTCTGGAAATGTCATGAGTAGTCCTTCGCTCTTGTCATCGTCATCCTATCGTTTTTCCCGGCTTTTTGACACGGCTCTATCGAGCCTATCACAACCTAATCCCAGGAATTGGCGTAGGCACTAGTTTTTCGAAAGCGACTACCATCTGACCTTCCAACCCATAAAGGAAACTAGGCCTTGTTGGCATTAGGTCCGGTTTCCTCACGATATTTCCCTTCACCGAAAAGCGACTGGTAAATATCAAATGATATTTCGTACATAAGTTCCGAAAAACTCAGTGGTACGAGCCGGGGTTTGAACCCGAGACCCCCAGATTGAAAGTCCGACGTCTTACCGCCAGGCCACCAGCGCTTCGCCTCTGTTACTTCAATGTTTTTTCGTTAGCCTATTTATAGTCCCACTGCTGAGCAGACTTCCCCTCTTTTTCACCACTTGAAATTTTTGGCCACTCTTTACAGAATGCGTCCAAGTCATCCCGCTTTCTCTGCTTTGGTTTACCTCTCTTCTGCCTCGGTAACTATCGTGTGGAATCCATTCGGTAGCAAGTTTGACCCATCGTTCTGCATTCGGCATTCGGAAAATATGTCCTGCCTGCGTTAGCGCTAATATTATAATTGGAATAGCAGAGTAATATTATTGTCGCTAATTTAATATTTTGTGCTATGCGAGTAATCACATTTGAAAATAATACAAATGTGTATCCAGATTAAGTAATTTGTTTTCGAAATGGAGGGACACAAACGTAAACCATGAAACAGAGCACATACTGTTAGATTAGACAATCGATCAATTACATGTAGAGCATCAAACTCCGCCGGGACGGAACTTTAACTACGACTTATACATGGCGACACACGGACCGCAGCCGCGCAGCGGCCTGCTGAGTAGTTTATCTCTTTTCGCGCGCTTCAATAATGAACAATAGAATATAGGTATGTAGGAGACAAAAGTGTCTCAATTCCATTTAGTAACTAATTTTGGCGGTAACGAAATGGAAGTAACGAAAAATGTATGGAAAATTCGGTACTCTATTTTCTCCTATTGGTTTCGAAAGCGCTTGCGATCATGAGTAGAAGTCACGTCAAATTTTAAAAAGTTGTACATAACTTAAAAAAAACCGAAATAACATGATGACGAGAGATTTCTATCTTCGTAGTTGGAGCTATCGCAACATCTTGCCCTAATTTAAGGATCTTGTGAATCTATACTTTAGCTTTGCGATTTCTATATACATACAAACTTTTAATCGTAAGCAACGATAACCTTCGACCAGACTCCAGCATATTCATAAAGTCAAAAGTAATCATGAAACTTTTGAACGCGCCCCGCGGTCCGCTCGTTTGTTTGATTCCCCTCTACTTACTCAGATCAGTGTGAACATGAACTCACTTCAACTGATCAGGCTGGAACACAGACTACTCTCATCATTAAGCTTCAACAAGGAGCACGGGGTCACCACACATAAGCACAATTTTATTAGTTAATTTCTACGATTCGAACAGCACATCTCAATATTCTACACCATTTTGTAGTATAACAAGGTTAGTCCCTATAACTTGATTTTGTGGATATTTTTAATTCACATGAGTAATGGTCAAAAACGTTAACTCTAATGAAATAAGTAAGTGGTCGCGCTCTCATACTAAATAAGTACGGGAGCGCTGATGTGTGGTGACCTCGAGTTGTACTTATGATCTACGAGTATCTAGTGGTTAAGGTTGTCTGTTCTGGAAGCACAAACTGGAAGTCAAGGCTGGTGCGGAGGGTCTTGGATTTTCCCCGGCTACCTTACCTCCACAGTCCTACTAGCTTTACCAATTCAAGATCACGGGGGTCCAAGTCAGGATAAAAAAGTCGCGGTCCGTAGCGTTAGCAAAACCCGTGTGTTCTCCGTTCAGCAACTGATGACGGGAGATTTGTATCTCCGTAGTTGGAGCTATCGCAACATCTTGCGCTGATTTAGGGAGCTTGTGATGGCGGTGGCGGATCAATTTATAAGGATAAGGGGTGGATAAAAAAGGGTATTAGGGGTCTAGTTAATGTGATTAAAGCAATACAGGAAATACGTAACTATTTAAAGAAATATATCTACATTCATGTCGTAAAGGAAAATAATAGTAAAAAAGGCAATACAAAACCTGCCTATGGATTTAACCCTGTTTCTAATACCATTTATGCGTTATACGAAGAAAAATTATCGTAACAACTCTTTATTAATAGCATAAAACTGTCACTTAAAGCACTAAAGAGCTGTAAGTAAGTGGATAAACTCGGTTAGATAACTCTGACTAATACCCCAAATATCGCGCCCCGTTGCGTCAGACGCCGGTCTCATATCATTAAACCTTTAGGTGATTTAGGGACTTCTAATATTTATTTATTATTTGAACACTGGACAGTTAGCAAGGACAATATAATACCTGGACTGGCAATATGTATCTTTCTAGTCCTAGAGGCCAATATAAAGAAAAAATAAAATGAAAAATTTGAACTTTCATTAAATTCGAGAAAATTGCACATTCAAAAACGAATTAAAAAGGACGCAAGAGGCTATACAAAATCGCGTTCTTCCAACATTCAGGCTCCTCTGTATCCCAAACCACGAGCCGCAACGTCGTATATTGAAAGGTATACCTAGTCGATTTATATTGACCGCTAAATGTACGTATAGTTTGCCATACGTTGAGTATGCGTATTTATCCTTAAGCCGCCGGACAAACTATACCTACCTGAGACTTGCTGCGTTAGTGACACGTAGAAGGCGCTAGTAAATTTGCCTAAATTACGGGAACGCCATTTTATATACACAATTAATTATTGGACTATAATAACATGGTCCTTGACATGTTGGTTACAAGATTGTGTGAAAAATAGCAATTTTGTGGACTGTAGCCAACTTTTAGGCGTCAATGTACAAATATTAGATCGTATCTAATATCAATTTCACTTCCACGAAATTTTGCTATTAGTTTTGCAATGAAATCGAGCGTCTAGTCGAAACATTTTTTTATCAAAATCTTATCCAACATAACATATTTAAGAATTCGACTCTTGGTCAAAGGGCATACTTATTTTACTCATAAGTGAAATGAATTACAATATGATGTTTTGTCCCCTTGAAATCTTTATCATTGAAGTCGCTTTTTTGTTGGGACACATCTTTTATAACCCCACATATGTAATGATAGTTCTTACACCCTATTTAAAGAGTAATGAGTCTATACAGTTATTGGATATATCTTGAAAATTTAACAAATAATTGACGAGGTTTGCCTCATAACCCGCTATGCTGATGGACCTCCTGAAGACCTCATCACCCTTAGCAACGAGTGAGGCCATTAAGTGGCTGACTGGTCTTAATCTCTACTTATAGTTGCTTTTGTTTCTCATGTATATGCCATACGACGTATGCAATTGCATACTTAGATTCAAATATTTTAAAATTTTAAGTAGAGAACCTTTTTATGTCATACGATAAATAAATAAAATTTCACAAACGTATAAAGTTTTGGATGTTTTAGCCTACTTATATACGTCCTTCATGAAAACTACTGGTAAAATATCAAATGAAAATGTATGATTAACACAAAAAAATTATACGATAATTTCTTACACGGTGCCGGATTCTAATTTAGAAATACATTAACAATACAATAAAAATACAACCTATCTCAAACATAACTCTAACCACAGACCATAACACACAACAAACATTCAACCAATATTGAAGTTGTATTGGAGTTGGGTTGGAATATTTCTCAAGCGAATTCTGATATTTCTGATTCAGATGTTTATGCCGTAGCTGTATTGCGTTGTTAATGCATTGGCGTTGTATTGAAGTTGGATCGTGTCTATACGTGTTTTAAAGTTAGAATACGGCCCCTGGTTACTACCAATCCATACTGTTCAATAGATGGATACAAAATTGCTAGAAACCTTAAGGCTTCATCGCCATATATTTTGCCGCAATACCTTCCAGTGGTCCAGAATCGGCGGGAAGTTTTATCTAAATTGAACCCGGATAGATGTAGAGATATGTATGACGAACGGCTCTCGGCCGAAGTGCCGGTCATTCCCGAATTCAAACAAACCAGTATAAAATTGACTTTGAAATCCGTAAACAATACAGCATATCCATTTAATCTGCACGATTTTCGAACATCAAAATACACTTATAAAAAATTTGGGTTGTCTAAAAACTGGAAAGAATATTTATTATTATTGTTTAAATCATACGTAACTCCACAAAGACAGTAGTGTTTTAAAGGCGTGAAGGGGGTTCAAATTTTAATGCCTTCTAAGTGGACTAAAAACTATTGGTAAAATATCGAATGAAAATGTATGTTTACACAAAAAAAAATCACAGAAATTTCTTACGCGGATACCTACCAGTCCTTACTGTTCAATAAATCGATATACTTAGTATTGCTATTAGAAACTTTCATCACCATATATTTTGCCGCAATCACTAAAAAGAAAAAATCTGTTTTGTGGCCGCAATACTCGTACTTTCCAGTGGTTAAAAATACTCTTTTTTAATTTAAAATCGTTTAGCTTACTCGAGTATTGGTTTTGTTAATTGATTGGCTAATAGCAATAATACCTATGTTAAAACAGTCATTTTTAGAGTTCCGTACCTCAAAAGGAAAAAAGGAAACCCGTGTAGGAATACTTTGTTGTCCGTCTATCTGTCTCTCTGTCGTTCTGTCAAGACCCTTTTTGTCAAGAACGCGTAGACCTATCAACTTGAAATACCTTATTTTCTAACACTTCGCAGGGAACCCAAAACCTATAGGGCTGCCAAAACCTACTTCCCATAGACCTAGAATCTTGAAATTTGGCAAGAAGGAAGGTGTTACAGCTAAAGTAATAAAAGTAATAAAAATTGTTAATTTGTTGTTCCATCACAAGAAAAAAAATTCGCTTACAAAACCTTAGGTACTTCCCATAGACCTGGAATCATGAAAATTGGCAAAAAGGTTGGTCATACAGCATAAGTAAAGGAAAAGTCTAAAAATCGGTTATATTATGTTGTTCCATCACAAAAAAGAATATTTTTCCGTAATTTTTTTCCCCCTCAATCCAATTTTTCTTTTCGTTACATACTATGATATATAAAATGAGTGATTTCAAACAATTGACACTAGTCGCGCACCGGCCAGCGTGAGATGCGGACGTGCCAATGAGCTCCCGCCACCCGCATGGGAAAGAGACAAACTGTAATTTTCTAACAATGAGCGTGACAAAGATGTAATGATTGTCAAAATAGATAAACATAACAGAATCGTCACTAGGTTATGAAACAACTCTGGAAGTATTTTTTCTGCTCATTTTGTTAGAGTATAACCCATCCATAGTAAATATCATTGGTTACATACAGCAATGTTCGATGATAGTTTAAATAGTGTGATATACGGAACCCTCGGGGCGCGAGTCCGACCCGCACTTGACCTTTTTTTAATATAAAGGAACTCGCTCAAATAGAGTGAGATTTATCAGGTCACTCACATTATGCTCACGTTATATTTCTATATGTATGTCCTTTACTTGAAATTAAAGGTTATGTTAGATTGGTCGATGAAAGAACTGGACTCCCTCATACTAGCACAACCTATAGGGACTGATGCTCTCGGTTTTTCCCAAATTGGCTGAGGTGCGGCCAGGTAGGTAAGTAGACAAGCGGTAAGGGTAAACCATATTTAGGGTTTCCGAAATTCAAATGAAGAATTGGCTAGGCCATTCGCTGTGTGCATGATTGTGGTGGTGGCCCCATCTCTTGGGCAGGGGTTCAATCTTTTTTTTCTTATGAATGGATTGTACTCCTTGCTTACAGGGTCTAACTATAATACTGGTGATCCGTTTAAGAGTATTTGTATCGCATTGCGATTAAGAATAATTTTAAACAAAAACAAGAAAAATAGCAAAAACAAAGATCCCGACGAATTGATAACCTCCTCCTTCGAAATCTTGAAGTCGGTTGAAAAGAACCGACTTCACTAAGCATCCACCTTTCCAACACCAAATGCTCGATCTGCTGTAAAAAAACACTCAAATCACCATAGGTGTGCCTATAATAGTTGAAGAGTTCCCTCGATTTCTCCAGGATTCCATCATCAGATCCTGACATGGTTACAATGGGACCAACTATGAAGTATATGCTTTCAAACAAAAAAAGAATTTTCCAAATCGGTCCAGCCGTCTTCGAATAATCGGTGAACATACCTACATAAAAAAAAAAAAAAAAAAATAGCAAAAACAAAGATCCCGACGAATTGATAACCTCCTCCCAGCCGGCCAACCCTCCATACAAAACCATTTTTTTTCGCGAGATTTTTTTTTTCTATTTTACATAATAAGCATACATCGGGGTTATCGGTGCGGGAACGATTTGAGAAAGAGTAGAGATAAACAGATAGGTTAGTCTGAGAAAATATCATATTATGCCTAATGAATAACTAACTCTTTGTGAATAGTATACACACTATGATACGAGCTTTTTTTCTTGGAGGCATGTTTGTATTGACTATTATATAGTATTTTAAAAATGCAATTGCATATGCAAAATTTATCAACTACGAGTAGATAATTACCTAAGACAAAGACACAGTATGACAATAAGTGTCAAATATTAATCTTGACGTCCGATATTTATGAACTATTTACTTATAAATGATTGGGGACTTAACTGAAGAGGTTGATAGATAATGATCAGTCATGAAATTAATTAATTAAAAACATACTTAAAAAAATCATAGGCACATGTACCTACAGTATATATACAATAGTCAGCTATCACATATAAATTGTCCTATGATTTTTTCAATCAATTATTCATTCAAACCTGCTAGAAAACATTCTGTTTTTTAAGTTAATGCCTACTCTTTGGCTAATGTCAAACATTCCCGCACCGAAAACAGTCAGTCAGTCAGTCAGTCAGTCAGTCAGTCAGTCAGTCAGTCAGTCAGTCAGTCAGTCAGTCAGTCAGTCAGTCAGTCAGTCAGTCAGTCAGTCAGTCAGTCAGTCAGTCAGTCAGTCAGTCAGTCAGTCAGTCAGTCAGTCAGTCAGTCAGTCAGTCAGTCAGTCAGTCAGTCAGTCAGTCAGTCAGTCAGTCAGTCAGTCAGTCAGTCAGTCAGTCAGTCAGTCAGTCAGTCAGTCAGTCAGTCAGTCAGTCAGTCAGTCAGTCAGTCAGTCAGTCAGTCAGTCAGTCAGTCAGTCAGTCAGTCAGTCAGTCAGTCAGTCAGTCAGTCAGTCAGTCAGTCAGTCAGTCAGTCAGTCAGTCAGTCAGTCAGTCAGTCAGTCAGTCAGTCAGTCAGTCAGTCAGTCAGTCAGTCAGTCAGTCAGTCAGTCAGTCAGTCAGTCAGTCAGTCAGTCAGTCAGTCAGTCAGTCAGTCAGTCAGTCAGTCAGTCAGTCAGTCAGTCAGTCAGTCAGTCAGTCAGTCAGTCAGTCAGTCAGTCAGTCAGTCAGTCAGTCAGTCAGTCAGTCAGTCAGTCAGTCAGTCAGTCAGTCAGTCAGTCAGTCAGTCAGTCAGTCAGTCAGTCAGTCAGTCAGTCAGTCAGTCAGTCAGTCAGTCAGTCAGTCAGTCAGTCAGTCAGTCAGTCAGTCAGTCAGTCAGTCAGTCAGTCAGCCAGCCAGCCAGCCAGCCAGCCAGCCAGCCAGCCAGCCAGCCAGCCAGCCAGCCAGCCAGCCAGCCAGCCAGCCAGCCAGCCAGCCAGCCAGCCAGCCAGCCAGCCAGCCAGCCAGCCAGCCAGCCAGCCAGCCAGCCAGCCAGCCAGCCAGCCAGCCAGCCAGCCAGCCAGCCAGCCAGCCAGCCAGCCAGCCAGCCAGCCAGCCAGCCAGCCAGCCAGCCAGCCAGCCAGCCAGCCAGCCAGCCAGCCAGCCAGCCAGCCAGCCAGCCAGCCAGCCAGCCAGCCAGCCAGCCAGCCAGCCAGCCAGCCAGCCAGCCAGCCAGCCAGCCAGCCAGCCAGCCAGCCAGCCAGCCAGCCAGCCAGCCAGCCAGCCAGCCAGCCAGCCAGCCAGCCAGCCAGCCAGCCAGCCAGCCAGCCAGCCAGCCAGCCAGCCAGCCAGCCAGCCAGCCAGCCAGCCAGCCAGCCAGCCAGCCAGCCAGCCAGCCAGCCAGCCAGCCAGCCAGCCAGCCAGCCAGCCAGCCAGCCAGCCAGCCAGCCAGCCAGCCAGCCAGCCAGCCAGCCAGTCAGTCAGTCAGTATAGATGTCTCTGACTGATTCATTATTTTGACAGTGAAAGAGCCCTTTGCAGTTTTATTTCTTGTAACATGCACTGCGATCGTTCACGTCGGTGGGGGGTACGATGCACTTTGCACATAGCTAGCGAATTGAAGTCTTGGTTTTGGTTAATCTATGTAATTACAGAAATTAGGTTTGCTAGTCATAATGTTCAATTGTTTGATTGAGTTAATCTACCTACAGATTGGGGAATCAATCAACAACTACTGAACAACAACTACTGAGTCAAATGACTTAACACACAGGTGCATCATTTTGTAGTGGGTTCTCAAGTAAGAAAAAAAATTAAATGTAGGTTTACACAATTAGAAGGCATTAATAAAATATCGATTACCTCAGAACTGGAGCTAATTAGGACACTGGCGTCTTTGCGAAATAAACCTAATTTAAGCTCAGGAATATAACCTTGAAATTACCGGAAATAAAAAAAAACACGGTGTATAAATAGTTTTCTGATTGGGTACGTTTTAGAAATTTGCACCTAAATGTTCTTAGTTGTAACAATACATTAAATGTACGCCTCACACTTCCTATTTATGGAAAATATGCAACTTAGAAGGAATTAGTAAAAACCGCTTTTGAATTCATGTCAAATTTAGTCTTTCAAAATGACTGAATTTAAAAATGGAAATGTCTATATAACGTGAAATTATATTGTCTTCAACTTTTATTCTATAGGTTTTTCACCAGGAGTCATTTGTTTCAAAGATATGTGGTATGGAAGTCATAATTTGAGTTTTTCAATTAAATGAACACATTTTCCCGGTTTATAACTTTTGATTTCGGCTGTAACGCTGAACCGAATTAGAAGTTAAGATACTCTTTCGACGCAGAATTTAACGTTCTTTAATATTGATATACATGACATTTTCCGTCGGACGTACTGTTTTAGAGTAACAAGCAAAAACCTGACAAAGAGCAAACACTTCGCTAAAAAGTTATGCACACCTCTTGGGATTGAGCAAACTCGGATTACATGCATTTAGGACCACAGGAAGGTATTAAAACGATTTCTAGCCTGCTGGGAATTAATTCCTCAAAACACTTTTTATAGATCTTATTTGCTTGGCCTATTGGTCATTATTAGGCATACAAATATTAATGTCAAGATGGCGCAAGCCACAAATATAAATTAAACACGAACACTAACTAGTTTTAACTACAAAACTACAATAATTCGTAAGACGATTAAATTTCTAAGTCAAAGAGGTATTCTCCTACTGAATAATACGCTTTTCTAACAGTTTAAACAGGCTCTTTTTATAGTTTGGAATATCATCAAGTTCTCTTATATCTTTTGGTAATTTATTATAAATTTTTGGGGCCATGCCGAATTAAAGAACTTATACTAGCTATCTGAAACAGAACAAATCCTTAACCATGCGCCAAGTATACTCCAACTTCCTTTGACCTTCCTTTGAGGCATTTTCGCCAAAGCTTGGACCCCTTTCAGTTGGGGGTCTAGTTTCAAAGTCAATTGACCGCCGGAGTAAAGACGCTGAGAGCACTTGTCAGACTCGGCACGTCGTAATACGGCTCTATAAAAGCTGTTACATTTTAAAATATACGGTTAAGATGACTTAGATTGGCGTTTTATCGAGAGATTTCGAATTCTTTCAAAGATAAAGAAGGAATTATCGAGTACAGTCACCGGCAATAGTATTCATACACGAAGGCCGCAAAAATATAATGACACGCTCTTATTTGAAGAGCCATAAGAGCCTGTCACATATTTCTGCGGCCTTCGCGTAGGAAGATACTATTGCCGGTGACTGTACCTACCTACAATTATGTTTTTAAGTACCATAAAATACACATACTCAAGCGTATAAGCGTTTTAGTGTTAAGCGTAAGCCTGTAAGATTTATTTTTACAAATAATAATAATAACACTAGATATCCACCCACTCACTTATATCCTTTTACAAAAAGCTGTTTACAATGAGTACCTGCAAAATAGTGCGCAAGTTCCTAGCCCTAGGGTCTGTCCTGAAACTATTGTTCCATACTCGTTAGGCCAAAAGCCCGCAAATATGGAAATAAAATTCCCTCCACTAGGAGAGATAAATAAAGAAAATACAAAAATAATAATAATAATGAGCCCGCGGGGGCAGCTAGTGGCATGCTGACGGTGAGTGGCGACACCGTGGACCCCTAACCTACAGAGGGCCCTTTCCATCTGGCCCTTGCCTCTGTTCTTGCCTTAACTGGCCGGCCAGAAAGGCGTCGCAAGACGACCTATGCTCCAGGTTGTAAGTGTAAAATGTCATAACGCCCATTATGTCTAGTGTATCTTGACCTTTATGTTGTAGCATTTAAGCTTATTCGCTAGTCGTGCCTACGCTGATCACATTTTAACGAAACTCTCTGTTGGTCCTTGATTGAGGTCCTTTGTTAATAGCCTCCTCGGAACGATCGGGCTTCGCTCGGCTCGGGTTCGGCTCTCTTCGGCAATACTTCCCAGGTAGCATTTATACGTCATTATGTCGTCCGTTTACGGTACTGCTCGACGTAAGAGACGTCATTTCTCGACGTCGGGGGGTCCCAGCAGATGACGTCAATTTGTCACAGCCTCAAGACGTCTGTTTACAGACGTTGCAGAGACGTCATATACTGAATGCATAGGGACGTTACTGGGCCGTACATATTAGGGCAGCCACTGACGTTAGAGAGACGTCATATACTGAATTCATAGGGACGTGACTGGGCCGTACATATTAGGGCAGCCACTGACGTTGGAGTGACGTCATATACTGAATCCATAGGGACGTTACTGGGCCGTACATATTAGGGCAGCCACTGACGCTGGAGAGACGTCATATGCTGAATTCATACGGACGTTTCTGGGCCGTACATATTAGGGCAGCCAGTATGTTCGAATAACGTCACACACAGGATTGATTGTGGCGTTACTAGGACATAGTAACGCCACAATCACTCCTGCATAGGCACAGGTCAGGACCTACGAGGGCTGCATTATGCTGCCGTGTTCACGATATCAGCAGTAGAAGTTAGCGATTTTTAATTTTATTAAGGCGGTTATTATATAAATTTAAATAACATCTCTCAAAACACACTGCTGATATCGTAAGCACGGCAATATGCTCCTCGTAGCTAGGATGGGTGGGTAGTCTGTTCAAAAATAGAACCGACCTGGCTGTTGAGTGAACTAACAACGTGCTAGATTTAAGTTCTAAGATGGTTCTAACTTATTGGCCAGGCGCCCTAGACAAGACGCCTACGCTATAATGCGTTCTAATCTATACCTGTTCCCTGTTCCCTCTCCCCGCGCAAATTCTTACGCGTAAGAGTAGAAAAGAGTTTAGCGCTTAGCATAGCAGGCATCTTGTCTACGTACCCTGAACAAACTCTAGGACTTATGGATGAAACTAAAAAACGCTATGTAAGTAGTATAATCTATATTTAAAGAGGCATTAAAGGACAGTGGGAACCAATAGCCCCATAACAATAATCCCATCAAAAACATAAATGTGAAATGAGAGCCAAGTTCAATATACATATTATATATGCCTCCGTTGTTGACTTCGACGACCAAAGAAGTGAGATCTAAATGGGTGCCAATCTTCTATCATCCCTAATACCCAATGTCCCTCAATGTGCCTACCCCTGTTATATTTTCTTTTCCCGAATTTCGACTCATCTATTTGGACAACTTTGTTAGGGCCCCCTATCTTCCCTTGGGCCCTTTGACACTCTAATTCAAAAATTGCAATAGTTTCCCTGCAATAACTATACCAGTCGGCCACCGTTCGACTTGACACTACGTGACCATTGCTGTTTAATTGTTTTTTTGTGTAATCATACGAATGACCCTCACAGAAGGCGTACATTATTTGAAAAATATGTACAAGTGACAATCGAGCATTTTCAAACCAGGTCCCGAGGGCTCTTGAATATGATTTGTTTCGGAAGTTTCCTTTCCGGCATCTAAATTTGCCGAATTGCCCCACTTCCGATGTCAGGGTCATCGGCTTCTTGTGATATGTGCAAATTTTTTGGCGTGGAACAAGGCCCCTCTCTTCAGAAAACTGCATGCACTGTCCGTGCGTTCCCAGTAATGTGAAAGGCGTAAACCAGGTTCACATGCCTCTGCAACAACAAAAAAACACATGAATAATCAAGGATTTTCGGGGGGAGGATAAACATAATTAACTATTTTTCAAGCTATAAGATGACCCTAAAATGTATCAAAATTGCATTTTACAGTCATAAAGTTTTTTTGGTCACTTGTTGAACTATAAGTATTCATTTCACCACTGCAGACTATAAGTACCAATCATTCTCTACATTGAAAAAAAAACCTAATCAATATAATACTATTAACTTTGACCGACTAATTCATTGCAAAAATTGCATAGAAAATCAATACCAACTAAATGTTAAAACTTGGATACTTACATAAACTCCTCCGAGTAAAGGTTTTACGCCTGCCGGATGACCCACAAGGTCTGGTCATCATCGTACCATTAGTATACAGGTCGTCATCGTCCTCCGAAGAACTAGAAGCAGCTGGAGGGCTGCTACTACGGCCAGCGGCTACTCCACTGGGACCAGCTATCCCGCTAGGGACAGCCAACCCACTGGGACCAGCAACTGGTTCCTCGAGGTCGAACACAGACACAGTAGGCACAAGCGGCTCTATTGAGTCCAAAACTCGCACACTACAAGACGGCACAGAAGAGGAGGCCGTGACAAGCGGCTCAACTGAGTCCAACACTTGCACATCACTCGACTCTTCAGACACAGAAGCATAGGGCTTCGGGGACGCCATGGTATTCACACGTTGTATTTTCACAAACAGGAGTACGTAAAACGACCTCGACTGTAGGAGCGACAAACGGTGAATGACACTAGCAGACAAAAACGCTATGAAACAAAATGGCGTCACACCGCGTTTTGTTCCACACAAAGGAAACACGAATTTATTCATTATAAGTGTAAAAAGTGAACTTAAATTGTTAAAACAGCGCCAAATATATTATTGACAACAAAATACTGCATGATGATTAGAATTCTAAATCAATATATATATATTTTTTAAATATTTTATTAAAAAACATGACAAAATAAATCAAAATACACCGTTGACGGTAAACGAAACGTGAAATGTCAACTTTGACGCCTGGCATGACAAAATACCCAACCTAAAAATATGCATAATCGGTTCTTTTCAGATTTGTATAGAAACTTAAAAAAAAAATATCTCGTGAACCGTGAATTTCCGAAAGCTGAAAATTCAGATAACGCTTAATAATTAAGAGTACTATTCATAAAAAAAATATGAACTTCTAAATCGTGGGTCCATAATGGAAAGTCTATCCCGTCCAGATGCTGACCCTCAATTGACGTTATTAAGACGCCCACGTTGCGACGAATACGGTACGTCCAGGTGCTGACCTAAAATTGACGTTATTAAGACGTCCACTTTGCGATAAATACGGCACGTCCAGATGCTGACCTAAAATGGACGTTATTAAGACGTCCACTTTGCGACGAATACGGTACGTCCAGATGCTGACCTAAAATGGACGTTATTAAGACGTCCACTTTGCGATGAATACGGCACGTCCAGATGCTGACCTAAAATGGACGTTATTAAGACGTCCACTTTGCGACGAATACGGTACGTCCAGATGCTGACCTAAAATGGACGTTATTAAGACGTCCACTTTGCGACGAATACGGTACGTCCAGATGCTGACCTAAAATGGACGTTATTAAGACGTCCACTTTGCGATGAATACGGTACGTCCAGATGCTGACCCAAAATGGACGTTATTAAGACGTCAACTTTGCGACGAATACGGTACGTCCAGATGCTGACCTAAAATTGACGTTATTAAGACGTCCACTTTGCGGTGAATATGGTACGTCCAGATGATGACCCTTAATTGACGTTAGTACGACGTCCACTTTTTAACCTGACCTTAAATTGACGTCACTATAACGTACGTTTTCAGCGAATAAATGACAGACCTTAATATGACATAAAAATGACGTCGCTTGTGCGTCGCTGACGTCAGTTTGCTACCTGGGTTGTCGCAGTACAACGACTTTTACTGTGCCACATTTGGCGTACTGATTAGGTATCTTCTATTATAAGAAATCAGTGTTTTGAAGACTTCAACCGCTCAGCTTCTTCGGTTGCCTGTGCAAGGAGAAGGCCAAATAAAAAGAGCTGTCAACTTACACTTAGCCTTCGGGTGCCGTGGCCGTGGCACTAAGTAGCTTGCTTGCTATGGCCTTATTGTAAACACGTTCAGAAAGGGTACCTGCTGGAATCAGGTCAAACGTGAACAGGCGTGTTCCTATAGTCAACGAGAGAACAAGCCAGTTGTTGTGTACTTTTTATGAACCAGGTAGATTTTAGTATTGATTATGACGATTTCTTTCAGTTATTCCTCTTTAGGTACAGTAAGCAGCAGAACTAGCTAAGCGGGTGAGGTGTCCAAAATGATCTTGGTACGACTTTTCAACCGACTTCAAGATTTTGAAGGTATGTTCACCGATTATTCTAAGACGGCTGGACCGATCTGGAAAATTCTTTTTTTGTTAGAAAGAGTATACTTGCACAGTTGGTCCCATTGTAACCAGGTCAGGATCTGATGATGGAGAAATCGAGAGAACTCTTCAAGCAAGGCACACCTATAGTGATTTAAATACTTTTTACAGCAGATCGGGCATTTCCTTTTATTCAGAGCAATACCGGATGGCTTGGGAACGTGTTGTGTAACCACCCTGTGCAACTCGAACTGACATATTTACAAGAGATGACAATGACATTACACAGTCTACAAAAAAACTTATCAACAATGTCTATACCTCAAAGCAAGTGTAACTAGAATTGACTGACCGCCGCATGCGCTCAAGAAAGGCAGAACACAAGCAACGCGACATAGAGTATCATGACCAGCACGGCTAGCACGTCTTACGCGCGTCTGGCGCGAAAAGAGACAGATCTGCGCGACTTCACGCGTTGTCGCTAGTTGGCAGCACAACTTGCGCGTGAAAGGTGCGACAGACTCGCGATCAAACGCCACTGTCATAAAATGACAGTGACTCGCGTCTTTGAACTTAAATCCTTAGGACAACTTTGAGTTCTCTTCGCGTCAGTTGCAGCCACGGGTGCATGATATGCTACCGGAAAGCGAGATTTTTGACAGGCGCGGGAAGGTTTTCCCTACTCGTGGCTTAAGTCGCTCTTGCAAGACTGGCTAGCCGTGCAGATGTTGGCGGGGGAGAGCTATTTGCCTTATAATTTGACATGTCTTACGTCATATTAAAAGGCAAATAGCTCACCCCCGCCGACCTCTGATCATGACAGTGTGAGTTAAACTGGTTTCGTGTCAACTGGCTACTAGTGGCCAGCGTTTGGAACGTCGCCCCTCATGTATCGCACCGTTAAATTTAACGTTTACGAGCGTCATTAAAATATGTCGATGTTATTAAAGTTTTCCAGTCGCCCTGTTGCATGCGTAGTTTAAGCTTAATTATATTTTAATAACAGCGTAGATTTATGCTTCTCTCGTAGTATTTTTTTAATTAATTGTAGAATCTCAGGCTATTTCAATATTGAAAATTTTCGCCGTTTATTCTCTTCGTTTTTGTGCTTCATTTTTCAATTGTAATGCATCAATAGCCACAGATTTTCAACCGCTTGTTTCAAACTTATCCAGAGGACCCGGACCAAAAGCATGGAAAATGTGGTTTCAGTTAAATGTCCTGGAATTTTGATGTGCTTTGAGATATCAGTGCTCTGAACAAAAGTATCTATGGATGCTACCACTGGTTTCCGAGTCCCTTTCAAGTTTAGACTGATTTTGTAACAGATAAAAGTACTTTAATAAGCAGACATAGAAGTTTTTGTGGCAAAAATGTCAAATAACTAGAAACTTCCTTCCAATAATAAATTTATTGATAACTTTCGAAGTGACATTTCATAGCAAATACTAAGTTCACGAGGTAAATTATAAATTAACCTGTAATGCTGATAACTGCCTATCGACGTTATGTAATGGTCATGTTATATTTTAAAACAAGAATTAATTTATGGAATAAGGCGTTAGTTTGCGGAAGTCCATATTATTTACAACAACAATATTGCTTTGCTATTCCGCGGAATAGCAAAGCTATATTACTGTAGTTAAAACAAGAAATAATTTTAACGACTAAAACAAAACGAATGACAACCATTTTCATAATCGATTTATAATACGTTCATGGTGTATATTATATAATAATATATACAACTTGCAAATTCATAATATATGTACATCATAACTGTCATAACAATTTATCGATAAATTAATATCGTTGGGAAGTCCCTATGACATTTTCATTCCTGCCACTAAAACTTATATGTTTGTTAATAAGTTTCAATTGCCATCTATTTATTTAAACCTATTTCGCGATATGTTGGCCACTGCAATGTCAACTTCATACATATACTAAATATCTCTATACTCCGCTTAGCGCGTTATTTCTTTGAAACCAAAGCTGCCAAAACCAAGGGGTGCGGGAGGGGAACCGAGCGATTGCAGGCAATGCTAGACAGGGAACGCGCGATTGTTCCGTGGTGCATAAGAGAGAGACAATCATGGCTGCCATGGTAACACACTTGTTTACTGTCACATCCAATAATTACAATTATATTTAAAGTCTGTCCAGAAAGACAAGTGTCGTAGAATGTATGAGCTTCCTTATAAACTACGACACTTCTCTTTCCGGACAAATTTTAAAAGGTAATTAAGATAAAAAACGGTTTACCAGTGAAATTAAATGCCAAAATTTTGCAGACCAGATGTTATAGTGTTTCTGCGTCACAATTAAATGCAACAATAATGCGTTTTAATGCCCCAAGCAAGCGATGTTACATACAGGACTGAAAGGAAAGACAACTTTCTCTCTCCCACCGTCGAGTGAAGCGACTGTATGCGTGGCAGCGGGGTTCGCCCGGCAATGCGGCGTCTTGGGTTATTAGTCTATGACTTCATATGAACGTCATTGACATGAATACGGCCCGTATTCTAACTTTAAAACATGTTATGACCCGATCCAACTTCAGTACACTCCAATGCATTAACTACGCAATACAGCAGAGCTATTGCCTACACCCTACACGTCTGAATCAGAAATGTCAGAATTAGCAGATCTGACAGCTGTAACACTTTACAGCTCAAAGAATGCAAATAACTTGAAGAAAACAAATCCTAGAGTTCTGGGTATGATGCAATATTATGGGAAATTATGTAAATAATTAGATTATATCCTATCCAGAAGTTTCTGTTGGGGGAAAGTAGTGGCAAATGATGTATAATGCAATTTTTAGTTAATCGTCTACTGTTTTTGTTTCCGCAATAAAAGACAATGGTTTTTAATCTAATGTTAAAATATAGGCCCTGTCCTCTATAAATGATACAACTTTGGCAGTTTTTATCTATTTAGGTATTACTTTTTTCCAACTTAAAAACTTTGTTGGTCTGTCACTCCGACCTCCACCCATTAAAAGCTGCCAGATGCCCGGATCTAGCAATAAGGATGGTAATGCAGGCTAACTAGACACAGGTTTCATTGCTCTCATTATTGTGTCATATCTGACGTGGCCAGCTCTTAGATCAATAGTTCTGGCGACTCCTTAATTGTCTAATTAATTATACAGCGTGGAAAGATAAGTCGGGCCCTGGAGGGAAACTACCTAAAAACGTTGAGATAGCTCAATTCGCTGAAAGGTAACATTATTTTATTTTTCCTAAAAACTAAAACTGCATTCACAGGTTTTTTCTTAATTTTCACTTTTTCCATACTAATTGTATGAAAAATATTTTTATTATTATTTATGGGTTCTCTTGTGCCCTAAACTTGGTTGGTATTAAGAAGTTTATCCTTGTTGAAAATAGGATCGATTGGCATCAATTGTCATAAAAATTATTTATGGCAAAAATTACAAAATAAATAGTTTTTTTGTAAACTGTTTTCTTTTCCAAAAAATTGTAAATGCAGTTATGTCCCTTTAAAAAAAATTAAGAATGTTTCCTTTCGGTGAATTGAGCTATCTCAACGTTTTAAGGTAGTTTCCCTCCAGATCCCGACTTATCTTTCCACACTGTATAATATACGACACCGCCCAAAATAATAACCCTTTTTTGGTCGTTCATTCCTAATCAGAATGATGGCAGTTTTGTTAGTAGCGGGAATGTTTTGGCACAATGCCGCATAGACCTTTTTCGGTTTTGATTTCAGTTATACAAGGTATAACCACAGCTTTTCAAGCCTCTGTAGGTAGTTAGTTTAGTTTTTAGTATTAATTTTTATTACCAGTGATTTATCTACTCGTACATATATAGGTACATATATTAACGCATAAGGAGAACCTATGAGGAGAACTCTGTTTGTTTGCTACGCAAACTACGCAAATACAACTGCACAGGATTTCATAAAATCATTACCCCGCAACATTTAAGGTAGTTTTTCTCCAAAACGCAAGCGAGCAAAGTTGCGGGAACGGGGCCGTTTAAATAAAGGAATACTTACCTACTCTCGCTCGTCAATCATTTCAAGACAGGCAAATGGGCCCACGGGTCTACATCGATGTTCAACTAGATAAGAACCTTCATAAGGCCCAAACTTGCCAACTTGAAGTGATGTGACTTGAATCCATATCAGATTGTACGCAAGTATCGGTCTTCAACTTGCTGAGTCTAAAGTTCGCGGGTACCAGGACTATGTCGATTCGAAGTTTAAAATTCTATCTTGTTTTGTTATTAATATAGAAGTTAAAGGTCACGTATTTTTAGTCACTGTGCGTGACGTGTTTTCACGTCTTTGTAAACTTTTATAATATTGTTAGTATGTGTCACGAAAGTTTCAATTCAATAATTTCTTCGTTATTACAACTTTAGCGTGAACAAAATATATTCTTATACCAAATTTTAGCTTACTAGTGCTTAAGGCAGTGACTCCAGAACCCATAGTCTTTTATAATGCTGTATTATCTTTATAGTTGTCTTTACGACTAGCATTTAAATAAATAAGTAAGTAGAAATATAATACTTTTTACTTGTGGTCTCGGTGCCGAATACACTTTTGTTCCGGTCGGCGTCGAAACGTTGGGTCCGTAGGGACCTTGCGCTTTGATTCTTTTGGGAGATCTATGGAAGAGACTCAGAGACGCCACGGGGGACTGGAGAACTGGCAGTTACCTCGCTCAACGTATTAGTCTCGCGGTTCAGCGGGGTAACGCAGCCAGCATCTTTGGTACCATGCCACACGGAGGGGCCGTTTTTAGATTTAGTTTAGGATAGTTGTATTTTGTTTATGTTATGTTATGTTTAAGGATTTCTGTAATTAGGTTGATGGTTAGGTATGGTTAGGTGGATGGTTAGGAGGATAGAAACTGACTGACTGACTGACTGACATATCAACGCACAGCCCAAACCGCTGGTTCTAGAGACTCCAAATTTGGCATGTAGGTTCCTTATAAGGTCTAGAGGTGCACTAAGAAAGGATTTTTCAAAATTCACCCTCTAAGGGGGTAACATGGGGGTCCAAAATTTGTATGGCGAATCAAGATTTGTTAGACTATTTTATTCGAAACTTCACAGGAGTATTCCTAACGATAAATGAGTAAACACGTGTTTCAGGTTTTTTGAAAATTCAACCCCTAAAAGGGGCTAATGTGGTCACAAAGTCAACATGGGTATCGTATTCTTTTTGAGTACTTATAGTACGCGGGCGAAGCCGCGGGAAAAGGCTAGTATTTATTATATATGTTGACATATTGTTTTTTTGTGGGATAAATAAATTGATACTTAAACTAGTTTCAGCCCCAAGAATAATCTACCTTCTACTAGAAAATTACCGTGTAATTTATTTACCAACCGAACTAGTTAACCTGTAGAATTACGAGCATAGTTATACTTTTGGCTAAAGTTCAGATCGTTCGACTCACTTGAAAAACCAGCGTCATGAATATTTGACTAGAAATTTGTGGGCACCGATTACAAGTTCGACCATTCGACTTTTAGCTTCAGATAGGGTTAAGGATTATTTATTGGTTTTTTAATACTTTGAAGGGTTAAATCGGGCCTATCAGGTTTTATTTTGTAACCGAGGGTTTATTTTAAAGTTCGATGGGCTCTTGTTCATTGGTTATATACGTATCAATACTTACCCTAGCAGCACAGGTATTCTGTGTGGGTAGCAGTAACCATTTACGGTAGGGACCTGTTTTTTATGAAATATCCATAGGTAAGTTTATCTACACTCACATTGTAAGTCCTCTAAAATGTGTTAAAAACGGTAGGCAATGGCCAGCATTACAACAACATTACAGTAACGTAATTTTAACATGGCATGCTCATTGTTAAGTTATGAGTTTCAAATTTGGAACATCGAATTTGATAACGTAATGAAAATCCAGCCCTCCTCTCCGACCGCCGGCACAATAGAATTGGCTATGGCGGTGCAATGGCGGTCATTCTAAGGGTTTTCGAACACGTCATTTAAGATTAATAATATGTATGTAGATAAAGCAGTATATGCTGATTCTATCAATTTATCTACAAACAATTCTATCAATTTATCTACAAACATAGATAAGACGAAAATAGTGCATTTTAGAAATACAAGAACTGATCCGGTAAACCTGGATATTCGTTTGAACAACACAGCTGTTTCCGTTGTTCATGAAACTAAATTTTTTGGAGTTTGGGTAGATGAAAATTTAAATTGGAGAATGCATGTGGATAGTCTGTGTAAAAAGCTTAGCAGTTTTATCTATGCGCTTCGAGGATTGCAAATAATTTCTACAAAAAAGGCTGCTTATGCTCATTTTACGCTTTTTTTCAGTTCAACATTATTTTCGGATTGGCAATATGGGGTACCTAGTTGTGTGGACATAAAAAAAATATTTATTTTACAGAAAGATTGCGTACGCATTTTAAATGGGATTAAGTCTAGACGGGGCTCGTGCAGAGAATCATTCAAGCAGTTGAGGTTACCTACTTTGTCAGCACTGTACATAATGGAGCTTTGCTAGATTGTACGGCGATATCCAGATCGATTTCCGAAAAAAAAAATTTCTAGTGCAAGGCTTAATGATTTGTTTGCTCATGACGTTGAGGCTCCTGCTTGGCATATAGCAATGTTTTTCAAATACCATAGGCATAGTGCGGCAATAGTTTATAATGCCTTGCCCATATAAATTAGCCTAAAAAAAATTTTATTGAATTGTGTCCTTATAGCCTCAATGAATATTATAGTACGTAGTAGTAGCAGTAGAGTATTGTAGTGTAGTAACGGCACGCTCGAAACGTCAGGGAAATAATCATAGTAAGTGTACGCGATTAAGTCCCGTTTTTGTCAAAATAATGAGTGTAAATCGTGTAAGTTTAAATCAGGACATTATAGTATTTAAGACCCAAAATAGTCAAATGTAATTGCATGCTCTAGTTAAATAATTATAGTAAATATATGTATTACGACTGTAATAATGCTACACCGATATGGTAAAATTGTATTGAGACAAATCAACATATACTTCACCTCTTATGTATTACATACAATTTATGGCAATGAAGAAAATGAAAATGAAATGAAATGCAACTGTACGTAATTAGGCCTTATTACGCAACAGTTACATAAACTACTATTTTGCGTGGAAGGGACAAGTATTAAAGGGTAGTATCGTGGCCAATATGGAAACTAATAAATTATACGAAACTTCTCTGTCCACAAAAAGTTTAAGGTATTTATCTATGCGCCTTTAGTTGCCTAAAAATAAATATATGCTTCATTTTATTTATCAAAAAAATGTTTTGTTTCACCGATTAAAAATTAATAGGTCGTTGTATCCCAGTCATTATAATCAAGACGAGTGTGACGAGGATCTTATCGAAAGGCCAGGGTGTTATTAATTCAGGGCATAAACTGGAGTAATCATAGACTATCACCAATAGACTGGCTTTATGAAGCGTCTAAGAATACCGCAAGATCACTATAGGGGAATTGTGCTAGTTTCCCGTCCAGGTCCAGTTTACCGTCCACTTGATTAAACTGCTGCAAATGAATGGGAATAACTTTTTAAGGTCAATATTAATAGTTTATTCTTTAGTAGATTTTTTAATTTTAAGCTTTTATCTTGGGAATAACTTAAGATAAACATATAAATAAGTATTGACGGAAAACTGACAAGAGTGGACGATAACTAGCACAATCACCATATAGCGGTTCAATTTCTTGTATTCTACAAAAATCAGTTGAAAACTACGCTACGTTATTTTAACCCCTGAGAAAAAAAGAGAAAAGTTATTAGTTTAACGAGTGTACAGTGCGATTCAAAATTGCATGGAAACATTATGAATTCATTCATAAATTGGCCACTTTGTCAATATTTTGACTTATTGCGCTTTTAATGTTTGAAACGGTTTAATGCTTTGCGCCGAATAATGTTTTTTATGTGTGATGAAATAATTTATGATAATATTTACAGCTTTAACAGAAATTGTAAGTAAGCTTTGCGAGTTCTACGTTTTGAAATAAAAATCTCATTTTATAAAGATGCCTAGACACGTTGTTTCTATGCCTTTCAAATACGCTGTCTATAAAGTGATCTGTGTGAGTAATCAACGATGCAGCGACATCTATCGAAGTAGTAATCAAAGTTCCGCAGTGGGCGCCATCTTGTACGGCGTGAGGATGATGTATTACGATACGATACGGGATACGATACGACGAGTTGGGTA